>QEPC01002298.1:2914324-2974227 GCA_003113815.1 Sphenodon punctatus | reverse complement strand
AAATGGGATGCTTTTAAAATCCCGAGATGTAGCTGTGAGTCTGGCGATCTTTAGGTGTGTGGTCGCATTAATGCTGGAAATGGGATGCTTTTAAAATCCCGAGATGTAGCTGTGAGTCTGGCGATCTTTAGGTGTGTGTTCACATTAATGCTGGAAATGGGATGCTTTTTAAATCCTGAGAATAGCTGTGAGTCTGGCGATCTTTAGGTGTGTGTTCGCAATGTTGGAAATGGGATGCTTTTTAAATCCCAAGATGTAACTGTGAGTCTGGTGATCCATGGTCCTTGAAATTCCCCCCCAACACACACACGCAGCAGAGAGTAAGAATACTGCTTCAGAAGGGACTTCTGAAGCAGGGATTGGGGTCCCTCCAACATACACGCAGCAAGTCCCTTCTTTCTGAAGCAGCGTTCTTAACCTCTGATGCGTGTGTGTGTGTCTTTGCTAAAACTGCCTAACCTAACTGAAATTGCTTGATTTAAGCAATTTCCATCCAACATTAACCCTTGGAAGTCCTTGCTCCTGGGTTATGCCGCCTACCGTTGCCCTGGCTCCACCTACTGTTGCCCTAGCTCCGCCCACCATTGCCCTGGTTCCGCCCTCCATTGCCTGCCGGCCTGCCTTACTGCCCCTCCAACGGCTGGCCTTACTGCCCCTCCAACCTCAAGACCCACCAGCCGCCCCTGATAAAAACGAGCCCCCTCCCTTACCAACCTCCACCCCTTACCCACCCCTCTCCCTCGCCAAATGCCTGATGGAACAGCCAGGTCTTACAACTCCTTCAGAAAGCTGGGAGGTCCGGGGCCAGACGGGCCCCTACCAGGAGAGAGTTCCAAAGCCATGGCATGGCCACCGAGAGCACCCTATTCTGCATGGCCTCTCCGGAAAACCCAGGGGCCTCCAGTGTGATGCTGCCAGATGACCTCAGGGGCCAGTCTAGGACCCGAGGAGTGATGTGATCTCACAAGTAGACAGGGCCCAGACCGTGTAAGGCTTTATTGGTCAAAAACAACACTTTGAATCGAGCCCGGAAGACTACTGGCAACCAGCACAGAGACCAGAGCACTGGTGTAATGTACTCCCGGCATCCCAGTCCCACTAAGAGCCGGGCCGCCACATTCTGCACCAGCTGCAGCTTCCAAGCCGTCACCATAGGGAGCTCCACGTAGAGCACATTACAGTAGTCTAGTCGAGAGGTGATAAAAGCATGGATGATCACGGCCAGGTCGGGAAGCGAAACCATGGACTGAAGCTGCTGCACCAGTTGTAACTGGCGGAAGGCACTCCTTGCCACAGTCTCCATCTGGAGATCCAGGTGGAGCTGCGCGAGCACCCCCAGGTTCCGTACCTGGGAAGTCAGTGGAGAACAGATCCCATCAACCATGGGAGCTCTTACTTCCACCAACTTACCCACTACCATCACCTCCGTCTTGTCAGGATTCAATCGCAGTCGGTTAGCCTTCAAATCACCCACAGCTGCCAAACACCAGGTAAGCACTGAGACATCCAGGCCTGGATTTGTTGAAAATGAGATATACAGTTGGGTGTCATCTGCACACTGATGACACCTCTCCCCAAACCCTCTAATCACCTCACCGAGTGGCTTCATATACACGTTGAACAGAAGAGGGGACAAAACAGAACCCTGCGGAACCCCATACGAGAGGTCTCAGTAAGATGAAAAACAATCACCGAGCACCACCTGCTGAGTACTTCTGGTCAGGAATGAGCAGAACCATTCAAGAACAGTCCCACCCATCCCTGCACTGTCCCGCAGGCGCGTCACCAACATCTCATGGTCAATGGTATTAAATGCTGCCGAAAGATCTAACAGGATCAATTGGGTCGATCGACCCCAATCCTTCTCACGGTGGAGATCATCTACCAAAGCCACAAGTGCAGTCTCAGTACCATAACCCAGACGGAAGCCAGAGAGAAAGGAATCAAGATAACCGACGTGGTCAAGATGCTCCTGGAGCTGTCAGGCCACTACCCATTCAATAACCTTCCCTAAAAAGGGAAGGTTAGAGACAGGCCGATAGCTGGCAAGGGAGTCAACATCAAGCGATGGNTACCCATTCAATAACCTTCCCTAAAAAGGGAAGGTTAGAGACAGGCCGATAGCTGGCAAGGGAGTCAACATCAAGCGATGGTTTCTTGAGCAGAGGCTGCACCACCGCCTCCTTGAGGCAGCTTGGCACTCTGCCCTCCCAAAGGGAGGCGTTGGCCACCCCGGTCAGCAAACGGCCCCATTGTCTCCCGGCAGCTCTTAAGTAGCCAGGATGGGCACAGATCTAATTCACAAGAGGTGGCCTGAACCACCCCCAAAACCTCCACCACGTCAGCGGGTGTCACCAACTGAAATTGATCCCACAAAATTGGACATGATGGGGCTTCTACAACCTCTACCTCCTCTACTGTATTAAGTGCGGCATCGAAGTCATGGTGAATACAAGCAATTTTATCCACAAAACAATCCACAAACATGTCATAGTGGGCAGATGATGACTCAACTCCAGGGTCAAGGGTGGCCCCCGCACAACCTGGAACAGCTTCACTGGACGGGATTATGCAGACACTATGAGGATAGCAAAGAACTCCCTCTTTGCTACCCGCATAGCCATGGCATAGGCTCATAAACTAGCTCTATGCCACAATCTGTCGGCTTCAGCATGATAACAACACCACCATCGCTCCAATTGTCGCCCAGCTAGCTTCACCCTCTACAGCTCCTCGGTAAACCACGGAGGTCTGCAGAGCCTCCGTCTAGGTAATGGATACCTGGGAGCCGTCCGATCGATAGCCTCCATCAGCAAGGTGTTCCATACCTTAACGAGGTCATCGATGACACGGTTGTCAAGGTCAGAGGGTAACTCCCCCAGAGCACATAGAAACCGCAATGGGTCCGACAGCCTCCAGGGGGCAAATAGGTTCCACACCCTTCTGGGGGCAGATGTGTGCTAGAAGGGAGGTCTGCAGGAGGTAATGATCCATCTGTGACAAGGGCACAGCTGATATCTCCCCAATTAACAGAGCACCTGCCTTAAGGCCAGTGCAAAACAGAAGGTCCAAGGTATGTCCTCCAAGATGTGTCGGGCCGTTGACCCTCTGGGACAGGCCCATGGTTGCCATGGCGGCCATGAACTCATGCTCAGCTCCCCCAAGAACCGTGTCGGTGTGAATGTTGAGGTCCCCCAAGACTATCGTCTTTGGGTACCACAACACCACCTCCGACACAGCCTCCGCCAGAGCATGCAGGGAGGTCACCGTACTGGTAGGTGCACGGTATACCAGCAGCAATCCCAATCTGTCCCCCGTCAAATCGAACACAAGATGGAGACCTTCAATACCCACTATGGATCGCACTGGATACCTCCTCACAGACCAACCCTCTTTAAAAATAATAGCTACAATGCCGCCCTCCCCCATCCCTCTAACTGTGGCTGGTGCTGCGCAGAATACCCGGTTGAAACAAGATCAGTCAAAATAAGCCCGGATTCATTGTCCAGCCAGGTTTCCATGATACACGCGAGATTGGCGGCACAGTCCAGGATTACCTCCTGGACCGTCATTGCTTTTTTGGCCTCCAACCTTGCATATAACAGCACCACCACTGGGTTGGGGACCCCCTGACCAAGTCCTACCTGTTCTACTGCTAGGGGAGAGGAGAATGGGACATGCAGTAGGCATCTATCTCGCCTCACCAATCTCATTTCCCTCCCCCTGAGACCATATCTCCCCTGACCTGTCATGACCCCAATAGCCACGCCCACCCCAGGATGAACCCCCATCCCCCTCCCCGGCTGTCCTATCCAGTTGGCATGGGATATTTCCCCTCCTCCATTCCCTATCCCCTCTCCCAAAGTATTCCTCCACCATCCCTCTCCCTGGGTCTCCCTCTCTCACAGTGAGTCCCCCCTCTGTGTTATGATGAACCCCCCCATCTCACCGGGAGACCAAATCTGCCCCCCAACCCCCCTCCCATATCCCCTACCCTCCTCTGCCACAGGAGGGTAGTCAACCTCCCCCCATGGACTCCCATCTCCCTCACACTGAGGGGGGTAGCCCCCTCCCTAACACAGTCCCTTTGCCCCCTTCCGCATAGAGGAAACACCCCACCCCCACAATCCCCTTAAAACCAAAACAAATAATCTATAATTAAATCCAGAAATTACGGATCCGAATCCGTAACAGATCCATATTCATAATTTCATCTGAATGCCCATCCCTATCAACTACCAATGTTTTACAACCTTTTGGACTTAAAAAAACCAAGCCCCCCCCCCCCTCAAAACACACCACCATATGATACAGATCATTTCAAGTAAGCAAATAGCTAAATTGGTCTTTAAAATTCCTTGAAAAAGGTTTTTTTTTACCTTAGACTGTTACCTGAGTGAGTAGCTCAAGTAGTTTATGTTGGATGAAAACAAATTAGATTTCTACCCTCTGCTGTCTTCCTTATTTGTTAAAATGAAATGTTTTAAAATAAATAAACAGCCACTAAAAACTGCTAGTTTCACAGTAGTTTCAAAGAAGGGAATAGTGGATCACACTGTATATGACAGGTTCTAGTTATAAGTGGTTTACAAACTGATAAATGATGAATAGGAGGTTTTATATATGATTAAGTGATTACCAGGATTCCTAGTTTTCTCTTTGTGACGGAAAACTAGAGAGAAACAGAGATTTTGCCCTTTACCAAAGAATTTCATGGAAACGGCAGAAACTTACAGGTTTGGGAGGAGGAAACAGCAAGCACAGGGCAATGAGGAGGCAGAGTGGAGCTGAGGGGAAGCAACCTGAAGGCATGTGCTGTTAGGGGGGAAGGGATTCTGCATTTGGAGGGGTGCTACAGATGTCCTGTGGAGTGGGGGGTGGGTGGGCAGGAGCACTATGAATTTTATTGGGGTGGTCAGGTCTTCTGGACCTTGGGACAGGAGGTGGGCCTAACTGGGCCCATAGCAGCTTCCCTAAGTGCCAGCATCTATATGGTTCCCCTTTCTGGTTGGTATAGCGGTGTAAGACCAGGCTGGGAGGAGGAGGCAGCGAGCGCGTGGCAGCAGAGGAGAAGCAACCTAAAGGCGTGTGCTGTGTGGGATGGGGAGGTGCTCTGCATTTGAAGGGGTGCCACAGACCTTTAATTTTGGCGGGGACTGTTGGTGGGACAGGTAGCTGCAAAACTGCATAAAAATGAAAATATTCCAATAAAATGTGGTGTTCTAACTCACACCTATATATATATATTGTGGTAAGGGAAAGTCAACTAGCGTTTGCATTTAATTGTGGAAAAACAGGGATTTGGGGTTTTTTAACTAGAGAATTTATGGGGTTTTTATCAGAGAATTTCCCATTTTTTGTCGCAGAAAACTAGGAACCCTGGTGATTATTATAGCTGCTATGGATTCCAACAGATCAATATGGGGGGGGGGTGTGTCTTTTAAAAAGAAAGGATTTTAATTTTTTTACAAATGTACCAATAATAACCCTCTATACACTCCATGTTTATAAGGTGCTCTTAACAAATGTAAATTATTATTATTATTTTTTTAAAGCACATTTGGAAATAATACGGACAAGTAGATCATTTGTTGAACTTTGAACAAAAAGTCCCCAAATTCAGATCCAAATGACACTGGGTGAATTTGGGTAAGTCATTTCTCTGAGCCTCAACTCCCCAGTTATAAATTGGTACAACTGGCTTGGCCAGTCAGCTAGTATATAGTGGGCTCATCAGAAATGGAGTGGCACTTCACCATTATATTGGCCTTCAATTCTATCAGTGGGAATTGGATGGCTTTTCCATGGTTTATGGAGATAACTGGATGGAAGCTAAGTTCCAGATATGATCAGTTAGACTACAGAGTTAGATGGTTTCAGATTAGAGCCATCAATTCTTTCAAAAGGTACCACATCCATCAAAGCAGCCTCTTGGTTTCATATTGCATAAAGCTGCTACAAAAATGTTCTGCAGGAAATTCTCCCTGAGATATTTTTATTCTGACTCCAACGGGACAAACAATGTCAAAAGTGCCCACTAAATAGGGTTCTTTTCAGACAGGGCACACTGTGTTGAAAAGGTTGCTGGACTCTTGCACACTATGATTTTCTGTGAAAAAGTTTGTAAGAATCACCGCATTGCCCTCAAAATATGGGGAAGTCAAGTTTGAAGACACATTTTCTGATAAAAAATGGTTCCTTCAACATATTTCCCAACTATTCCTAAAATTGTTAGTACACTATAGTTGTTGTTTATTTAGTCAGAAAGTCAAGCACAACCATGCGCTAAAACCCAGTGTAATGACATAGTCTATCTCCTAAGCCCTGCAGTCCTTGCCAATGTCTATGGACTGTATCTTACTTTGGAAAAATTTCCATTTCACAGTGTTACTTTCTAACATAATAGTCCAAGGGCGCTTTTAGACGATCCCGCTTACAAGCGGGATCGCGAAACGCCGGCTTTCCCCCCCACGCAGTCTCTGCGAGCCGTGTCTTCAGTTCAGACACGGCGCAGAGTGCGAGTGCACATGCGCGCCCTTGGGCGCATGCGCGCGCGCCCTTCTGCGCATGCGCACTCGCCCGCGGAACCTGGAAGTGCGGCGTAAAGCCGGCACTTCGGGAATCCGCGTCGGATTCCCGAAGCGGCCCCAGCAATTAGACAAGCGGCCCCAGCAATTAGACGAGCGCCAAGAAAGGCGGCTGATTAAAGGATCAGCCGCCTTTTGGGTCTCGCCTAAAAGCGCCCCAAGAGTAATTAACTAGGCAGGCTCCCCACTGAATTGGTTCCTAGACATTTAATGCTTATCCTCTATCTAAATAGCTCCATTAAGTGCACATATATTTCAGCACCTGCAATAAATTATATATAATAATTATATAATTATTTAATAAATTATAAATTGTATATAATCCATCTGCATAACACATGTTCCAAAACAAAAACCAGAGGTCATTTTCTTATTGAGAGTTTTTACACCTCTAGGATTTCCAATGGCATTTCCCAAGGGAAGTCTAGAAAAACAAATAAACCCTGACAAGCTTGTTCCCATTTCAGAAAGGCTCAATTCCTTCTGGTTCAACAAGCCAAATTTGACCTGCAGATTATTTTTTTTATGTGACGCCTTTCCATTTCCTGCATTTGGTCCCTCAATTCAGCATCTTTCTTTAAGTGCTTAAGGAGTGTTCAAGAGGAAGCAAGCAGAGAAGAGGGTGAGTATAAGAGCTGGAACTTTGGGTCACATCCATTAATCAGACCTTCCCCTTCCTTCTCCTGCCTTGAGTACCTGTCAAAGCATGCATTCTTTCTCAACATGCCTTCCTTGAATCTCTTTTGCAGTCCACACATGCAGCACCAGACCCTGCAATTTCCCCCTCACTGTTGTCTCAGATAACACTTATTTTAGCATTAAAATGACTCAGACTGTATGGAACAGAAGCAAATATGAAATATGTGAATTTAGTGTGATGTATGTCAACATCTCTCCATATTTCTGATGTGGTCCACTAGCCATTTTTAAATTGCCATTGTAGCTCTCTGACCAAAAAAAGCTTTTATTGCATGTATAGTCCAATTTTTAGTCATGACATCTGTGAAAATCAAGTTTGAAACTTACAGTGAAAAGGAAGTGATGTGCAGATGACATCACCTGCAAAATACTGACTTTTGATGTAATATAAAAATGCACACCATCATTTTTAAAAAAAAATTAAAACCCAAAACACACCCTCAATGTGAGCACTCAAAATGCATTTTGTCTAGCTCAAATTTAGAAAAAGAAAATGAATGATCTAATGTTGTTATGATTGGGCGACATGGTTTACAAACCTATATGACTGAACCTAGGGTTCTAGCCTGAGTTATTTAAAAGGTCAGCTGGTGGTAAGACGTTTCAGTCCCATTAAAGTTCACTTGAAGTTGAGCACCTCCCTAGCTCCTGTTCATATATTTTAGCACTCAAGGTAAGTCAAGAGATTGTTATGATACCCTATAGTCTGACCTATATGATGGCTTAGGCCATAGCAATCAACCCAGAATGATGGACTTCTGCATCAACTCCAGAAACTCTATATGAACTATAGTTTATCATTTAGGTTCTAAGCTCTCATTACATTCACTGGGATTTGTGAATGATCAGCAATCCCTAAGTATTTCACAAAATGTCACTTAACATGGTGTCATCATACAACTAAGTAAATGTCAAGACATCACTGGTGCCTTCTGGCAAAATGTAGGTTAAAGTACCACCCATCTGCTGCTGTCTGATAGTGTTCTCCCCCCACTTTCTAAAACTAGAGATACATCTGCAAAAGACAAACGTCCCCACAAATTCCCTTTGCTGTAGGAAAATGTCAGGCTATGCCGATCTTTCATATTTGAACATTATTGTTAGAGGAATTGTTCCCATGTAATTATCCAATTGTTATTTAATGTAATATTTGCAGTTAAGTTACCCAGATTGCACAATAAAGTATGCAGAATATGTCTTGTGTTGAAATTCTCCCTCTCTGCCAATTAAGGATCATATGTAAATTCAGGAGTCATTCAAAGTTACTGAGTATAAACAAGAGAGCTATTCCCTATTATGCTGATCAGTAGAAGGTGATGGCTTAAGCTGCTTGTTAGATGGGAAATACCTTGCTAAAATTATCAGATCTAATACCTTAATTGGTTGTATCATGCACAGTGGCCCATTACTGAACAACACTTTATGAAAAATTCCAGGCAGAGAACTATAGCTAGCAAGTTATTTAATAAAGACATTTACTAATGCATTCTTATAATGCCTCTCCTCCCTGCAATTAACACTGAATTAGAAACGCCTAAAACACTGACAGCTTGCTCAGATAAATTTTCATTCTTTTCCATGCTGGCATCAGAATCTTGGCCCAAAGGAGGGGGCACAGCAGAGTGAGTGTTCAGATTCAGTCCAGGGACATTCATCCCTCAAGGCATCAGATCTGAGAGGCAGGCCAGAGGTTGGATTAGAGTCCAGTCAGCAACTCAGTTGCCAGTGCCTCCACCCACTCCACCCTACTCCTGTTTCTTCCTTCCCTCATGGAGAGAAAGTATTGACTCATGTTCCACTTCACAGATACCCGTCCGAACCTAATGCCAGTAGAAACCTCTGAATCTGACACCAGTAGTTTGTAACAACAGTCTGTTACTACTGGCGTCAGATTCAGAGTTTTCTACTTGTGTCAAGTTCAGAGAGGCATCCGGATTCCCCCCCCCACATCCCTCAGGGCCCTGGAGTGTTATATTTACTCATCTCAGGCTTGACTGAAGCACCACCGCTGCTGTGGGGGCTCCGGCAGACCCCCTCATCACGGTACGCTCCCTACTCCAGATCAAGCATGTGCAAAATGGCCACTGCCCTTACCCAAAATTATGACAACGTTATTTTGGCTGCCACCATTTTGGTTAAGGGCAGTGGCCATTTTGTGAATGCGCAAAACAGCTCCATTTTACACATGCACAAGCAGAAGCAGGATATGTGCCATGGCAAGGAAGCCTGCCGGAGCCTCAACAGCAGTGACAGTTGTTCAGTCAAGCCCTCCGGGTCCGGTAAGTACCACTCCAGAGTCACAGGAAACAGAGATGAGGGGAGGTAAGAACCTGACCTATTCCAGGTCTAGGGATGGGAGTATGGATCAGTTTCCCATTGACTTTAATGAGAAAGTCAGAGTCCGTAAATCTGAATCTAGAATTAAATCTGCAAATTCCAACTCTGAATTCTAGAGGTGTACGTGTCATTTTCGTTATTACAATAATGATAATGAAAATTGTCATTTTCATTATTGTAATAGCAACAGCAAAAATGAGAAATAATAATAATGAAAACAGAAACAGAAATGACATTTTGTTTTTGAAATAAAGGGAAAACACTGAAAAATGTATTTTCGGATATACATTTTTTGTTTCGTATTCAATTCTGATGAGGTTTTGCGAGGTTGTATCCCCAGTGGAGGGCATTATGTGTACCAATTTACAAAGCATTTAGATAAAGAGAAAGGATTTTAGAAGCACTTGGATATTGTGATTTTAAGAAAAGCTCCATATACATTCATTGATACAACTTCTTTATCTTCCATCCAATATGTATGAATCAAGTGAATATTATTATGTCTCTCCAAAAGCTTAACACTCCTGCCAATTTTCAGAATTATTGGATAAAGGGTCCTGATGGTATAAGACATTAACTTGAAAATACATTTCCAGTTGTAACATTTTTATATTCCATCCTGTTTTCAGGACACTTGGCAGAAATGTATCACATACCTTCCCTGTCATTTCTGCCAAACTACAGGACAGTTTGATAAAGGGACCCAATTTTATAAGCAATTGAGGTTGTCCCTTTGAAGACCATTATTCAAATAAATAACAGCACATGCAGTGCATCTGACTTCCCAGTAACAAGCGAGGAGAGAAGTTGGGATGGTCACAGCACACAATAGGATATTTGGTTGACATTTCTGCTGGCCAATTGGCATCACAAACTGATCTTATACCACAGTGACATGTAAGAGAATCCCTGGCATAGGCTCCTTCTCTGCATAAGCTGTTCAGGCATATAAAATTGGGACCCGTTATCACATCTTTCTGATATTTGGCAGAGATAATTTTGAAAATATGATATACATCCCTGCCAAATTTCATGTACAATGGTTGGACTACAAAGATGTTACAGTCAGACATACATTTATAAGCTAATTGCTTATACCACCAGGACCCTTATTCCAATCCTTTTGTAAGTTGTCAGAGATAGTAAATATAGGAAGAGGTGGAAATGTATCAAAGTTTATCTACATTAAATGTGAGACAAAGAAGTTACAGCTAAGAATGTATATGAAGGTTTCTGCAAAATAATATAATTCAACTGCTTCTAAAATTAGATTTCTTTATCCAATCATTTTGGAATTTGGTACACTTAATGCCTGCCATTGGGGGTACATTCCCTCCATGTTTCAGCCAAACATAATGAAAAACAAAAAAGATACAGCTGGAAATGTGTTTTCCATTGAAACCAATGGAAAATGAAAACAAAAGCAAAAACAAGAACAACAATTTGATATCTATGAAAACAAAAACGACAGATTTAAATAACAAAAACAAAAACAACATGGGCCCCTGGTGCACACCTCTACTGAATCCATAATTTATTCTTACATATTGATTTTATTGTGAGCTGCATCAAGTTTCCTTTGCATAAGAGGGGTGGAATGAATAAATACATAAATAAATAAATAAAATAATTAAATAATGGATCCAAATCTCTTATTTTATCCAAAAGCCCACCCCTAATAATTATATACTGCTCCCTGGCAATTCAGAGGGCATGACCTTATAGGGATGTGTGAACAGAATGCGGTTTGGTGCCAGGAAGTCTGCTCCTCAGCTGCCTCCCCCTTCCAGTCACGTTTTTCCCACCTGAAGTCATGGTTTTCCCACCCCCGAACTCATCTGAACATGACCGAACTGTTTGGCCGTTTTCCAGTTCAGTTTGGACGTTGGGTGCGAACATCCGAACAGACCGAGTTCGGTCCAAACTCCCAACATCCGAATCACATTCGCACATCCCTATGATCTTACAGTCAGTCAGAGCCCTGAGTAAAGCAGTTCCTTGCAGGAGTGCTGATTCAAATTGCTATGTGGCTGAGGCCTCTTGTTGCTTTGCAGAGTAGGGGTGTGCAATTTCTTTTCATTTTATTCGGTACTAAAATTAATGGAGCCCCCATGACTGCTGCCATTTTAGAAAAGGGCACACATGTACAGAATGGTTGAGCAGCTATTTTGCATATGCAGAGTTTTTTATTTTTTTGGTAGTTTTTAAATGAAAAGAAGGTATGGAAATGCACGTTGTTGGGGTTGTTATTTTTTTTTAACAGAAACCTCAAAACAAAAGGATTTTTTAAAACAAAAACAAAAAGATAGAGGTTCCTTCTGTACAACCCTGCAGCTGAGTGGTAATTGCCCTTGCATAGGAACACAGTCAATCTATGTTCTAGACTGCAGGTGTGAGATCCTGATAGCTAGTGCTACGTATTTCAGGTTGACTAGAGCGGTTGAGAAAATCATCTCTTTACCAGCATGGTCTTTCTCTTTCAAATCCAATAGTTGACTGATTCTGCTGTAAGCATGAGGTATTCAGAACACAACCACATATTGGAAAGGATTTTAATGTCTGCTGTGTAAATTCCAGAATTCTGTAATGAACTAAAGTGTGATGAGAGCTTCCACATGTTGTATCACAACATTCTTAAATACCGAAGAATGGAATGGCACAGTTATAGTGATTACACAAGTTCCTCATGCATAGAAACTAATTTTCTGAACCTACATATTCATATTTATACTAATTTAATGAGTCTACATATTTATAGCCTCCTCTTTCCCTCTCTGCATCCAATGAGGAAGCAATATCCTTAACTCCTCGGGTAGGGAAGATTTTCCCTCCTATGGGCCACTCTGAAAATTATTACATGCTCTGCTGGCTGGATAGGGCTTGTGGATGGAGATGCTTGAATGATGTGTTCTTCAGAATGGAAGAAGAAAGTGGAGGGTCTAGATTATGAATCTATGACATGGACCCATTCCCTATCTCTGTGCTCATCCCTGGTCTTCTTTTCCTTTGATCTCACTCTCTCAGTGCCTGATAGTAGGGATGGGACAGATTCAGTAATTTGAAGAGGAGGCAAATGAAAAACAGCCATGGGCCGGATTTTCCCCAAGGGATGATGGTTTCCCCACCCACCCCACCCCACCCCCCGCTTTACTCTCTGCTCACTAATTCCTCCACATCCAGGATGGGGGAGAAGTGTGGGGAAAGGGTGAGCAGAAATAACTTCTTACCTTGTTCACATGCCTTGTGTTCATGCTTTGAGGATGTGTCCCCCACCCCCACCTCTGTGCTGTTCTCTACATACACAGCAAGTCCAAGGGCTCTGAAGGTTTCTCTTCTGTCAAGGAACAGTAGCTGGATTGTGTTGCATTACAGTGGCATAGCTATAGGTGGGGCAATTGCTCCAGGGCACGGACATCTAGCAGGCTTGCAGGCACAACTAGGGTGAGATGAGAGCAAGTGTTCCTGTTGAGAAGGGAAATACTGATCTTTTGGGAGTGCTTGTGAGAGTCCATTGGTAGCTCGGTTCAACTTCTGAAAAATAATGGAAAATGGCAAAAACAGCGAGAAAGCCCGCAAGCCTCCGATGGAAGCAGCACTTGCCGAGATTTTTCATTTCAGGTCTAGGGTAGGGCTGAAACTTGATCTCATGTTTTGTTCCATTCTCGTTGAGAATCACAGTTCTCAGCTCGTTCTAACAAACATTAACAAGTTTTCCTAGAATGGCTCCTGGGGATGACCCTGAAGCTTACTTAATAAGATTCAAGTGGGTGGTGAAAGTGGCCACCAGACTGCAGGCTACAGCTACTTAGCTAGGAAAGGGGCAAGGGCCTAGAAACCAAACAATCTAACAACGCCAAAGATTCAACCTGGACTGTGACCAAAGGTAATCCAAGGGTGAGGGTTAGAACACCAGGAGCAGGGAGATAGCAACAGATGCTCCACCAGCTTCCTGTGGCTCCCAGCCTGCCTTATAAGCAAGCTGGGGGCAATCAGGAAGCTAGGCAGGCGTGGCTACACATAGTGCAAGAGAAAAAGGAAAAACAGAGAAGAAAAGGAAAAAATCCCACACCCAAACAGGTCAGGTGGTGGGTACCTGGCCCTAATGACTTCAACACTGTGCCTCCCCCCTGCATTTCTTCTCCCAAAGTGGCCTCCCCCATCCCTGATGACCCCATGCCATCTTCTTCTACACCTCACCTCCTTGATCTGGTGCCCCCGCATGCTCCATCCTCCCTCTACTCACCCATGGCCCTGTATATCCAAGCCTCCTGCTCCTTGCACTTCACATCCTTGCCCTGAATCCCACTGTGCTTTACCCCACTCCCAACCCCCACATTCCTGGTTCCCTCCTTCCTCTGATCTTGCATCTTCTACCCCAGAATCACCCCATCCCCGCCTTTGCCTCCCCCTGCCCCAGTTGGTATTGGACACAGTAACTTGACTTGTCCCAGTACCCTATTAAACCTAGTTACAGCACTGCTCTTAGAAAACTCTGGCACAGGAGTCTGAGAGCAATTCCTTCCAGTGCTGAGCATTTCAGCACCACCAATACAAAAAGAGACTCATCCTATGCTTATTCTCTGCATAGAGGAGTCCTCATTCTTCAACATTGCCACTCTGGCACATTTCACAAGCACTAGTACATTCACTTCCATAAGTAAGATTTTGAAAGGTTCCATTGACATAACATCTCAAGTTGTTGTTGAACCAACACAATGGAAATGTTTCATTCATTTACATTAACATTGTACCTGTCAAGGCTCAGAAGGAGCTGTTTAATGTCAATTAAGTGCTATTACAGTGTCAAAAGGAGTTCATTTTCAACACATTTTTATTCTGCATTTAATATTTTGTTTCAGTACTTTTTACAAAGGCTCTTTTGATCTAAAGTTACAGTCAGCTGAATAAAAAATTCTTAAAACAATGGGGCTTGTTTTATTCCCAAAGCAAATGAAATAAATGATCTCCTCTATGCCATCAATAACCTTATCTCCTCCTTCAAAAATGACACAGCCATATACTCGGGACCAAACCCCAAAATATCAACGGATTGCAGTATAAAATGTGTAATTGATTATTAAATTGTCCCAGCTTCCCTCTTCCTCCCCCTTTCTATTGGTGTCAGAAGTCTACCCATGGTCGCACTGTGGTACATGAACGTTTAAGAAAGAAGGTCAGATTCAGATATTGGAAAAGCTCCAAATAAAAAATAGTCCTGGGCTGAATTTTTTCCACAGACTGGAAGTTTCCCCCCCTGTTATAAAGTGAGAAATGACTTAAAGGGTGAAATGACCCACACAGCTTCCTTCCCCCTTGAAAACTAGCTACTTGTTCCTTAATCTGTGTATCCCTTGGCCAGTAGCAATGCATTCATACAACATTAACCCAGCAGATCGGGCGGACTCAGCCCTGATTAGAGTGGCACAGGATCGGGGCCCTCGGGTGCTGGCACTTACCAGAATGGCTCCCAGGGATGACCCTGAAGCTTACTTAATAACATTTGAATGGGTGGTGAAGGTGGCTAGCTGGCCACCGGACTACAGGGTACAGCAACTTAGCATGGAAAGGGGCTAGAAACGAAAAAATCTAACACCACCAAAGATACAACCTATACTGTGACCAAAGGCAATCCAAGGGTGAGGGTTAGAACACCAAGAACAGACAGATAGCAACAGATGCTCCACCAGCTTCCTGTGGCTCCCAGTCTTCCTACTAAGCAGTCTGGGGGAAACCCGGGAGCTGGCGGGTGTGGCTACACATAGTATTTCCCCATGTTTCAATGGCCCACCCCTTGCATCACAGGATGGAGAAGAGGAATCATTAAGCAGCACAAAAAGTGATAAAAATGGCCATTGTCAGACAAGACACTCTCCACCTACTACCCACCCACTAAATATATTACAGGACACCTATAGGGCAACACTGAAGCCCTGCAATATGTATAGTGGGTGGGTGGGTAGTGGGTAGAGTGTCTTGTCTGAAAATGTCCTATTTTACACCGCACTCAGAATGTGACTTTGGACAACTACCTACTCTAAAAAGGGGGTTGTGTGAATGAACCTTGACAATTCAACTGACTCCACTTATGAAAACCAAGGTGCAGAGATGGGTGCTGCTCATTGGTGTCAGAGATGGGGTGAGGGAGAAGGGTCATCACCCTTCTACTTCTGAGAAGTCCACAGGAAGTCATCTACAGCCAGTAATTGTCATCAATAGGGATGGGCGAACAGAACCGAGTTCGGAAATTCAAAACCCATTGAACTAAATGGAATATTATCATATAGGGATGGGCGAACAGAACCGAGTTCGGAAATTCGGTTCAGTTCGAAAATCGAGTTCGGTTTGGAAGTTCAGTTCGGTCGACCAAACTGGTTGGGTTCGGTCCAAACTCCGAACTTCTGAAACGCATTTGCCCATCCCTAGTCATCAAGTGACACAAATTACTTTTTCTGTTCCTGGCGGATGTGTGCTGCTGAGAGAACAGTGCATGTCTGCCTAACCACATACACCTTCAGTCTGTCCAGAGTCAGAGGTGTTTCTATCAAGGGGCAACTGTTATAACATACAACATATATTTGCATATTTTTGTTGTGCTTCAAACTCTTAAAATATCAAACAACAGCAGAAATAAAAATAAAGGCATGACTGGGGGTGGGGGGGGAATAAATGAATGACAGGGAATGGAGACAATTCAAGATTGTTTGTATACTGCCTATTCCCTGCTTTTTATATTGTCTCCAAACCCCTTTTCCCCCTTTCTGTTTTTTTTTTTCTCATCGTGAGTAACTCCACTTCATGCACTTTGCCCCATTCAGCATCGCTTTAGTGGTCGGTCAAGCCACTTCTGGAGCAATCAGTACTTTATTCACACAGATGCTATCTGCAAACCCATCCCAATCACTGAGTTTATGCCAAATTTTACTTTAAATTGCTCAATTTCTAGAGAACATGCCAGTACTTTGTTTATATATGTTACTTGCAATTATTATAGTAGTTATCTTTTATAGTAAGAAAGAAAATTGTAGCTTTTTTGTGCTCTCTCTGTGCTTGGAGGCTCAGTACAATTTGTACTCCATTAGTCCCCATCTCATCAGGTATGGCTATAACACAATATTCTGCACTTATCCCAGATGCAGCCATTCCTCACTAGGAATGGTACAAGTGTTCATTTCTGACAGCCCTAAACAGCAAGTTGTTCCATTTCTGAGTTACTTTAGAAAGTACAGAAACACTTGAAAGACACAAAATTTCCAACTCAAAGCTCAGGACTCATTCACACAATACCCCTCCCCTTTGCAAATTTACCAGTTGTTCCTTAATGTGCTCCGTGGCTCGTGGGAGCATGCAACCACCTGCTCCACCTTCAGATGGGTAGTCAGATTCATGGCTCATGTGTAGCCATGTGAGGTAGCATCTCATCTGAAAACACCCAAAGTAGGTTTGTGCCACTGCCCACTCTATAGGTAGTGAGTGAGTGACCTTGCTATCTGCGAATGCAATAGCTGTGTCCATAGCCATTGTGCACTCTCCTACTGCCACGTGTCACATACCTGTTAAACAATGTACAATGTGCTTTGTTTCGTTTTTAATTCAAAAATGCTTTCATATACGCCTCACATCTGCCACAGACCCGTGTGAGCTGGCAAATGACTGGCTCAGTGAAGTAGAAAATCTGATTGAAAAGCAAGAAGCTCTCTACAATGGTCGGTTTTGTGAAGACCAGACTGATGGGGCAAAGGACAAGCAGAGAACATTTCTATTATCCTATAAGCTAAAGAAAAGATTGTCCCCGTATTAAGTGTATATTTCACAACTTGCTGACAACATTCATTGTTACAAATTTTTTTCACACAAATAACCTTCCCCCTTCACTCCCCCATAAATATTCTCCTCTCTGGGCATTCAGGAAAGATGTAACAGTGAGGGTTGCTTGTATCTTTGCTGCCTAACACAAAAAAAATATTGATTTACCTCAGGTTGAGGGGAGGGCGGTCTGCTCATATGAAACAAATACACTCAAATTCAATTTTGGAGCAAGAACATTCAAATCTACCTGTTATTGCGATCTGCTTTTACTAAGAAATATCTGGTTTACAAATAAGGCCATGTTCTTTTTCTTACAGGCTCTGGACTACAGTTGTCAAGTATGGTGGACTTATTATTTATATTGCTACGTTCCCCCTCATTCCCAGGTTAGCCTGGGGATACTGCATGTGGAGTGGACACCCCATGGGGAAGAGTTCTGAAGCTGGTAAGGGGAAGTAGGGGATTAGGAGCAACAAAGCTGCTTTCAAGATGAAGAACTGCTAGCTTTCTTGATAACAGAGCAGCACAGTACACGTACAACCATTAGTGCTCTGGTCCCAGCTTCCCAGGTCTGGTTGACAACTTGACGCTGCTGAGAGTCTTCACAGAGCTGACAGCCCTCTCCACCTCTTAATTACATATGACACCTGCTGAGAGTCTCCTCAGGGATATCTGCCTTCCTGGCTCTCTCTCAGTTTCTTCTACCCTCCTCAGAGACTCCTCTTACACATGTCTGAGGAGTCTGTGTAGACCCATAGCTAGGTTGGAGTGGACCCTGCTGGAGAAGATGGAAAGGGACCCTCCTAGTGACAGGAGACATAGCTGCACCAGGGAGTGTGGACCTCTGCAGCTGCACAACCCACCATATAGCTATGCCCTTGTACCATACTTCTTACTCTCTCATCCTCTGGCTGCTAACTGCTACCCTCTCCCCTCCCTGTCCTCTTTAACTCCAAAAGTCAAATCCTGTCTTAGCCATGAACTCGCTGGTTGGCCTTGGGCAAGTCACTATGAGAAAATTCCAATGAAGTCAATTGGAAGGAGGGGTAGAAAAAAAATCAATACCAAAAAAAAATATGAAACTGAAAATCCTCCCAGAGTCCCATCCCTACTGACCTGCTGCAGAGTTTTCTCTCAGACATGCCCTTGCAGGTAACCAGCACTGGTTTAACTGTTTGGATGCTGCTCTCTAAAAGGGGATGTAAACCCCATGCCACCCCCACTGTAGGAATTTGCATGTGTGTTGCCACATGACCCTGCTACAGGGAAGAGGAATGCGAGA
The DNA here is from genome assembly GCA_003113815.1 of Sphenodon punctatus. NCBI lineage: Eukaryota > Metazoa > Chordata > Lepidosauria > Sphenodontia > Sphenodontidae > Sphenodon > Sphenodon punctatus. The sequence continues at coordinate 2,955,516 of QEPC01002298.1, read as the reverse complement.
AACACTAAAAAAGGTGCTTTTATCCTTCCTGGTGTAGTGGTTTCTTTTTAATCTAAAAAGAGAAAAGATTCACATTCAAACAACAGGGTTGCTCACTGTATGCCTAAAACAAAACTGCTTATGCTGAAACTGATTATGTAGCATGTTACAATGGAAATATATTTCAATAAACAGAAGATACAAAATCCTTATGGCAAGACGGATCCAGAGAAAGAGCAGAGGGGAAGTGGAACTTTGATGTGCCAGGCATGGTGTGATTTTGGTGGCATTTTCAATGTATTTGTTTTTCCATGACATTCTTTAATTACACTACTGAAAATTACAGAGGCATAGTCTTGCTTTCTAATTACAGGTCTTGCTTTTATTAAAGTCTCTGTAGATCATAACAAAGAGGTCACCCGTGCAGACTCATGGCAAAGTGGTCACCCTTGGAGAATCTAATTTCCTATGGATCAAATCCATTTTAGCCATATAATTTGGAAGCAAAAATAATGAAGGAACGCTCCTATTACCTTCTCGCATAATGAAACAGCCAAGGAGAATTATATAAGACCGAAAAAGATCACAATAAAATTAATGCAAAGTAACATTTTGGTTTCTCAAAGCACAGCACTAAATTAAAAAGTTGGAACTTAATGTTTAGAGTATTACCAAGGCCAAGAACAAACCAGAATTTGAAAAAAAGATAAGAAAAAAGGATTAGACATTTGTGCAGATGATGAGACTAAGAACATAAATTGTATTATACTGGGTCAGACCAATGGGCCATCTAACCCAGCATTCTGTTTCTGACAGTGGCCAACTTCTTTTGCTAGAGAAATGCACAAAAAATAATAATGGAGTGATCCATTTCCTGCTATTCACTCCCAGCCCCCAACAGTCAGAGGTCCCATCCCCTAAACTATCCTCTAAGGATTTATCCAATCCTTTTGGAAACCATTTATGCTATGTATTGACCCTCACAATGGGTTTCTTTAGATAGATCCAGGGCTGACAGCTCCCGAACCTGTTCTGGAGGTGGCTAGCCCTGTGTCCTCCACGTGCAGCCCCACCTGCACCAGGTTTAAATGGACCCAACAGCTTCCGTGGTCCACCCACGTGGCACTTCACCCCACACCATAGAGCTGTGGGCAGATCACCCAATACTCTAGGCTTCCGCCCGCAGCTCGATGGCGTTGCCCGGGGCAACCCCTGGCTGACAGTGGAGCTGTAGCTACAGTCCACCGAGTAGACAAACCACAACTCCAACTCCGGCCATGCCCCAGGTTTGGGCGACCTGCTCCACTGGCAGTGGATGTGCCTGCTCTGCCTCTGTTCCACCTGCACATTTGGTGGCCTGCCCTTAGACAGATGGACTGCCCGGGAGTGAGGCGGAGAAGAGCCATGGGTGCCATCCATCTAAAAGCACCCATTGTCCTCTGGAAACAAGTTCCACAAGTTAATGTTGAGTAAAAAAGTAATTCCTTTTTATTTGTCTTAATTCTGCTGCCAATTAATGTCATAGCATAGCACCCTAGTTCTACTATTATGAGCTCCTTATTTACTTGCTCCACACAACTCATGCTTTTGTAAACTTCTAATTATAACTCCCTCTGTCATCTCTTCTCAAAGCTGAAGAGCCCCGGCCTATCAAGTCCCTCCTCATAAGGAAACTGTCCCATGTATTTGATCACCTTGTTTGTAGGGCTGTACCGAATAGGCGATCCGAGTACTCACGAGGATTTCCAAGGTTCTGATTACTGGGACCGGGTCTTTGGTTGAAATTCAGAACTTTTTCTGAGTAACCGGAAATTGGAACTCAGAACTCCCGACCTAAGAAATCCTCTGACCCTCAGAAATCTGAAAAAAGTCCCTATTGCTCTATGCCCCAAAGCCCCCCCCCCAAAGGCCTCCATTCCATTACTCTATGCCACCTATGCAAGGCAATTCCCCTCCCCATATATCATAAATTACCCAGAAAGAAAGTATTCCCCCTGTGCCCTAGCTGGTCAGATCTTGGCAAAGTAGAACCCAACCCACAGCCAAAGTACAGTGCCCAAAAAAGAAGACTACCAAAAGTGAGACAAACACAAGATAAACCCAAAAAGTGCAACTGTGAAAAGACAAAAGTCATTACTCACAGTATGGCCCAGCAGCAGTGCATCCACTTTAAAATAATTATGCCAGCCCAGCAGGCATAATACCCATAAGAAAACAGACATGCACCCCCTCAAAGAGCCTCCATTGTTCCCACCCACCCCCCGTGCCCCAGTTGGGCACATCTTGGCAAAGTTGAACCCACAGTCAAAGTGCAGAGCCCACAAAAATCACAGCAACAGTGATCCCTCTCTGGCCTCTGTGCTGCCAACAAGCAGTGCAAGGAGCACCCACTTTAGAATACATTAAGCATGGTGGTACTGGCAACCCACAGTATTGCCCCTATGAACAACCCAGGCCAGGGGAAGTGGAGCAAGCAGATCCCTCTGGCGTCTATACTGCCAAGCAGTGCAAGCAGCAGGCAGCAGTATGGCACCCACTTATTTTTAAAAAAATCATGGCATTGCCCTGTCAAGAGGCCAGGCCAGGCCAGACCAGGTAACCCTCGCCCCTTACAGATCAGCAGTACAGTCACTTTTATTTTGCCCCTGCCAGCCAATCAAAAACTGTTCCACTGGCTTGTCCATCACTCACCTGTCCCCTCCCATCACCCCCTGCCTATAGAAAAGCTAGGGTCAACCATCTGGGTCACTCTGGTCCCACACACAACGGCACCTCCATCACTCAATCAAGGGCGCCAAAGAGTTCCAGGAACTCAGAAATTCGGGACCGGGGACCATAATTCTCAGTGAATTCCTAATAAAAATGGGGACCAAGTTTCTGCTTTACTTGTTTTCTCTTCTCTGTACTTTTCTATTTCTACTATGTACTTTCTGAGATGTGGAGTTGAGGACTGCATGCAATATTTAAGGTGTGGGGGCATAATGGATTTATATAGTGGCATAATCAGGAACCCATGTTCACTGAATTATCCTCATTGGTGGCAATAGGGAAAACGAAGTGACCATGGGTCCCTGGGCATCATGATATTCTTTGTTTTCTATTCCTCAAACAAACAAACAAACAAACAAACAAAACTTCCAACATTCTCTTGGCCTTTTTGACTGTTACTGTACAATGAGTTGATATTATTAATGAACTGTCCACAATGACTCCAAGTCCAAGATCTTCTTCCTGAGTGGTAACACCTAATTTAGAACCAACAATGCATAGTATTATTTTTACCCATATGTGTCACTTTGCACTTGTCAATATTGAATTGTCATCTGCAATTTTATTGCCCAATCTTCTAGATGTGCAAGTTCTGTAACTCTTCACAGTCTTCCTGGGAATTAACAATTCAGAATAATTTCATGTCATCTGAAAATTTGGCCACCATATATTTTACCCCCTTTAAGATCATTAATGAATATGCTAAACAGCACTGATCCCAGTACAGACCCCTGAGGCACGATGCTGTTTACATCTCTCCCTTGTGAAAACTAACCATTTATTCCTCATCTTTGTTTCATAACTTTTAGCCAGTTACCAGTCTATGAGAGGATCTTTCCTCTTATCCCATGACTACTTAGTTTCCTTAAAAGCCTTCTGATGAGGATTGAGGAACCTTATCCAGTGTTTTCTGGAAATCCAAATATACTATGGATATTTTCAAATGTGACAGTGCCAGAGGTGGCCCTGTTTTAAACCACAAGGCCACGTCCGATCCCGCCCGCCAGATGATAGCCTGGGTGGAATTAGGGCTGTCCCCAGACTGTGGCAGTTTTTAGCCTGGGCTGTTACTTGGGCCCATCACCAAGCACAGCCTGGGTTAAGTGCAACTGTGGCTTGGGGAAGCCATCTCTGGATGAGGTAGAGCAGGCCATCACATTTGATGGCCTGGTCCACTTGACCCTGGCCTGTGGCTGGGGCTGTTCTGGGTGCATGCAGTGGTGTTATAGACTGCTACGGCCGCCCATCAGGGCGGTGGGTCGGCTGCGCTCAGCAGCATGGGGGGCAGGGCCTCTGGGCTCACGTCCTTGTGTCCTCTCCCTGTGCCCTCCCTGGCCTGGGTGTCATTCACATCTGCTCAGTGGCCAGATCCTGACTGGCGTGAGGGCCCAGGATCAAAGCATGATGGCACCATGCGGTCACGTTTGAAAATACCCTATATTGACTTGATCACCTGAAATGACATGCTTGCTGCAAACCTCAAAAAAATTCAATAAATTGAGTAAGGCATAATTTCCCTTTACAACAATATCCATTAACAAACAACAACAACAACAATAATAAATTATAAATAATTGATTTATATCCCACACTATCCAGAGCCACTGTGGTGTAGTGGTAAGGAGCTAGATGTGGAACTAGGAGACCAGGGTTTGAATCTCCCCATAACCAATAAACTCACTGGGTGGCCTTGGGCAAGTCACAACCTCTCAGCCTCAGTTCCCCATCTATAAAATGGGAATACATGTGTGACTGTGTTCCCCTTGTCCATCTTAGATTATAAACCCACTGTGACTGTAAAGTTCTACATACATGTAGTAGCACTACAGAAATGATAAGTAGTAGTACTATCACTGGAAGCTCGAAGTAGCTCACAACATATAAAAAAGAAAAACACATAAGTGAGTATCCACCAATAGAGCTCAAATGAACAGTTAATTATGTATTCATGAATTTAATTTGTATTTTTGCTTAGCCCTCTGAATATAGAAATTATATTTGTCCACAAAAACAAAAAATGTATGTCTGTTATTTTTGGTAGTTGGATTTGGTTATTTTGGATTACTTGGTATTTCATTTGGGGTATTTTGGTCAAATTTGTTATGCCCCAAATACCCAAATATCCAAAATAAATAAAAAATTGGCGAAAGTAGCAAAAATGGCATCTTTCCACTATTTGTGAAGCCTGTGGAAGTAGTGGAATGAAATTAGCGGAACTGCAGAAGTAGCGGAATGAAAGTATCGGAATGAAAGCCTCTGCCACGCCGTACCACTAATTGCAGAAACACTGTTTCCGGCAGAAATAGCTACCGCTGCGACTTTTTGCTACAGCCCTACCCCCAGAGGGATAACACCATACATGGATGGAGTCATGTTCCAAATGATATTTGATATATTCTGCTGGTCTTTGGTGCTATCTCAGATCAGGAGATCATATTTAAGTGCATTTTTAGACGTACCACTGTGCATGTGGATGTACATAATCCACTTTTAGAAAAGTCACATGGGTGACATTTAGATGTGCCACTGCCATTGCAAACCACAGCTCGCACATTGTTTTGAAACCACATTGGTAAAACCTCGATATCAGGGTGAGAACAATGCGTGAGCCGCAGTTTGCGATGGCGGCAGCACGTCTAAACGCCACCTGCATGACTTTTATAAAAGTGGATTATTTAAATCCGCGTGCACAATGGTATGTCTAAAAGCACCCTTAAGTCTCAAAATAGGGCACACATGCAAAATGTTTGGGAACCAGTGGTTTACGCCTATGTATATATGTGATATTACAGCCAAAAGTCAGCAGCTAGGAAATTAAAATGCCTTTCTTTCTCCAAACGCATGTTTTCCACAGCATATTTGCAAAACCAGTCTTAGAGAATTTCTCCAGATCCACTTCTAAATTCAGATGCCACACCTAGACAGAGCAAAACAGCTTTGCCAGCAAGAGCAATGAATAATAAATAAATCAATTAGGGCTTTATGAGAAAGGTAATTAACACAAGCTTTAAGAAGGTACTAGAATATTTAGCATCATCTTCAAATCAATGACATCTGGACTCACAGATTTCTAAATTCTGATATAACTAGTGCAGGTGTAACTGAATCATAAAGGGCCCTTAATTATAAATACCAACTGTCTAACTCCAAATGAGGAACATTTTTTTAATTCTAAATCAATCTTATCATGTAACAATGTTCATAAATTCAACTAATTAAAGTTTTTTCCACACCCAAATGCTAAATCTCATTACACTTTCTGCCACTCCCCAAGATGAAATACATGGAAATATGCTGCCTACATCTAGAATTGTTGGTTTCCGTAACATGCAGGCTGATGTCCTACATAAAATATTATTGTGTCCCTTGTACTGCAACTGTCCTGCTAATCTTCTCAGATACAATGGAACAATCAACCATTTTTTAAAACTTATCTTATCGTTTGAGAAGCACTTTATTTATTAATGTACGTTGGTTGCAGCCAAGGAAAGAACAATGCTTTCAGTATTGGTTCAGACACATATTTCTTGTGAAAGTAATAAGGTAATAAGGCAATAAAATAAGTGGCAATGAATAGAAATATGAGACTGTATTAAAGATAGGGCTTCTTTTCCAGTTTAGGCATCAATCGTCCTACATTTACTCATTGAGAATACGCTGGAGCAAGTAGTTTGAGGACTGTTGTCCTGGACCCATATACTAGGTGTGCATGCACAATGGATGCTTTTAGATGAATGGGCTGTCCCGGTTCTGGCTGTGCCAGCCCTCTTCATCCCTGGGCTGGCCCGTCCTTCTAAAGGGGCTCTGCCAAATGTGGCAGCAGAGCAGGTGCCACCTGATCTGGATCAGCCCTGTTTGTAATGCTTGGGAACATCCTGGAGCACGGCCTGCAGAGCATGCTGGTCAAACATGGGGCACTGGCCTGCAGCGGAGCTGCTGCTCAGTGGACCCACATTGCAGCTCCTGGCTGTTGCTCCAGGTGATACTATAGAGTTGCAGGCAGCAGCCTAGAGCAACTCTACGGGTGTGTGTGTTTGCTGCACAGGTGAACCGGGCCCATCTAAAACAGACTCAGGCAGGGCTGCAAGCAGGCAGGTGCAGGGATGCATCCCAGAGCAGGTCCAAGGGCAGGCAGCCTCCATGTTCATCTGTTTACACCCAATGTGCTTGTGTACTGGATACATGTAATGTGTATGCACAGTATGTGCACATGGTGTGTGCATTGCATGCTCTCACACATGTGCACCAAGTGCATGTGTGTTTCACACATGTGTGGTTGCCAGGTGAATGCAGACTTTGTCGTGCCACCCCCCTTTGGATTCTACTCCTTATCAATAGGTGTGTGGATTTAATTTCAATTCAGTATCATGACTGGGGATTTTTGTTTTGTTTTGTTGTTGTTGTTGCTGTTGTTAAGTAATGTGCATTACATGTAAAATTACTTGTAAAAACCAGTCTGGCACAAAGTTAAGAGTTTGACGAAGTTCTCACTGACTCCAAGATGATGATTGCAAAGGGGTGGCAATCCAAAGTCTGCATCAGAACATAAGACGTGCCATACTGGGTCAGACCAATGGTCCATCAAGCTCAGCATCCTGTATCCAACAGTGATCTCTTGGGAGAATTACCTAACAAGTCACATTTCACAATCCATTCCCTGTTGTTCCAGTCTCCAACAGTAAGAGGTTACATCCCTCAAACCTACTAATAGTCATAAATGGACATATCCTCCAAGAACTTATCCAATCCCTTTTAAAACTAGTTACACTTCCGGCCTTTTCCACTTCCTCTGGCAGTAAATTCCACAAGTTAGTTGTGTACTAAGTGAAAAGAATACTTTTTAATATTTGTTTTAAAGCTGCTTACAGTTTATTTCATGGAGTGTGCCCATGTATCCACACTGACAACTGTCTGGGGGGGGTGGGGTGGAGTGTGAGTTCATGGCTGCCATGGCAACCATATGTCTGTCTCAAGTAGTCATTGGCCTGACACATGATGGAGGACATACCCTGGACCTAGTTTTTTGCACCGGCCTTGAGGTGGGTGATCTGCTTGTGGGGGAGGTGTCAGCAGTACCCTTGTCATGGATGGATCATTACCTCCTACGGGCCTCTCTCCCGGCACATTTCTGCCCTCAGAGAGGTGTGGAACCAGTTCAGTTGGTTCACTCCTGGAGACTAATGAAACTTGAAAGGTTCCGGGGTGCTCTGGGGGAATTATTATTATTTATTCTTATTAGCAAGCATTTATATAGCACCAGTAATGTACCTAGTGCTTTACAAAGTAATTGAATACACATGGTCCCTGCCCTAGGGCTTACAGTCTGAGAGACAGGGGGAGGGGGGGAGACGAAGGAATGGGAACAGAGGGAGAGACAAGGAATGTAACATTCACAAGGATGCGAGGTCTATGGTGCACGCACTTGGCTTGGTTACATCAAGAATGATAGCTGGTTGGTCCATGTGGTGAGGATATGAGTACACAGACCTCAGGTAACAGATTGTACTGGATGGAGGGTATCAGCAGGAGTTAGGTGAGGGGAGCGAGGAGTTGGGGAGGGCATTGAGGAGGAGGGATTTGAAGGTATGAAAGGAGGAGGCGAGACGGATGTGGCAGGGAGGGAGTTCCAGGCATGGGGGGCAGCTAGGGAAAAGGGATGAAGGTGGTTAGGGGAGCAGGGGAGATGTGGGAGGGTGTGAGAGGGGACAGAGGAGGAGCGGAGTTCACGGACTGGAGTACAGAGGGAAATTAGCTCTGAGAGGTACGGGAGAACAAGGTTGTGAAGAGTTTTATAGGTGAAGACTAGGAGTTTGTGCAGGAAGGGGGAGCCAGTGAAGAGAGAAGAGGAGGGGCTGCATGTGGTCGAAGCGACGGGCGAGGTGGATGACCTTGGCAGGAGAGTTTTGGATGGAGATAAGGGGAGAAAGGTGACAGTGGGGGAGGCCAGTGAGAAGGAGGTTACAGTAATCGAGGTGAGAGATGACCAGGTCATGTACAAGGTTTGTGGCAGAGGAGACGGAGATAAAAGGGCGAATCTTAGCAATGTTGTGGAGGGAGAAGCAACAGGATTTGGCAACAGAGCCGATGTAGGGTTTAAAAGAAAGGAGTGAATCAAAGATGAAGCCTAAGCTATGGGCCTGGGGGACGGGAAGGATGGTGACCCCATCGATGAGGATCGACAGGGAAGAGGGAGAGGAAGGATGAGGGGGGGGAGTTAAGGAGTTCAATTTTAGCCATGTTGAGTTTGTGTTGAAGTTGAGACATCCAAGTAGAGATGTCAGAGACAGCTGATGAGGCAAACTTGAATAGATGGAGAGAGAGAGAGAGTTTAGAGATAGAGTTGAGTGTCATCAGTGTAGAGGTGATATTGGAAGCCAAGGGAGGCAATCAGTTTGCCTAGGGGACAGGGTATAGATAGAGAAGAGGGCGAAGGACAGAGCCTTGGGGAACACCAACTGAGAGGGGAAGGGAGGAGGAGGTGGAGTTGGCAAGAGACACATTGAAGGAGCAGTCAGAGAGGTAGGAGGAGAATCAGTCAAGGATGGCACCACGGAAGGCATGGGAGTGAAGTGAGTCCAGCAACAGTGAGTGGTCAATAGTATCGAAGGCAACAGAGAGGTCAAGGAGGACAAGAATAGAGTAGAGGCAATTAGATTTAGCCACAAAAAGATCATTGGTGATCTTAGCGGGAGAAGTTTCAGTAGAGTGAAGGGGGCGAAAGCCAGATTGGAAGGGGTCAAGGGAGGAGTTGGTGGAGAGAAAGTCGAGGCAGTGAGAGTAGACAATATGTTCAAGAAGCTTGGAAGCAAAAGGAAGGAGTGAGACAGGAGGGTGGCTAGAAGGGTCAGAGGGGTCAAGAGTGGACTTTTTGAAGCTAGGGGAGACAGTGGTGTGCTTGAAGGTGGAGGGGAAGGAGCCAGTAGAGAGGGAGAGGTTCATGATGTGCAGGAGGGAAGGGGTGACAGTGGGAACAATGGAGGTCAGGAGGTGGGAGGGGATGGGGTCAAGAGGGCAAGTGGAAGGATTGGAGGAGGAGAGCAGAGAGGAGATTTCCTTAAGGGAGGCAGGGGAGAAGGAGGACATGAGAGAAGGAGGGGGAGGAGGGAGAGGGGTGGGAGTGGGAAGAGAGGAGTGGAAAGCAATGTCGAGGCGGATCTTGTCTATCTTGGAGGTGAAGAAGGAAGCAAGATCCTGAGCAGAAAGGGAAGAGCAAGGAGGAGGACAGGGGGCTTAAGGAGGGAATCAAAGGTGGAGAATAGGCAATGAGGGTCCCAAGAACAGGACTCGATGTGGGGTGCTTAGTAATGCTGTCTAGCGCGGGAGATAGAAATAAGGGAGGAAAGACAGAATTTGAAGTGAAGGAAGTCAGCATGAGAGAATTACCCTCTCGACGGCTGATTGCTTGATGGCTTTGTCATGTTTTGGAACACCTTGATGATGGAGGTCATCAACTGCACAGCTCCCAGGCATCCATTTCCAGTGTGTCAGCACCACAGGTTCCCTTGGTTTATTGAGGGCCTGTAGCAGCTAAAGTGAGAAGGGCATCAGTTGGAGCAACAGTTTTGCCACTCTCGTGCTGAAGCCGGCTGACTGCAACATAAAGCCAGTTTGCGTGCCTATGCCATGGCTATGTGGGCAGCATGTGTGCCTATGTCATGGCTGTGCGGGCAGGAAAGAAGGAGTTCTTTGCTACCCTCATAGCATCTGCAAAGTCTCATCCAGTGGAGCTTATCCGGGTGGTGAGGGGGCTGGTCAGTCCAGCCTCCCTCCACCTGGACCTGGAATATTCCAGTGCCCACTGTGATATGTTTGTTGATTACTTTCTGAATAAAATCACTATCCACCACGATTTCCACGCTGCACTTATTACGATAGGAGAATCAGAAGCAAAGGAAGCCCTGCCTTGTCCGGTTGCGTGGGATCAATTTCAGTGGGTATCGCCTGCTGATGTGGCAGATGTTCTTGGGGCTCTCACAGCCACCTCTTGCAAACTGGACCCGTGTCCATCCTGGCTGGTCAAGGCCAGACAGGAGATGCTGAGGCCATTGCTGGTGGGAGTGGTCAATACCTACCTGCAGGAGGGCAGAGTAAAAAACTACCTCAAGGAGCAGTGGTGCAGCCTCTGCTCAAAAAGTCATCGCTTGACGTTCACTTCCTTCACCAGTTATTGACCAGTCTCTAGCCTTCCCTTTTTAGGAAGTTTATTCAATGGGTAGTGGCTCGGCAGCTTCAGGGGCATAATGACCGCATCAGATTTCTTGGCCTCTCACAGTCTGGCTTTCACCCGGACTATGGCATTGAGACTTCACTTGTGGCTTTGGGCAATGACCTCCACCATGAATTGGATCAGGGTTGTTTGACCCTGTTTATATTGTTACATTTGTCAGCTATTTTTGACACTGTTGACCACGAGATGTTGGTGACTCATCTGCGGGACTGTGCTGGGAAGGGTGGGACTGTTCTTGAATGGTTCTGCTCTTTCCTGGCCAGAAGAACTCAGTGAGTGGTGCTCAGGGATTATTTTTCAGCAACCTGGAACCTCTCATGTGGAATCCCGCAAGGTTCCATTCTGTCCCCTCTCCTGTTCAATGTGTATATGCAGCTGCTGAGCAAGGTCATAAAAGGGTTCGATGTTCGGGATCATCAATATGCTGCTGACACACAATTCTATCTCTCATTTTCATCTGACCCAGGCCTGGTAGTCTCAGTGCTTACCCAGTGTCATGTGGCTGTGGGGGACTGGATGAGGGTGAGCTGACTGAAGTTGAATTCTGACAAGATGGAGGTGAGGCCAATAGGGAAGGTGATGGGTGTGGCATCTTCCATAATTTATGTGGTTCACCTCTCACTGGTTGCCCAGGTTCGCAGTCTGGGAGTGCTCCTCAACTCCCAGCTCCACCTGAATGTCCAGGTGTGAGTGGTGGCAGAGCGTGTTTCACCAATTACATCTGGTGCAGCGGCTTCAGCCATATGTCTCAGACTCCAACCTGACCAATATCATCCCCATGCCTTCATTACCTCAAGACTTGACTATTGTAACGCGCTCTACGTGGGGCTATCCATGGTAATGGTTCAGAGACTGCAGCTAGTGCAGAATGCAGTGGCCCATCTCCTTACGGGGATGGGCCGTTGGGAGTATATTACACTGGTGCTCTGCTCTCTGAACTGGCTACCTATATTATTCTGGATCTGATTCTAGGTGTTGGTGCTGACCTTTAAAGCCCTACTTACCTGCAGGACCGCCTCACACACACACACACACACGGGCTCTGGATGGGCACCTGCGGTCTGCCGAGAGCACTTTTCTTGAGGTCCCACGTGTTTCCCGGGGGGCCACAATGGGGAGGTTGTTCTCAGTGGCCGTGCCACAGCTGTGGAACTCCCTCGGCAGAGGCCCAAGTGACCCTGGACCTTTCCTTTAGACAATTTTGTAAGACCTGGCTGTTCCATCAGGCTTTTGCCGAGGGGGTCGGGTAGGATGGAGGGTTGAGGGTTAGGGTGGGAGGTTTTTTGTTTCTGTTGTTTCTTTTTGTTTAATTTTTTGCCTCTTCCCCTGCTGAGATTTTATATTTTTATTAATTTGTTAATTGTTTTAATTGTTTTTATTTGTGTGTAAAATTGTGAGTTGCCCCGGGCTATTTGTTCAGGAGGGGCGGGCTATAAATTGTAGAAATAAATAAATAAATAAATAAATAGTTCTACTACTGTTAGAGAGGGTAAATAACCATTCCCTATTAACGTGCCCCACACCACTCATGATTTTATAAACCTCTATCATATCCCCTCTCAATCTTCTCTTCTCCAAGCTGAAGAGACCCAACCTATCAAGCCTCTCTTCATATGGTATTTGTTCCATACCCTTGATCATTTTTGTTATTCTCTGTACCTTTTCCAGTTTTACTATGGCTTTTTTGAGATGAGGCAACCAGAACTGCACACAATGCTCCAGGTGCGGTTGTGTCATAGATCAATATAGAGGCATTATGATATTTTTAGTTTTATTCTCTATCCCTTTTTGAATGGTTCCTAACATTCTGTTTCCTTTTTTGAGTGTTGCCACACACTGAGCTAAGGAGTTCAATGTATTGTCCACGATGACTCCGAGATCCTTTTCCTGAGTGGTAACTCCTAATTTAGAACCGAGGATTTTATATCTATAGTTTTGGTTATTTTTCCCTACGTGCAACACTTTGCACGTGTCCACATTAATTTTCATCTGCCACTTAGATGTCCAGTAACTCAGTCTTGCAGGATCTTCCTGCAGTTCTTCACAGTCCCTCAGGTTTTAACTACCAAGAATAACTATGTGTCATCTGCAAATTTGATCACCTCACTCTTTACTCCCTTCTCCAGATCATTAATGAATATATTAAACAACATTCTGTGGGGCACTCCACAAGCCACTTCACTATGAGAACTGACCATTTAGTCCTACTCCTTGCTTCCTATCTTTTAACCAGTTGCCAATCCACAATAGGACACTGCCTCTTATCCCATGACTCTTTAATTTCCTCAAAAGTCTCTCAAGAGGAACTAGTTTCCTCATTTTTGCATACTTCCCCCTTTTAAAGATAAGTGTTACTGCTGTAGGGTTGTTGTTGTTTTTTGTGGTCAGTCTGCCTCCTTTAGCTATGTTGAATTTGATTATATTATTATCACTATTACCATGCGGCTCTACTACCATTATTCCTTGCACCAGGTCCTGCACTTCATTAAGACTAGATCCAAAGTAGCTCCTCCTCTTGTAGGTTCCAGGACCAGCTGCTCCAAAAAGCAGTTATGGCATCTAGACATTTATGCAGTTATGGCATCTAGATATTTTACTATTTCTAATTTTACTCTGCATCGCACCCTGAGGAGACATTCACACAGTCAATATTAGGGTAATTGAAATAACCCATTTTCAGACTCTGGTAGGAGCCTGAAACTTAAATGCACAACCACTGTCCATTATAAACAGGGGACTGCTGAAGCCCCGATTTTGAGGAAACCGCTTGACCTACATTTCTGGAAATTTAACCATGGCTGTAAGTTGTGAGGACCGTCATATCCACAAAGATTGAAAACGATCCATCATGAAAATAAAACGTTATGACTGTTTAAACATTAATTGGTTGTGGTCAAAATGCAGACATCCTCACGATTTTGAATCATCAATATCTCCTCCCCCTGGATGAGTTGAGCCCTCAAACGTCACAGGCTTGGAGCATGAGATCAATAACAAATGCTTCTGTAATAGGATAGTGATTGGTGCAGCCAAAACCAAGTTATTAATAAGTAAAAAATCAGTTCTGCAGACTCGCACATGCTCAGTTGAGCAGCTGCTGACCTGAAAGGTACTTGACTACTTTTTACTATCACGCAACTTTATGAGAAGGCCGCTCCGTCACAAAGAGTTTAATTTAAGCTGTACACTACTAGCCAGTTTCATGTCAGTTACACAGCGCCCCACTTCCCAGCTCCCAGAGAGGGGAGAGAGCCGGCACTCTGTAACAACTGGCATGAAACTGGCCAGAGCTTAATTAAAGTCTTTGTGATGGAGCTGCCTTCTGATAAAGTTGCGTGCTTTTAAAAAGTAGTCACACAACTTTCCTTAAAACACACCATAAGGAAAAGTGCGTGACTCTACTTTTTAAAAGCACACAACTTTATCAGAAGCCAGCTATTAAAATCACGTACATTTATCACAAGCTCTAGCTGTCCTGCCCCCAAGACCAACCTCTCGGGAAGACAGAGGAAGCCAGGCAGGCATGGGAAGCTTCCCTCAGGGCACTGAGCTTGCCCAGTGCAGCGGATCAGGTGCAAAGATGGGGCATCGGGCAGGCACAGCCGCCAGGGTGGGGACCAGAGGAGACATGACAGGCAGACGAGCAGGCGGACTCAGATTCAGTCAGTCCCCACCAGTGCAGCCCAAGTAGCCTCCCAGGAGCCCAACCACTGCCGCTCATGCTAAAGCCACCTACCTCTCCCCCTGCAATCACCACCACCCCCTTCCCTCTCTATAGAACTCCCCTGTGCTCCATGCCCTGCACCAGTTTGCAGGAACTCCACGCTGCTGGGCAGGCAGCCAGGCGGCAGGTCCCCCCTGCAGGACAGCACAGGGCCAGAGAAACAAGACGTGCGGCTGGGCTCCAGCAAGTGCTGGGAGCTGGGCTCAGCACAGGCTCCTCCAGGGTGAGGGAAAGGGGGGGGCTGTTTGCTTAGTGTTTACTCTGCCGCACAGCCCCCCAAAATCCGAGTGAGCGGGGTTCAGAGAGCACTGGCCAAGGCAGGAATTCCAGGAAAGTTACGTGACTCCCCCCGGCTCTGTCTGACAGCCAGTTCACCCGTTCACCGTCCAGCCCACTGCAATGAAGTGAATCGATCGGACTTCTCACGTGTAAGCAACCCCATAGCAAGCTCTGTCTGCAAACTTGCCCCTGCTACTGCAGCTCCTCTAGGAAGGATCCGGCCTCCCTGTCCTTGTTGCAGTCGCCACCCTGCACTGTTAGATCCCATTGATTGCCCCCTCCTCCCTCTCTCCTTGACTTGCTCCCAGATTTGCATGGCTCTGGTGGTGCTACAGAGGAGCAGTCTCCCCACCTGGTGTGGTTCTGCTCCCAGTGCAACTAAACAAGCTGCAGGCTTGCAATGACCAGGGCTACTTCCTGCGGAACTGGGCGCTGATCACGGCAGGGGACTCCGAAGAGGAGACAGCCTTGCAAGTTTGCCAAGTCTTTGTTAATTCTCCTGAAGGACCCAGAGCCTAGAAGAGAGTCCCCTGCCAGCCAGTCAAGCATGCCCGCTGGAGGATCCCTGCTGGGGGGGGCTCTTCTTTGCTGCAGGAGTCGTGACGAATGGGGACAGCCTGGGTTGGCTCTGAAAGTTTGCCAAGCAGCGGCTAGTGTGAATCGCGTTCCAAACCCAAGGAGGGAGGAGGAAAAGGTGGGGATGCTGTTTCCAAGCATGCGAGACAGGCTTCTCCTCCCACCGCTCACGCAACATCCCCACTCCCGACCTAACCCTCCAACCACTGCCCCTACCTCCCACACATCACACAACATCCCATGCCCTGACCTGATCCCCCGACCCCTCCTCCCACCCCCACATAATCCCAAACCTGACCCCCCAACCCCTGCTCCTACTTCCTACCCACCCTAAACTGATCCCCCAACCTTCTCCTCCCGCCACAGCACAACATCCCCAATCCCCACTTAGCCCCATCTCCCACTCCTACCTGTCATCCACACACTGTCCAAAATTAATCTTCCACCCCCTGCACCTACCTGTATTAATATCCTGATATATCATATCATAATATCTATATTAATTTCCTAATATATCATATCGCACAGAACCAAGAAATTAACCAAAATAAAAAACTTTAGTTTTAAAAAACCTTAAATGCACAAGAGTTTTCTTAAAATCCCAAAACTATACAAATTAAGTACAATTACAATTCAAAAAACCTTCCACTCCATACATTGGAACAAAATATAAATGCCAAAAACATGGAAATTATTTCAGAATTTGAGAAATATTTAATATTTTATCCTCATAAACATAAATATAATATATCTACTTGATTCCTTACCATACATACTTTAATTCATTTTAATCAATAACTAAACTTTCACATTTTTTCATTATTAATTTATTATCATAATTCGACAAGAAATAATTTTTTCAAAGTGCATTAAGTCTGTTTGTAGACAACTCCATTCTCTACAACGGATTGTATAATGTTATCTACACTCACATTGTTAACAGTTTATTGCATGAAGTGTATACAATTTTTATACATGTAAAGGACTGACTTAATGCACTTTGAAAAAATTATTTCTTGTTGAATTATGATAATAAATTAATAATGAAAAATGTGAAAGTACATTACATTTCTTCAAAAAACATAATACGAAAATGTCTCATACAACAGTATATATCAAAAGAATGCATAAACAAACATATAACCCAACCCTATGAATTTCAGGTGTATGAACCTTTCTTCATGAGTTGATCAATCACACACACAGACTCATACACACACAACACTCACAAATTCAAACCAAATCAGTCATACACACACACACCACTGCCGCGTGGCTGCTCAAACCGGTTTCCTCCTTGGCTGCTGCTGTGAAAGGCCCCGTGTGGGAGTTTTGAAGATGTTGTTCCTCCTTGGGGCTGTGGAGACAGCAGCAGCATCCAGCAGCAGGGGGACAACAGCCTCAGGTGTCTGGGAGAGCAGGCTGGCACGGCAATCCCCATCCCCCATTTTTGCCAAGAGGGGGATCTGGTGGATCCAGATCAGGCAGGCAAGTGGCAGGCGGTGGCAGTAAATTCTCTCCCCCACCCAAAGCTGTTGCTGAGGGGGAATCTGGCGGCCTGGCTTCTAGTAGGAGAGCCTGGCAGGAGAGCAAGCAGCAGGTGAGGGTGGTAAATCCTCCTCCCCTGCCCAAAGTTGTTGCTGAGGGGGGAATCTGGTGGGCTCGGCAGCTGGCGGGAGAGGTGGGCAGGCAAGCGGCAAGCAGCTGGCAGACTGAGGCAGTAATTCCTCCACCACCCCTGCCCGCCCAAGCCATTGCCAAGGGGACCCTCAAGCAGGCAGGCAGTATGGAGGAAGAGGTGGCTGGGGGAGTAGCAACAGCTTGAGGAGTGGGCAGCGATGGGTGCCCCCACCCATCGCTGCCCACTCCTCAAGCTGTTGCCTGCCCACTTGCCTGCTTGCTTGCCCGCTTGCTTGCCCGCTTGCTGCCCACCTTGCCTGCCAGGTCCTCTCCCCCCCCGCCAAGCTGTTGCTGAGGGGGTCCTCAGGCAGGCAGACCAGTGTGTGAGTGAGGAGGCTGTGCGTGGAGCCCCTACTCACTGGTGCAGCATCTCCCAGCCTCATCCTGGGATGCTGCAGCTTCTCTGGTGTGCTTTAAATCACTTACTACATTGCCAGCTGCTGCCACTTGTGGGGTGGGCCCTTAAAGGGGGACACAATCTAAATCTTTTTTCTCAATTTTTTTCTGAATAACAAACCACCAGCACATACTAGTAGACACTCCCCTTAAATTGTGACAGCCATCAAATAAAACCTACATGGGGAGGGAAATCTAGAATTCTGATCAAAACTTTTGGTAGTCAAACAGAAGTGTTTGCTCCACAAACTCCAATCACTTTATCTATAGAGCCGCTACTGTGGTGCTATAATTAGACCCCATTTCCCAACTACTTCCTTGTATAACTAAACTGCATACTGCTTCAGATAATATTCAATTACATTACTGCTTGTATGGTTTAATTCACTTGCTTTAGTAAAGATAATTTCTTTTACATTTATGACTCTGTGTAATTTCCTGTGCAGGGAAAATAAAAAGGGAAAGAAGTCAGATTGAGCCTAGATTGATGAATATTTTCATTTTAAACCCATAGTTCTACACTCCATATAGGCGAATGCAGGCTAATATGTGCCCACATGTTTGCGTCCCATCAATTAGGTTGCATGCAGCACCTCTGCATGTACAGGTTTGCTAGCACCAGAGAGTCATGGGCTAAGTGTGTCCTAGAAATAGAAATGACTGCTTCCTGCTCCTCTCTCTGCTCTCACTCTCACTGGTACCACAAGTGGAGGCTGTCCACAAGCACATGAAATACTTGCAGGGGGCTTTACATTTATTCAGCTGGACATGCTAAACATGAGTGGGGACTGAGTAGGGGCTGCACGGATTGAACCTAGACTGCTGTGGGTTGTTGTCTCATTTGTGAACACTATATGTAATGAAATTTCAATGGCAGAGGAGCACTTTCAGTGGCATCTTGAAGGTAAAGATGACATGATACAATGATAAAATTACTGAAGTGAATATCATGGCACCATTTCTTTTAGTTTCTGTTTTACATATAGGATCTAGTTTCAGGCAGCACTGAATTATTTTAAACAAATGGCCATCTTCAAACTCAGGTTTTAATCCATTAACCTCATTAATCAAGTCATTGGCAGTTTTAAAATTGTTATTGAAGAGTTATTTTGGGATTCTTTGTGTATTAGACATTGAATAGGAACATGTATGTGCTGGATAGCCATATCCTCAAATATTAATTGTGTAAGTGTAATTAAATTCTCTAATACCCAAAAGGATATTTATCACAATTTAAAATTACCTGGAGTTAATTAAGGAAGTTTGGGGAATTCAGTTAGACTGAAAGGGAAAGCCATAGGGATACATTTAAAATGGCTTTAAATTATTATCTTCAAATACTTAAGGATTTACTGGCAGGGGGAAAAGAAATCAGGGAGGAGGTGTTTGGGGTGTGTGAGAGGATTCAAGCTGGTAAACACCTCACTGCACACTCTCACTGAGCCAGGGGGAATCTCCAAAATAACGGGGTGGCAAGGGGAAGAGCGAGTCAAATAACAAGGGGAAGAGAGAGGGAAGAAGTAACAGGAGGGTGGGAAGGGGGAGAGGAAGAGAGAGAGCAAGACGTGGGTGGGTGGGTGGGGGTGGTGTGGTGTGGTGAGGGATCTCAACAGCAACAGATAAGATGAAAGGGACTGTGGTTCAAAATGGTTTGAGAACAGCTTGTCTAGATTAAACAGGTCTAGATAAAGAGGTTTCTACAGTATGTGAATCTGGATTCATACCCTCTAAGAACAATGACTTATGCTTGAGTTCAGACTTCATCTACTTGGACACAGAGGCTCAACCTTGACTTCACCTAGTTNCAACTCTGGAGAGGGCGTTCTTGGTGGCCGTACCTAGGCTGTGGAACTTCCTCCCGGTCGGCTCCAGACTTCCCTTCCTTTCAACGAAGATGCAAGACCCGGCTGTTCTGCCAGGCATTTGGTGAGGGAGATGGCTGAGGGTGGCAGCGGCTGATTATTCCCCCCCAGTTTTAAGTTGAATTTTAATGTAGTGTTTGAATCTATTTTTACTACTGTATTTTTGTATTTTGTGTTTTTATTGTTAGCTGCCTCAAGCTGCTGGGAGCAGAAGAGGCGGGATATAAATATTTTAATAACTAAATATGCTCTGTCCCTTCCCACACAGTGAAGAACTGAAACTTATTCCTCTCATCCCCCCCCCCGCGGCCCCCCCCCCAGTTTTAATTTAATTTAAATGTAGTGTTTGAATCTATTTTTACTAGCGTAGTTTTGTATTTTGTGTTTTTATTTTTAGCCACCTCGAGCTGCTGGGAGCAGAAGAGGTGGGATATCAATGCTTTAATAAAATAAATAATAATAATAAAGTTATAAAATAAATAACTTAAGCCTCAAGCAATCACCCTTATACAAATATGTTACACAACATTTTATATAACAGCATATACTCAAACAACTAGACAAATTACTAGGCCGCTTTTAGACAAGCAGTCCGCCGCCACGCAACATTTCAAAATCCCGTGATACTGGATTACACGAGTCGACCGGCGGGGAAGAAGCGCATGAAAGGCAGTTGCGCATTATTTGCCGACCGCAAATTAAATACCTCGATTGTGAGGTATTTAATTCACGGTTGGCAAATAATGCGCGATCGCCTTTCATGCGCATGATCCCCGCCGGCCGTCTCGTGTAATCCCGCATCACGAGATTTTGAAATATCGCAAGAGCGGGTCGCACGACGGCAACCCACTCGTCTAAAAGCGGCCTAAGACGCATGTGAACTACACAAATATTTCCATAAATTCAAATTCACACTTTGGAATTTGCAGATTTTATCCCATTCAAATTTCAGTATGAATATTTGATCAGTTCTACTAGTTACCAAACAATGCCATAAAAAGGATATGGAGTCAGTAATTGAGTATGATCTCAAGTGATTTCTTACCAAGTACTTAAATCTGGTGTGTTGCTTCAGGAATTCTCCCTGTGATAAAATGCCCAGCATGGCTCCCCTTTGGTCCTTTACCCTGTTTCGAAGGAAACTACACAGCTATCATTCCTAAGAAGGGACTGACCAAAATGTGACCCCTTTGTAAGGTCAGGGTAATTGTGTAGGAAAAACATTTCCTTGGGGTTTTGTGGTCTTTTGATGGAGAAAAAAAATGATTCTAAATGCAGAGCAATACAATAATGAAACAAACCCACATGTAGATAGAGCAACTTGTATGCATAGCATACACCAATAAACATGTGAGGCTGCAATATCAATGCGCTTCAGAGATTCCATTTAGGGCATATGATGCTTAAACATTTTTCACTGCTGTAATATTTACTGCACTTTTATTGGAAGTAATTTTATTTCCGCACATAAGAATTTGCATTGATATATTTCCAGCAGGCCTGTACAGTTTTGTCTTCTTGGGGCAGGGGTGGGTGGGGGGTGTAGGGAACTTTGTGCAGTGGCAGTTTTCTAAGAATGATCTTTCATTTTGAGTAAAAACTCAACAAATTCCTGCTGCCTGGTCTCTTGGGCCTTCCTATAATAATGATATATTTAAATAATTCCAGGAGAGGCTCTTTTCATGGTAAAAATCATAAAGCCATAAAGGCACAACATAGCTTTTTTGAGATTCACATTTCAGCCCTGCAAGTGCTCGCACATCAACTCTTGTCATCCAGCTATGTATGTTACATTCTTTATTGTAAAGTCATCACAGTAGGTTAAATCAAGTATCTTGATTTACCTTCATACTTGAAGGTATGAAAGACAACATTTTAGGCCAGTGTAGTCAGAATGTGGCCTAATCCAAAGCCCAATAAGCAAATGAACGTGTGAGAAATTTAAAAAATATTGTCGTCAAGTACCTTGACTTCTGTAGCATCAGGCTAAAACTGAACTCCTTATCTTCCCCCCTCATCCTTCCTCTCCTTCCTCACTGTCAATAATTATTGATGGAGTCACCATCCTGCCTGTCCCCCAAACCTAGGCTTCATCTTTGACTCACCCCTTTCTTTTAAACCCTACATTGACTCTGTTGCTAAATCCTGTTGCTTCTCCCTCCATAACATTGCTAAGATTCGCCCTTTTCTCTCTGTCTCGTCTGCCAAAACTCTTGTTCATGCTCTGGTCATCTCTCGCCTCGATTACTGTAACCTCCTTCTCACTGGCCTTCCCCGGTCTCACCTTTCTCCCCTCATCTCTGTCCAAAACTCTGCTGCCAGGGTCATCTACCTCGCCAGTCGCTTCGACCATGTGCAGCCCCTCCTCTCTTCGCTTCACTGGCTTCCCCTTCCTGAACGAATCCTGCACAAGCTCCTAGTCTTCACCTATAAAGCTCTTCACAACCTTGCTCCCCCCTACCTCTCTGCACTTATCGCCCTCCATACTCCAGCCCGTGCACTTCGCTCCTCCTCTGTCCCTTCTCTCACCCTTCCACACCTTCCCTGCTCCCCTAAGCGCCTTTGTCCCTTCTCACTTGCTGCCCCCCATGCCTGGAACTCCCTCCCTGTTCACATCCGCTTTGACCCCTCCCTTCATACCTTCAAATCTCTCCTTAAAACTCACCTCTTTTGCTCTGCTCTGTCTGACTCTTTATCCTGCTGAGCCACTACTTCCTATAACTATGGTCTGTTTACCCTTATCCTTGCCACATGGACCTGCCTACTGTCATTCTCATCGTAACCAAGCCAAGTATGTGTACTTGAGACCTCGCATCTTCATGAATGTTAGACCCTTTGTCTCTCCCTCTGTTCCCCTTCCTATGTCTCTCCCCCAGCTCCTGTCTCTCAGATTTTAAGCCCTAGAGGCAGGGACCATGTCTATTTTATTACTTTGTAAAGTGCCAGGTACACTTCTGGCGCTATATAAATGTTTGTTAATAAATAAATAAATAAATAAATAATAAGTCAAGTCAAAGGTCATCCCAACATATTCAGTTCATGCAGATGGTATGTTTAAACCATGCCAGTTTCAATAACCTACAGCACATAAGGGTGTGGTATGACTAGCACCATGTACTTTGTCTTCTTTGAATCCAATAGACAAATTCACAGTTTGGTTGACTAGGAGCAGTAAAACAATGTGAGACCATCAGGATTTGGATTGAGGCAGTTGAATGCTTTAATCACTCTAGCACCACACCTTCCCAATGTAAATAAATCACTCCTCTCCTAAGGCTCCTGAAGAAGTGTTTTGATTCTGCAGTGGAATCTCTGCTCTTGCCTCTTTAGTGTTTTGTCATTATTATTTTAAAGAGATGTAACAATATTCCTTTTAACCCTCCTGTCACAATAAGTCACCAATCCAAGCTACTCCCTGATTGGTTGAATCACCAATAATGAAGAGACATGTGTTCATATATTTTTATTTTGTTTATGACAACAGCAGTATAATACATTTTATTAATGTGAGTGTAAAGGACTAAGGACTTGTGAGTTTCTACCCAGTAGTTCCAGCCGGAGCCAGAATTTTCCTTCCTTGAAAGAAGCCACAGAGTAGTGGGATCACACAATCAAGCAGACAAGCTACTGCTACTACTACTACTAATAATAATAATTTCTATAGCGCTACTGAGCATACACAGCACTTTACAGTCACAGATTTTTTCAGACAGGTCCCTGCCCAGTGGGCTTACAATCTAAGATGGACAAGGATGAGGGGTACACACATGGAAAGACAGACTCACACCTTATTCCCATTATACATATGGGGAACTAAAACTGAGAGATTGTGGCTTGCCAAGGCCACCCAGTGAGTTCATGGCTAGGGCGGGATTTGAATCCTGGCTTCCTAGATCCAAGTCCAGCACCTTGAGCTGTTTGTTGTGGACCTAGGGTTGCAGCCAGATGAGCAGAGGCAAGCCCAATCCCTTCCCACCCTGTGATGAGTGCAGGGAGCTGGACAAACGAGCGCAGGGGTGGGGAATGGGGGGAGCTAGGAAGCTCAGCCCATCTCAGAACTGAGGAGCTGTCAACAGGATTGGCTGCCCAGCCCTGCCCTGCCTCCCAGCCCAGCTGAGCTCTGGCCCCTGGCTGGGATGTGGCAGCATGTCATGGGCACTATTGCCTGTCACTCACAGTCTGGCAGCCTTGCTCTAAGTGTGGTGAGGCAAGCACACCCTGCTCCATGGTGCAGCCTCAGTATTTTCCCGAGGACACATTGTGGAGCAGCCAGCTGCCTGCACCGCCATGGGGCATGGCAAACATCTGGCGGATTGTGGACACACGAGCCACTGCATCATGTGGCTTGTTTGCCCAGAGAAGGGTAAGGCTACCCAAAGAGTAGTAGCCTCCCCATCCTGTCTGCCGTGGCTGCATCATATGATTCCACATTCTGTGCAACCAAACACCAATGGAGCTGTATTGACTGGGCTCCCATAGCCAGAAGCTGCCCTGCATGACTTGATCAAATGGAAAGGTTTGTTTTGTGATCAAAATATTAATTACCAACCTGTCAGCAGATACATCATCAGTATTCAGTTAAGTTAAGTGTGCATATACTGCCACATGGAAAAAAAACACACTAGCTAACTATGTATTTCTCTTTCAATATATAGAGATGGAAACAAATGTGTCATCTCTTCTAACCCTTGCAAATAGTTTCGCTCCTACATCACAGAAGAATTTAACTGATTGATCTCATTTTCTCAAGCTACAAATCTTATAGACTGACTGCTTCACCTATTGAAGGTCATGCTTTCTTTATCTATTTTGGGCTAAATGTAACACTTCTGTCCATCAAAAACAATGAAAGGCATGATTTCCCCTTTGGGTGCTAAGGTGGAAAAAAGGGGGCATATCATTACAAGAAGGAAAATGGATGACATTTCTGAAGTTTCATTCTCCTGTCAAAAATACTCATTGATTTGTCAATGGAGACTCCGGTTCAAATGTCACTTGTATTAGAAATAATCCCCACATGATCTCACAAGGATATTGTACTTATTATTCCTAACAGACCTTGGTGACAGAAATGTGAGTTGACGTGCTTCCCTATTACCCTGAAATCTTCCTTTGCAATCTCTCGTCAATATTATTAAAAAGAAGAATGGCTGGATCACAAAGGCTTCTGTGATTATAGTTTGTGTTTGGAAAGGCTTTATTTTATGCCTTCATACACGCGCGCGCACACACATTCATATTTGAAACCTTATCTGAGTGTATATAATATATATAAATCCTTGACATATTGCAGACATTCTTGGTTGGATTGGCTTCCTAATAAAACAAGCTTGCCTCATAAAAAAAAAAAAAAACACCACAAAACCAAAACAGAAACATCTAAAACTACTTTAGAGTGTGCATTACTGCTGACCTTTTAGGGCAGAATTCTATCATCTGGGAGATCAACACTTTATCTCCTCATGTCTGACAGATCAATTAATGTGATGGCTTCTCAGATTTCATCTCCATCACACATTTATTCTCAATGTGTGAATCTGACTTCTAGAGAGCTTTGAGAAGCACAACCTGTCTAATCAAGCAAAGTAACCACTTCACCCACAATGGGATTACTCAGTAAGGGGTTTCTTATCAGTAAGGGGAGACTTGTGCTCATTCCAAAACAATAACTCTATTCTTGTACTTTAGGAAGCATCCATCAGTTAGGCTTAACCTAGCATTGAACCGCAAGTTATAAAATAAATTACTAATCTCCTAATCCCCACACCGGAGGTGTGTGTGTATGAGTGAAAAAGAGATAGAAAGTGAGTGTGCACGTGGAAAAACCAGGCTGGGGGGAGAAAAACATGGTTGCTCTGTCAGGTGTTTGGCGGGGGAGATGGTAGAGGGTGGGGGAGGAAAGGGATGGGGAGGGGGAGTGATATGTTTTTATAATTTTATGGTTTTATAATTGTTGATCTATATTGTTGTAAGCTGCCCCAAGCTGCCTGTGGCTTATTATTCATTTAATAAATAAATAAATAAATAAATAAATAAAAAGCCAATATGTGCAAGTGTGTGTATATGAAAACTTATGACACTGGTTTTTTGAAGCAAACATCAGACTGCCAATTGTTAAAGGAATGGGGCTATGGAGGCCCACATTTTATTTCCACTCTGGGCCCCACAGATTCTAAGGCTGAGCCTGAGCATAACCTTGCCACTACTCTTGTAGTGGCATCCAGCACTGTAGAGATAGGTAGGCTGCTAGGTAGTATAACATTAGAGAGCAGCTTACCCCTCACTGACATTTTCATGTCTGAACATAGACAGCTCTCAGATGGTCACAAAGCACAGTAAATAAATACCCATAACACAGTGAACATTTTTGTAAATAGCTGTGAAAGAATTTGTAATGACAAACAAGACTAAAAAAACAGTCTCTTTCTGGATAAATTAAAAACAGAAAAGTGATTACATTTCTTGAACTAAGAATTTCTTTCTCAGTGTAGGTCTAATTTGGTTGCTCATCTATATTTAGCAAGGGAGGCCTATTCTTGCCTTTAAATGGTCTACGTGATAAGGCTTCCATGGGCTCCCTTGGGAAATCATTCCAAAGGCAAATAAATCAAGTCCACCAATTATATGATTGTGTGTGATGAGTATTGATGACTTGTGTAGGAGCATCCGAGTTCCACTAAATAACATTAAATAATCTTTGTGACACAGGGATTATCCCAAAACAAATTTATCCAAATTCTCATAAATAAGTCAAATACTAGATATCTGTTCTGTTGAATTCCCTTTGTGAACTCCCATTTACTGCCATAAAATAAAGCAGCATTTTTAGGCATTGTGAGACAGAGCTCGTAGAGACAGCAGGGTGCATGTTGTAGCTACCTAGCAATTCTGTTGCTAGGGGGATTGCATCATCAGCAGGTACCAAAAAGAGTGGAGGCCACCTGATGATGCAGCAACCCTGCTAAAACTGCTCCAGAAGGGACTATACAAAGGCTGCCCCAGGGAGGACCTCTGCAGTTGCCACTCCTTGGGTTGGTGTGGAAGGCTGTTCACACAAGCAGCCCACGCATGGGGGCTGCCATCACAGGTGCTTCCATGCCCCAGGTCTGACCAAGGAGCTGTCCACATGGGACAGAACTCTCATGCCCCTGCTGCTCAGCAGGATCAGGTCCGTAGGAGAGCTGCTACCAAACAGCTGATCGGGGGCTCAGAGATGCACCCTCACCCAGCTGGAGGGCATGCACCAAACAGCTGATGGGGGGTATTCCTTGGAGGGGAGGGTTAGCTGTTTGGTGTAGGCACTTGGGCCAGGGGAAGGTGCACCTCTGGGCCCCTCATCAGCTGGTTGGTGAGGTCTGCAAGAGCATGCCCACCCTAGCCCCACCAACAGCTGAAGGGGGGGCTGGAGGAGCACACTCACTTCGGCCCTACTGAACAGTTGAGGGCAGGGGGCTGGAGGACTGCATGCACCCGAGCCCCACTGAACAGCTGATCGGGGAGCCTCTCAGTGCTGGTCAGGCAGCGTTCTAAACTCCCCCCCCCCCCAGCATTGCTCTATGCCCCCTGTTTCCTGGTTGGCTGTCTGCCATATAAAAAGCAGACCTGCAGCCACAGGAAGCAGCGAGGGAGGCGGGGCTGGCCAGGTGTGTGCTCGTGCGACTGGTGCCACAGCCCTCCCTGGCTGCAGTGGCAGTGCCAACAGGGGCTGGCCACATGGCTTCCCCAGAACCATCTGGCTGGCTCCCTGCACTTGCCACACTGTGTGATGGCGACGACTGCCCACCACAAGGCTGTGCTGGGATCTGCCCGTGGCAGATCATGTAGCCTTACCCAGAATTTTAATTCCCCGCCCCCCAGCTTCCTGTTGCTGCAGACCTGCTTTTGATATGACAGACAGCCAACCAGGAAGCTGCTGTCATAGAGCAATGCTGAGGGAGGGGTGTGGCCTGACAAGAACTGAGGGCGCCTTTCTTTGCAAAACTCCTAGGCCCTAGCCAAAGTGCATTGATGGTGCTGAGCAGCCAGCCACCATGTTCAGGGCCCTAAAGATGCTTGTTCAAGACCCAATTCCTTGCACATTCTGATAGTTAGAGGCCTCCCACCAGCCTTGCCAATACCTACTGGCTGGTCAAGCCATTTTTTGGACAGACCAGCATTTTATTCACCCAGAGGTTGGGTTCAGCCTTCTCCCAGTCACTCAGTAAAAATAAAATAAACTTTTACACATTTCAGGGCTCACCAGAGCTTGGGGACCTGGTCCAATCATACCCCCTTTCTCTTCTCTCTGGGTGTGTTATATTTCCCTCTCTGTTCCCCATTCACAGAAGATATGAATCTGTTATAATCCCAGCTCCAGACTTTTTCTGTGTACATTGGAGGTGGACAAGATGGCAAACATTGATAATCTTGGTGAAGAAGGTGTGTGTGTGTGTGTGTGTGTGTGTGTGTGTGTGTGTGTGTGTGGTGCAGATATAGAAGCATGGTACGGACAAAAAAGCTTACAGGCTGGTCTGGAGGGTGTCTGCAAAGGCTATCCCATCTTAAGCCAACTGTGTATGATCCCAAAAGGGACTGCATGGCCACTGAGAATGGGTGAGTTAGAATCTCTCTCCTATAAGAATATAAAGGAAAAAACTGGCACACTTCTCTGCCTGTCTTCTATATTAGTTCAGGCTGTACTTCTTACACAAGCCAGAAGCAGCCTCACTTATTATATTGCGGATTTTAGAGTTTGCAAGAAAAGAAGCTTGTACAGGGGGGTTTAGACGTTCTCCCAACGCTACTGGAAGTCAGACGGCCACCATTTGAAACAGCAGCAGCCAGCAAACTAGCATTCGTTGGAGATGCTGCCTTGTAAAACCTCGATTATGTGGCTTTTACAAGACAGCATCTCCAAGAACCGCTAATTTTCCACCAGCCGCTGTTTCAAATGGCAGCCGCCCAACTTCCGGTAGCAGCAGGGGAACGTCTAAGCCCCCCTACATTTGTTTATTTTCTTGCAGACTTTGAAATATGCAATAAGTGAGGCTGCTTTAAGGCTCATGTAAAAACAGTCTCAAATGTGGTAATATCAAAGTTTTTTTAAAGAATCAGCTCCCATATGGCTAATTTTTTAAGTTTCAAGAAGATGATGCCAAGTTAATTTTCATGTATATTTGTAAACTTATTCATGCCAAGCGGCACCTTTTATTTCTTCAAATTTCAAAATGCAATGTGTAAGAAAAATTGATGGCTTCCCTATCAACAGCCTGAGATGCATAGCATAAGAGCAGGTTTAGTGCATAAGAGAAGGATTATGTCTGTCAAAAACTGCCAGAATATTTTTTTAGAAAACCAGATTTCTCTGTGTATCACTGCAAATCCATATAATGATCTTAGCAGCAGGAGTTGTGCTGGGATTTGCATTTAGTGTCAGAGAGAGAGAGAGAGAGAGTTTTGTGTTGGAATCAAGTGCAAAATACAAAATAGGGGGTCCCATACCAGAAATCAAAGAGCAAAACTGTGTGAACTTTGAACTAAACCAAATTCTTTTAATATGCACCTTGAAGAGCTTCTTTCAAAATTGTACTGCATAGGATTCTTAGGTTTCAAGACCATTGCCATATGAAAGAGGCAATTTATGTCTAGACAGTTGTATGCTTGCTTATCAATATGGCACAAGTGTTGAGATTTTGGAACCAGATCCAACATCTCAATTCATTGCTCTTCACAAAAAATTAATACAATTTGTCTTCCTTACAGTAAATTTCTTGATCTCTTGAAGTCCAACTTTCGTTTGGGTTATGGCACTGAGACTACATTAGTGACTTTGGTCTACAACCTCTGCCAGGAACTGGACCAGGGTCATTCGACCCTGCTAATCCTATTAGATCTGTCGGCTGCATTTTATTCCGTTGATCATGAAATGGTAGTGACTTGCCTACAGGACTATGCGGGGTGGGCAGAATCATTCTTGAATGGTTCCGCTCCTTCCTGGCTGGAAGAACTCAGAAGGTGGTGATCGGGAATTGTTCATCTTTTCTCTGGGACCTCACGTGTGGGGTTCCACAAGGCTCTATTCTTTCTCCTCGCTTGTTCAGCATGTACATGCAGTCACTCGGCAAGGTTGTGAGACAGTATGGGGTTTGTTGTCATCAGTATTCTGATGACACCCAGCTCTACCTCTCTTTTTCATCCGACCTAGACCCAGCAGTCTTGGTGCTTACCCAATGTCTGGCAGCTGTGGGGGATTGGATGAGGGCGAGCTGTCTGAAACTAAATCCTGACAAGACGGAGGTGATGTTGGTGGAAAGGGTGGTGGGTGTGATGTCCCCCATCATTGATGAGGTTTGTCCTCCACTGGTCTCTCAGGTTCAGATTCTGGGGGTTCTCCTAAATCCACAGCTTCACCTGGATCTCTAGGCTGAGGCTGTGGCAAGGAGTGCTTTCCGCCAATTACATCTGGTGTGACAGCTTCGGCCATATGTCTTGGACATACCTGGCCACTGTCATCCATGCCTTCATCACCTATTGTAATGTGCTCTATGTGGGGCTACCTTTGGTGATGCTCCAGAGACTGCAGCTGGTGCAGAATGCGGCAGTCCGTCTCCTTACCAGGACGGCTCACCATGAGCACATTACACCAGTGCTCTGAGTTCTGCACTGGCTGCCAATAGTCCTCCAGGCCTGATTCAAAGTGTTGATGCTTACTTATAAAGCCCTATACGGTCTGGGGCCCTCCTATCTGCAAGACCGCCTCACTCTCTGTCTCCTGGATTGACCACTGCGGTCTGCTGGTAACGCCCTTCTTCATGTCCCCCGGGTGGTGTGGGGGGCTACAATCGAGAGGGCATTCTCGGTGGTGACACCTAGGCTGTGGAACTCTCTTCCAATGGAGGCCCGGATGGCCCCAGACCTTGCCTCATTTTGACGACAGTGCAAGACCTGGCTGTTCCACCAGGCCTTTGGTGAGGGTTGTAGGTGAGGGTGGGAGGGAAGGATGGTTTTTAAAATGTTCTTATTCTTTATGCCTCCCTTTTATGTATTTTATGTATATTTTTAAATTATTTATTATTATTATTATTATTATTATTTCTTTATATTTATTGGCCGCCCGCTCATGCCTACAGCATTTCGGGGCGGCTCACAACAGTTAAACGAATAAAATACATTAAAACATTAATACATTAATACATTAAAACAACAATATGAATAATTAAATCGAAACCTGCGGAATGCCGCAAGTCAAGGCCTGGGGGCTCGATGTTTCAGCTCCCAGCACCACCTGCTGGCTTCTCCCTTAGAGGAATGAGCTTTAACTTTTGTAAGCTGCCTCGAGCTGCCCAGGCAGGAGAGGTGGGGTATAAATAATGAAAATAAAATAAATAAATAAATAAATAATGTGGTACACATTATAAGTCTTTTCTATTCTGGGAAGCCACAAAGCTCTCAGGATAGAAAATAAAATGGAGAATATCACAGTGTTCCTAAAGAAATCCATGGTGTGTTCACACCTCAAATGTTGGGTGAAGCCATGTGAGACAAATTGGGGAGGCTACCACATCTTGGGTTGCCTTACCCAACTCTGGACAGCCAAACTATACAATGCAGTGCATCATGTGGCAGATATTCCCCCACCTCAACTGGGGTAAGGCTGCCCGGCAGGTCAACTCATGTGCCTGGGCTGCACTTGTCCTTCCATGCTGGGAGCACCCCTTTGAGGCCTTGAACAGCGGGTGCTGTTACCCATCACACATGGCCATGTCACGGCTGGGGGCGGGAATTTGGTCAGGCCGGGGGAGGATCAGGGCCAGGTGCCCACTTGTGTAGCCAGTTTCACAGCCTGCCATGGCAGCATCTCTGGAAGCAACTGGATCATCAGACTTCCCCATGACCATCACCCCACTATTGCCTGCCACAGGGCTGCACAGGGATCACGCCACCACAGCTCATTTGGCTGTGCCCATTGTTTGCAGCTCTGGTCTTGCCATCCCCAAAAGTCTATAGAAAAATTGAAGAAGGTGCAGATCACAAAGATTATCAAAAGGATGGGATGGCTTCTGTGGGGCCATGAGAGAAATTTCCAAAATCATGAGTGGCATGGATATGTATATAGGGAGCTGTTATTTACAATTATTTCTCAAAATAATAAAGCTAGGGTGCATGCTACGAAATTAACTGGCAGTAGATTTAAAGTTTAAATTTTAAGCAAACAAAAGGAAGTACTTTTTTACTTGACATACAATTAACCTGTGAAACTCATAACAAGAGTTGCTATTGATTGCTCCCCTGGCTTTATGTCTGACAGCAAGGATGCAAACATGGAAGTTATTGAAGGCCAACAGCATAACTAGGTTCAAAAAAGGACTGAATACAATACAAGAGTATAGGTCTATAATAAATGGTTGTTAGTCACTTGGTTGGAAAATAAGAACTCTGACTATGACTGAAACTTGATATTTGGTTTTACTCAATTTCAGCCAAGCACTGTGGTATTCGACTTGGTTTACCGAGTAAAAAGAACCCAAGAAATAGACATGGTATTGAGCAGGGATGTGCAAACACGGTTGGGACATTTGGAGTTCGGCCTGAACTCAACCAGTTCGGATCCCCAAACCGGATGCCCGAACCGAACGCGGAACCCCCCGAATAGTTCAGCCACATTCAGGTGCGTTTGGGCAGGAAAAACCTGGCTGGTAGGCTCGGGGGGGAGGGGGTGCTGAGGAGCAGACTTCCTGGCCCCAGGGGTGGAGAGAGGCTTGGGCTAGCAGCCAGCCTGCCCAATCACCATCCCTCTTTTCCTCAGACCACTGACTTGACAGTCTACAATTGGCCACGGACTAGGCTGCACAGAGCCAATGGGGCTTGTGGTAAGGTGGACGCAACAAGTAATAAAAGTAATTGCCCTCCCCCACTTCCAATTCATTCTGAGCTAGCCACTGATCCTGTCAGCAGGCGTTTTCAGAACTCTCCCTCTCCCAGCAGTTTGTGTCCCTCCCAATCCATTGCCATCCCCCTCCTATTTCACCCATTTCCACACATTTACTCCATAGTTTCATTTATTTAGATTAGATTAGATAGATTTAGGTGTTATTTTTATTTTTTACCCCTCCCTGTGTTGTTTCTCCCTCCCCTCCATTGAATCCTTCCCTCCTCCCTGTAGATATTCCATCCCTGATTCCCATCCCCTGTTTTTGGATTTATTTAGAGTAGGATTAGATTGGTTTAGGTTTTCTTTCAGTTTTTTACCCCTCCTTGTGTTGTTTGTTGTGAGCTGTCTGTGTCCCCCCCCCTGCCCCCCATCCCTGTGTGTGTATATAGATAGATATTAGATACTATAGATAGATAGTTGTAGGAGTTATCTTAGTTATAGAGATAGATAGTGTGTAGTGATTCAGTTTTAATATTTTATAGTGTGTTTGTAGGACTAGGCCTTTGTAGATATTAGATAATATTCAATTCAGTTCCATAGGTTTTAGAATAGTTAGTAGCAGTTAGAGTTAGTGTAGATATATATAATATTATGTCCCAAATTTTGAATAAATACATTTTAAAAAATATAAAATCTTCCTCTGCATTAAATGGGTGGGAGAAATGGAGATGGGAAGCAGGAAAGGCCGATCTGCTGCCTGTAAGGCGGGTAATGGGGCAAGTGGCAGAGGTGGCAGAGGCCTTGTTAGCGGAGTGGCAGCAGGCATCAGCAGCAGCCCAAGCCCATCACCATGCCTCAAAATGCACAGACCTGATTTTGGAAGACAGGCTTCAGAGGCTCCCAGCAGTGGCACTAGGGGTGTGGTTCGGTGTTGCCTCCTGCCAGCGTCCTCCACTGCCACACAGGGCACTGGAACGCCTGCAGTCCAGGAGGCTGCAGCTGTCTCTGCTGCAGCTGCAGGAGCAGGTGCAGGTGCTTCAGGGTCGGATGTTCATCATGGGCCACCAATGTGCCCATTATTCATGTGATCCCCAGCAGTTCAGGACTGGTGGATCCCACCTGGGCTGCTAGAGGCATGGCCTGATCCCCGGGCAATGGCAGCAGGGAAAGGAGCAACAATAATAGCAGAAGTAGCAGCAGCAGCAGCAGTCAATTGAAACCCAGAAGCGTCAGTGCACCATGGAGGAGCTGGGGTGGGGGCAGTTGCCAAGTCCATTGGCAGCTGCAGGACATGGAGGGTGGCGTGGCTTTCAACTGAAAGCCATACACATGCTGGAGGAAATGATTGCGCTCGATGGGCAGCCCTTCTCGGTGGTCGGGGACATGGGGATTAGGTGCATGATTGGCTTCCTGGCCCCCCAGTTTAAGCTTCCCTCACACACCACCCTGAGTCAGGCTGCCAACCATGCCTGGCAGCGTGCAACACCTGGCCAAGTAGGGGTGCCAGCCACCAAGCCCTGGGTGGACCTCTGCTGCAGCTCCACCCATGCCTGGCAGCCTGCAATGCCCAACCGAGTAGGGGTACCATCCACTAAGCCCTGGCAGGGCCTTTGCCACTGCTCCGCCGATGCCTGGCAGCCTGCAACGCCCGGCCGAGTAGGGATGCCAGCCACCAAGCCCTGGCCAGGCCTCTGCTGCTGCTCTGATGATGCCTGGCAACCTGCAATGCCTGGCCGAGTAGGGGTGCCAGCCACCAAGCCCTGGCCAGGCCTCTGCCACTGCTCAACCGACCGATGCCTGACAGCCTGCAATGCCTGGCTAAGGATGGGTGCCAGCTGCAGTTACTGTGCCCTGGCAATCCAATATCCGCTGCTGATGCCTCTGCTGTGCCATGGGTACTGTGGCCTGGTAATCTAATTTCTGCTGCTGCTGAGGCTGCCACTGCTGTGCCACGGGTACTGTGCCCCAGCAATCGAATGTCCACTGCTCCTGCCTCTGCTGATGCCGCCTCTGTTGTGCCACACACTCTGTGCCCTGGTGATCAAATGTCTGCTGCTGCTGCTGGTACTGCACATTAGCCATTTGCTCCTTGCTCTTGTAGATGGGCATAGCTCAGATGAGTGCGCTGGTGGGTGGGGCCTGGGTGTTCATGAGATTCACCACCAGGCAAGGCTAGCCCAATTTGCAGTAGAGCTTCTTGAGATTCGTCGAGTACAATGCCAGCCTGTAATGCCCGGCCAAGTAGGGATGCCATACTGGCCATACCGAATAACGCATCAGTGGCAGGTGCCAAACCACAGAGCACCCACTCATGGCCACACACAGAGCGCTCGCCAAAAATCCAGGCAGCCTGCAATGCCTGGCCAAGTAGGGGTGCCAGGCCAGCAACCAAGTCCCAAGCCTTCCCGGCCTGTGCTGCTGCTGCCGCTGGGTCTCTGATGGCCAGCCATGTCCCCACGGGTACCTCCAGGGGCCAAGCGCCAAGCCTGCCTGCCCAGGTAACCTGGGATGCCAAGCCCAAAGCCTTTCTGGTCTTTGCTGCTGCTGCTACTGTGTCTCTGATGGCCTGCCATATCCCCACGGGCACCCCTGGAGCTCCCCAAGCCTTCAGGTGGTCGTATTTTCTGAACGTTCGCATGGGTCCGAACTCCACAGGACCAAACCCAAACTAAGTTTTTGGACCAAATGGCCGAACATCCTAACCCTGTTCCTTTCGCACATACTTGTATTCAGCACTCGGTGATGTCTCGATTGATTGATTGATTGATTGATGCTTTCCTGATGCTTACCTCCTACAACCCACAAAGAGAAGGAAAATGAAGGCTCTGCTTTTATGCTGGGTGGGAGGGGTAGAGGAGGGCTGCTGTCTCACACTGTGATTTGGTTCAGATGTGGTAAACAACCAACCGACAATACCAAGTAGTGTCAGCATACCGAGCTCTGTGTACCAAATACAAAGTACCAAATATTCATCACATTACTAAGGAGCTGCCGGAAACTGAAGACCGATTCTCAACTACTTGGAAATACTAGAGAATAAATAATGTTCTACTCGTTTCTGCCGTAGCTCTGACTGTCAGAGGCTGGGAGTGAATAGCAGAAGATAGATGAATCCATTATGAATCCACTTCACTAAAGCAACTCAAGTTGAGAACTGTCAAGAGACTGGACGGTGGACTAAATGAACCATTAGTCCAACCCAGTGTGACACTTCTTATGTTCTTCACCAATCTACCACAATTTACAGTTCAGCTTCAGCACATCTTTCCTTCTGTCTGTGAATCCGTAAGTCAAGATCGTAGCCTCTTCCTTTTGGTTCTGTTTGGTTTCCTGAGCCTGAGGAAAGACTTTTATAATCATTTCCTGGCCAGCAGTTCCTTTCTGTGCTTAGGTGTCGATTATTCCTCAGATTAATAGAGCTAGGAGACACACTGTGAAATGAACTGGCAGTAGATTTAAAGTTTCAGCACTAATAGCAACCTTGTCCAGAGGTTCACATTATGCAGCTATTTACATAGGCTTATGCACTCATGTCCTCCGATGTACCCAAAGGAGGGTACTCTGCAGTCTTAGGTTGGCTACATAAAAACACATGGCGTGCAGGGCTAAAACGGAGGCAATCAAGTGAAATGCGTTTGACTATTAAAACCAGTGGCAAAGACTGATAGGTGAGGAATCCATGACCAATGATGCACAGGTGAGAGAGGACAACATCCTTTCTAAGGTTCTTCTGGAAGGAGCTATGTATTTATATAAAATAAAATAAGATTCATAATATATATCACATAAAAATATAATTATTGTATAAACACACACACACATTTTATATGGGGGAAATCCTAAGCACACTTACACATAAATAAATTAAATTGATTTTAGAAGGGCTTATTCACATATATTTAGAATTGTGACCATTGTATATAAATTTCAAGAAAAAAATTATTTGGAGTAAAATGTGTCTTCAATTTTATAGAGGAAAATGTGTAATAAACAAACCAGATAAAGTGATAGCAAGCTCTCTGTGGTTTGATGCATTACCGAATGGCCTGTGAATGTAAATTCACCTGAATTTCCACATATGAAGGCACTTTCAGTGCAGTCTGCACATGCATGACTTGAAAACTAACTTTAACAGGTTTGTACTCTTTTGATCAAGAATTGGTGGCAAACTTAACATTAAGATGCTTAAACCTCCAGAATAGCAATAAGCTGCTGATAATGTTTAAACATACTAAGCCAGTACACATGGGACACAAGGCACTCAAAAGAAAGTTTGCTTATTTTCCAGCTTGTCTGGCAAGAAGTCTTACCATGCCATGCAAGGCTGTGACTAGCATCCGACATAATGAATCTACATAACATTTGGCGTCTACTGAAGCGAAGACAAATGAATCCTCCATGTAGAAAGAAATATTTTCAAAGAGAAATGTAGGGATACCTTACAAATCTGGATGTATAACAGGGTTTGTTCAGTGATATATATATGCATGTTTTTTAACAGTATAAGGGTTTAAGACAACTTACTAGCCATGTGGCACAGAGAACATTAGTGCCCTTTTAAGAGTGTTAACAGATGTCAGATTAGCCTGCTGGAGTCCAGGGTAACTCCAAGAAACCCCCACACAGCGGCCACTCGCAGACTCCATGTGACAAATCAGACAGATGGGCAGGCATTTCTTCCTGCCACACCCGCCCCTCCAACACCGAGATGCAGTTGCTCCCTCGACCGCTTTCGGTGCTTCACCCCTGGCAGACCTGCACATGCATGGAGGCTGTGTGCACCCTAACAGAGGGTATTTTCAGATGTTACGAGATCACAAGTCAACCACAGTGAAACACGGTCAATCCTGTGGCAGGGCCAAAGCGCCCTGAATGTCTGTTTCACGGGCGCCAGATGTTCACCACAGTCAAGTCTCACCAGGGGTCAAAAATAATGACGCTTCCTGGAACTCCGGCCCAGACCATCTCCGAAAGCGTGGTCAAAGTGATTCCCACCGGGAAACAAAAAAAAAGTAACAACTGAATGGCAACCACCGGCCGGACCATGATTCCCAGCCGGGGGCAAAGCATGCAGTGTCGCTACCAGGCAACGAGCAACAACACAGGCCAGGGAGGGAGATTTAAAGGGCACACAGCAGCAGGGGGACGTGGTGGGATGGAGCGAGGCAAAAGGGAGAGGAGAGTGGAGGGAGAGAGAGCAAGGCAGGAGGACTAGGAGGTGGAGGAGGCGCAGGTGGAGGAGGCTGTGGTCATGCTGCACATGGAGGTGGTGGAGGGACAGCAGCAGTAGCAACAGCACCCGGGACAAGCCGCCCCAGCACCTTCCGAGTGCTTTGACCACGGCCTGGGATCAGTGTAACGTCTGTTGCGCTGCCCCGGGCCGTGGTCTACCGGTCCGATTCCCTGCCATGGTCCCGCTCCCGTCACATCTGTTCGGGGCCTCTCTTGCCCACGGGGGGTGGTTAGCCGGTTTGCCACCGCTAGGAATCCACTGTGGTGAATCGGACACCGGGTAACGCCTGAAATCACTCAGAAAGAAGGCAGATACATGAGCGCACATTCACCCACATCAACTAGCATTCACCTGCATGGTGGGCTCCACATTTGCCGGGACAGTGCTGTGAGTGGGGGCCATGAGGTGGGTGGGCGGGTATGTGGCAGGTGAAGGCAAACATCTGGTGGCCACCTAACAGATGGGCATGTGCCCACCCATCTGGAGTGGGCTGATCTGGGCTATTGTCTCATCTGTTTTCACCCAAAAAAGGTTCACAGAAGAAGGAAGACAATAGAATGTTCAAATGGCAGTTGTTCTAAAGATATCTCTTGCATGGATTAATTTTGAAGGACTTTATTTTAATTTTAATTTTTTTCATTCCCAATATTTTGCCTAAAATGGTAGATTAAGCTACTGTAATGAAGTGAAAGTTTGGTCTTCTGAAAGTGTTGGATCAGTTGATTGTCATAGAGGAAAATGCAATAGTACTTAATAGGGGTGTGCATTTTGTTTTCGTTATTACAATAATGATAATGAAAATTGTCATTTTAGTTATCGTTATTGCAATAACGTAAATGACAAATAATAATAATAACAAAAATAGAAACAAAAATGGCATTTTGTTTTTGAAATAAAGGGAAAAAACTGAAAAACGTATTTCAGTTTTGGCTATAACGTTTATGTTTCTTATTCAATTCTGATGAAACTTTGAGGTCTTGTACCCTCGATGGAGGGCACTATTTGTACCAATTTTCAAAACAATTAGATAAATGGAGCCGATTGTAGAAGCAATTGAACATTGTGAATTTAAGCAAAGCTCCATACACGTTCATGGCTACAACTTTTTTAACTTCCATCCAACTTTCATGACACCTGTGAATATTATGTACCTCCACAATATTAACACTCCTGCCAGTTTTCAGACAGATTTGATAAAGTGTCCTGATGATATAAGGCATTAACTTTGAAATACATTTCTAGCTGTAACATTTGTATATTCCATCCTGTTTACAAGGCATTTGGCAGGAATGTATCACATATCTTCCCTGACATCTCTGCCAAAGTACAGGACAATTTGATAAATGGAACCAATTTTATAAACAATTGAAGTTGTCCCCTTGAAGACCATTATTCAGAAAAATAGCAGCACATGCAGTGCCAGTCAGAGGCAGGCACCTGGCATGGCAGGGGGAGGGAGGCTGTAGGAGGGAGGATGTGGAGCAACCCAAAAGACTGACAGGCACGTTCACTGGCCAATTGCTTCCAGCTTTACAGAACCAATTGGTAGTGGCTTCGAGGTGGGCATAGGGGGCACCCCTGAGGTGGGCATAGAAGGGACATAACTGGACTTTGGGAATAGTATCCCAGCAATCAGGAGACATAGTTTACACATTCACGCTGGCCAGTCATCATCACAATCACATCCTGCAGCACTGTGACAGAGGACATAAGAGGACCTCTATTAGCTCATTCCTAAACAGATGCTTCTGACTTCCCAGTAACAAGTGAGGAGAGATGTTGGGATGGTCACACAGCACAGAATTAGGATATTCGGTTGGCATTTCTGCTGGACAATTAGCATCACAAATTGATCTTATATCACAGTGACAAGTAAGAGAATCCCTGGCATAGCTCCTTTTCTGCATATGCTGTCCAGGCATATAAAATTGGGACCCTTTATCACATCTTTCTGATATTTGGCAGAGATAATTTTGACGGTGTGATATACAGCCCTGCCAAGTTTCATGTACACTGGTTGGATTACAAAGATGTTACAGTCAGACATACATTTATAAGTTAATTGCTTATACCACCATGCTTTATCTAATCCTTCTGAAAGTTGGCAGAGATAGTAAATATTGGAAGGGGTATAAACTTGCCAAGTTTAATCTACATGAAATGTGAGGAAAAGAAGTTACACCTAAGAATGTATATGAAGATTTTTGCAAAATAAATAATTCAACTGCTTCTAAAATTGGATTCCTTTATCCAATCTTTTTGGAATTTGGTACACATAATGCCTTCAATTGGAGGTATAATAAATCTAAGTTTCAGCCAAATATAGTGAAAAACAAAAAAAGTTACAGCCGAAAATGTGTTTTCCATTGAAACCAATGGAAAACAAAAACGAAAGCAAAAACAAAAAAGACAATTTGATATTTATGAAAATGAAAATGATATATTTAAATAATGAAAATGAAAAATAAAAATGACATGGTCTCCTGGTGAACACCTCTATGATGCACTTCATGTAGTGAGAGGAAAGATATTAGCAAGACAAACACCAAGGTTTAAAAGACATTGCTAAAAAGAGTGGACAAAGCTAAAAGCTTCACAGGCAATTTTGTGCTTTCAGATGATCTGTCAAATATGCATTTGGGGACACAGTCTCATTGTCTAAAGACTTTTCACATGGGTAGGTTCTGAGAATGGACAGTGGAACAGTCCTGCTCAAACATATTCATCATGTTAGCAACCCAATGAAAAAAATATCTAATGGATCCTGCCCATTCCCACTTACAATTGTGTAGATGGGCCATTTGTGATCATGTAACATCCCTCTAGTAAAAACTTGCTTGTACAGAAATTAAGTGTTAGGGAAGTTTTAGCTTTTTAAAATCCTGTAAATGACACATCTCATTTGGGTCTTTGAGGTTAGGTGTAACACTTTTCAATAAAAGTGTGAAATAAACACCTGTCATTTAAACTACATTGGCCAACAGAAAAAAATTAAACTAGTTCTGGCTTTTATGATTGTGTTGTCATCTACTTTTGTCAGCAAATTCAGTTTTAGACTACAGAAACTCTAATGGAGAGGTCAACTTCCTACTCCTTGAATTAACTACTTGCAGAGTACCCAAAATAGAAAAGGGGTAGAATCAAAGTTTGACTGAGGGTAATTGGAACATCAGATTATCATTGCTTTCATTCTAAACTTCATTTTAAAGCATATTTCTTTTAGAGACATATTTAATTCAGTACATTTGTTGAGCAAAGAAAGCTGTCCTGTAAGGTCAGATACTTTTTTTTCTGATAGGATGACTTAAGGTACTGAGCCGAAACTAAAAAGCTAATTTCACTCTGTACATAGTGACCTGAAACATAAGAGTGGTTCCTGGGATAACTAAGCTTGCCATATATTCAACATGCTTCCGGCTAAAGTTCTTTCAGTGTCTTGATTTTTCAGAAACCCATTATTGATTTATCATCATTAAATACATATATAGCAACATGACTTTGCACAACACAGGGTGATTTTAGATGTAATGGCTTCCTGTTCAGGATTGCAAACACAGGAGCTCACAAACACACAGTTCTTTTTTGGACAACATTTAGACATAATGGGTGATTTCAGA
>QEPC01002298.1:2833300-2866924 GCA_003113815.1 Sphenodon punctatus | reverse complement strand
CCGCTTCCATGTCTGCGGCAATGGTGTGCTCCGCCCACCCCCGCTTCGCCCCTGTCGGGGAGCTAGTCTCCCATGCCCCCAACCTTGACCCCGGGTAAGTCTGCGCCTTACAATAGAACTAACCTGAATTTATTTTATTGTTCAATTATTGGTTTCCCTTTATTGCATTTAAATGTTTTAAATGCTAATGGACTTCTTCATAACAACTTCTCCACTCAAATGATTCCTTTCATATTTCAATTTCAAGTGGCACTCTGGGAAGACCTGGAGAGTGTGGCCAAGGAAGGGAATTCTTCCAGATTCCGGTGTTTGATTAAATCAGCATGGGCTGCGGGGATGTCCCAAAAGGAGGTTCAGATCCCGGCAGTACAGTGGGAAAGATATTTCAGTACCACTTTCTCTGGGACCTCTTTGGATACAAGAAATTCCTTACATCCTTCTTTGGGCACGCTGGTACAGTGGGAGCCGGTTTCCCTAGCCGAAATAAGCCTTTTGATTGCTCAGTTAAAATTAAACAAGGCACCCGGGATAGACTTTGTACCTGCAGAGCTCCTTAAGAACAATATTGAATGGTGGAGTAGGGCCCTTGCAACACTATTTACAACTATAAATGAAACAGGATTAATCCCTAAAGCATGGACACAGAGTGTTGTAGTGCCAATATTTAAGAAAGGAGACCCTAAGGATCCAGTGAATTATCGCCCCATAAGCCTGTTAAGTACAGTTGGCAAATTATACACAAAATATCTGCTGGGCAGATTACAAACTTGGGTCGACCAAAAAAAACTTATTGGCAATGAGCAGTCTGGTTTTTAAAAAGGGGTTTCCTCTGTGGATCATATTTTTGTGATAGACCAACTTATCACTAAGTATGTGCTTTCAAGGACTCATTCACATTTATATATATGTTTTGTAGACAAAGTCTGCTTTTGTTACAGTTTTCAGGGAGAAATTATGGCTAAAGTTGCTGAATTATCAGATAGACCCTAGATTGTTATATTTAATTCAGCACTTTATGCCAAAACATCCCTGCAAATAAGAACGAATAGACAAGGTTCAGTCTCAGGTCCTATAAAAGCTGTAAAAGGAGTTCGGCAAGGATGTATTTTCGCCCCTTTATTATTTAATTTATATATAAGTGACATGAAGGACACATTAGTGAACCCCGTACATCATCCTGTGGAACTGGGCAATCAGGTAATCTTGGCTTTGCTCTATGCCGATGATACAGCACTAATTGCTCGATCTTTGATAGGGCTGAGAAGACTTATGATGGCCTTCTGTACCTACTGTAGTAAGGAATTGCTGTTAATAAATTATACTAAAACTAAAGTGTTGGTGGTAGGTAGGGAACAGAGACAACATAAATGGCAGATGGAGGGAAATAATTTAGAACAGGTTAGACAATACAAATACCTCGGTGTAATAATATCTGCCACCCCCTTATGGAATGCACATTTCAGAACTGCATGTGCAGCAGCAAGAGCAACGGGGCAGGGAATTACTGGCTTTTAGTGGGCTTAAGGGGGCAGATTATTTAGACCAGCCCTGAGATTGATAACGGCCAAATTGATCCCACAATTATTATATGGGACGCAAATGTGGAGTGTAGATCAGTTAAATGACCTTGAGGTAGAGCAAAACAGAATGCTCCGTTCAGTCCTCCAAGTTCCAAAAGGTACTCCATCTTCCCTGGTTAGAGCTGAGGCAGGTTTGACAAGAAACACCAAAACGGCAAAGGTAGCTCTGCTGAAATTTTGGTTTAGGATGCATTAACGAGTCTGATTCATTAGCTAGACAGATTATCCACGTAGCAATAGGTAAATGGCCAGCCAAGGTAGAAGAATCCCTAGAGCTAATGGTGTTCTCATCAGCATATATACTGGCTTTGCCCTTTCATAAGGCTTGGATTGAAATCAAGACACATTCTAAAGATTTAGAAATTCAACATGCACGTGAAACCCAAAGGGTTTCTATGTCATTCATAGAATTTGTAACTCCCCTTAAAGGAGCTTCTTATTTAGTCAACTCAAGAATGACTAGAACCAGGGTGGCCCTATATCTGGCTAGATTGAATGTCTTTCCCTTGGCTTTT
This sequence comes from Sphenodon punctatus, assembly GCA_003113815.1. NCBI lineage: Eukaryota > Metazoa > Chordata > Lepidosauria > Sphenodontia > Sphenodontidae > Sphenodon > Sphenodon punctatus. Next base: position 2,864,829 of record QEPC01002298.1, on the reverse strand, counting down.
ACCAAGGAAAGATGGACAGGAACTCCGCATAATGAGAGGATATGTAAAATTGGTTGTAAAGATGAATACGGTACGGTATATGTCCAAAACCTGGGGCATATACTTTTCGAATGCTCTATATATGACTCTTGGAGGCAGTTGTATATTGCTCCCCTGCTTAGAGGAATAGATCACCGTACCCCACAGAAAGTGGTTGTGGGTATTTCCAGACGTTACGAGATCACAGTCAACCATAGTGAACCACGCTCAATCCCGCGGCGGCGTCAAAGCACCCTGAACGTCTGTTCAGCAGCTGCCAGATGTTCACCACAGTCAATACCCACATGGGGTCAAAATCTATCATGCTTCCGGAGCTCCCCCCCGGACCATCTCCGAAAGTGTGGTCAAAGAGATTCCTGACGGGAACCAACAAAAAGTAACATCTGGACGGCAACCACCGGCCAGAATCAAAGAAAATGTTTCCCAGCCGTGGACAAAGCATGCAGTGTCGCTGCCAGGCAACCAGCAACAACACAGGCCGGGGAGGGAGATTTAAAGGGCAAACAGCAGCAGCCGGGACGAGTCGCCCCGGCACCTTCTGGGTGCTTTGACCATGGCCTGGCCCGGGATTGGCGTAATGTCTGTTGTGCTGCCCTGGGCCGTGATCTGGCGGCCCGATTCCCTGCCGTGGTCCCAGTCCCATCACGTCTGTGTGGGGCTTTTTTTTTTATCACGGGGGGTGGTTGTTCGGTTCACCCCCGCCAGGAATCCACTGTGGTGAATCAGAACCGCATAACATCTGAAATCACCCATACCTTTTAAGGGATACGGATCCAATTATATCAATTAATGTCACTACATTTTTACTTAAGGTATTAAAATATAAGAAACTTTAGTACTGTGTTGGCTCCCTTGGTGACTTTGTGACTAGGTTCGAGTATTATCAATTTGGTATCCAGATTAACTCTTAATCTGGTATTTTTCATTTCTTGCTTCTGATTTAATTGAGTATTTAAAGATTTAAAGAGGGTTTGTAATTGTATTTTTCCCTTTTATCTTTTTGTATTATGTTTTTGTATTATGTTTTAAAAGGGCCTTTGGCTAAGTAAATAAAAGTTAATTAATGAATTTTTTCATATTTGTACCTGTCTTGCATGTGTTCTGTCTGTATTTCTGACTTTTTAGATGCCTGAGAAAGCACCCTGTGTGGCCTGAAAGCTTGTATACTCTCTGAAAAAAGTTTGTCCAATAAAAGATATTATCTGAACTACTTTGCTTTCCCCTCATATTATAACTGGGCATCCTTGTAATTCATACAAGTCGATCCAAGCCCTTTTTGAATTGTGATAATTGATCTTGGAGCTGTTGAAGGAACAGTTGTGCAGCTCTCCAATATCTGTGGCCCATTCAGCCAACAGAAGTCACAGGAAACCCATTCGTTTCAATAGACACTAAAGTTGTACCAATGTCCTCCATCCTATTAAAAGGGACACTTTGCCATACTGAGTGTTCTTGTAGAAAATATGAATTGGAAGGAAAGAGATTAATTCAGTTTTTTTCTAAGTGACATCAATCCACTAAAATAAGAGCAACAGTAACAAGCATCTGTCTACGGGTAAAAACAGATGTGCAGGCGGCATGGTGGCAGCCTGGCCCAGCACGAGAAACAGCAGTCACCCCTCCCTGGGTTGGGAAGTGGCACCAAACAAATATGCCCTATGGTCAGAAAGCCATCCCACTACCCGGGTACGGCAGGGAGCTCAACAAATGTGCGGGTGGCCTGTTCCATCCCCACCCCCCCATCATGACAGACAGCCATGACAATTAGCCATGGCAGCCCCTGCCCTGACACAGGGATGGCAGGACCAAACAAAGGTGCTGGCCCGCATAGGTGGCCCTTGGCCAGGCTGTGCCTCGGAGATTTTCCAAGGATGCAGTCCAGGCCAGCCACCTACCCACCCTGGATCAGTCCTGGGCCAACATCTGGCGGAATGGGGCAACACATGCAAGTAGGTCCCAGGCCACAGCAGGCCAGTGTCACATTGGTTTTTACCCAAAGATAGAGGGAGGACAAGACGAGCAAGTTGTAGGGAAAGTCACAATCCACCTGTGAGAGGCAGTTATGAGTTGAGTGGACTGGGTACAGAATTGTAAGGTAGGGTTTCCACTGGGTGAGAGATGAGGGGATGATTGCATGAGACTAGTTTTAATTGATGACTTATATTTTCAGTTTTGTGGTGAATTAAGATGGGAGGGGGCATTTGGACATCTACAACCCCTCCTCGGGGAGCATGTGGAAATTGAATGATAAAGTCGATTGTAAAATTCAATTGTTTTTAAACTGAAATATGTATTTTGAGAATTAGTTGGGAGGTGGAGCTCTTGGGGGTTGACTATGTAAGGGTGGGTCAGTTGAACAGGAAGTTGGGGAGTAGGGCCTTCCCCATGTTAGGGGTGGGATCAGATGGTGAGCGGAGAATTGGGGTTTGGGGATTGTATTAATTGGGTCAAGTTCTTACTTTCATAGTTGTGAGCTGCCCTGCGCCTCTTTGGATGGGACAGCATAGAAATAAATAATAGATATAAGGCCTCGTGCCTTGAAGCAGGGGCTTTGTTGCCCTTTCCCTGTCCATTTGAGATTGTAAGGTCCTCAGAGCAGGGACCTGTCTTATATCGCAACTGTTCAGCACCAGGCACATTGCTGATTACAAATTGTAATTATTATTACAAAAAAATAAATAGTAAGAAAAAGGACACCAGAGGTCCCTTCCAACCCCTATGATTCTAAGAAAGACCTCCAGTAAACTGATAATGGTTTGCATTTGTTTTCTGTTTGTTTTGAAAAATGTCCTGATGAGCCAAATGAGGCAGCAGAATAGATAGTCACATCACTGCCATGCTCAAACACTTCCCCAGAGGCTGGTTGCAATCAACTACGAAAGTTACAATTAAGCCTCCAGTTCTACAAAAACATACACACCTACTTTATGCATGTGAGCAGTCCCATTGGATTTTGACAACCTTACTCATTGGACTGGTACCTGTAAGACCAGGATTCAAAATCCCATCTTAGTCATGAACTCACTGTGTGGCCTTGGGTAAGACACTCTCTCAGCCTCAGTTCCCCATCTGTAAAATGGGAACAACAAATACTTACCTTGCAGATTTGTAAACAACAACAAGTGTTTTCAGGGTTGGGGACTTGATTAATTATTAAATTTATTATTAATTATTATTATTATTATTATTATTATTTGCATTTATATAGCACCAGCGATGTACCTGGTGCTTTACAAAAAACAAGATAGACACATTCCCTGCCCGAGAGCTTATAATCTAAAGACAGGGGGAGGGGAGACAGGAAAGGGGGAACAGAGGGAGAGACAAGGGATGAGACAGTCATGAAGATGCAAGAACTCAAGTACACGTTCTTGGCTTAGTTACACTCAATATGGAGAACTGATCTAATTCAAGGGAAATGAAGCAGAAGGAAATTAAGAAGCATAGACTTTCAGCATAGTAGAATGTGACCTTAGAGAAAATTCTCCAAATTGATTTAACAGGAGAAGAAAAATATTTGAGGAATGGACCACAAAAATGCTAGATTATATAGAAGCTAAGGAGAAAGGACCATTTCAAAGCATCTGAATTTTATAGCCTACTAGCAATGGTAAGAGAATAACAGAGGAAAATTGAGCAGGAAAGCACCTATATATTAAAATTCTCCAGAGAAGGGAGATGTTATAGATGGGCAAAACAACTTATTCTAAAATGGCCTGTTTATAATGTTACCAGGAAACTGACACTCTGTGACACACCTGTCATAGTAAAATGCAGGCATTTTTCTACATTATTGGCATAGAGATATACCCTCATTTATCGCACTAATTCAAGTGATGTCACTTAACATCGTACCGCATGCTTCCAAACTATCCATCATGAGGATTATCAACTGGGAAGCTAACCCAGCTGAGTTCGGGAAAGTGGCGAGAACATTTGTTTCTCAGATTTTGCTCAAGGCGGAGCATGGCTAATTATTCTCAATCAACTTAATAATTTTAGTTAATAATTCTAGCAAGCATGCCTTATTTTAATTAGTACAGAAATATAATCACATACGTTTTCAGAAAAAGACATGGTTGTTTGGATGCCTAATTTGAAAGGGAAATAATTGTCAAATAATCATGTTGCTTTCACATGCAAATTACCTCCTCCCCTTGCCTCAATCACAAATTTGAGGCCTAGGCAAACAAACAGATAAGCAAACAGATACACAGTTACCTAATGATCCTAGGCTGTTGTCATCATAATTTGATATTCAGGTCTGGAAAAACCAAGGGTCAAAAATATCTCTTAAATCCTCTTGGAGATCCAGCCCCCACCCCCCAATGCTTTGTGAGTTCGCTCTGCTTCTAACTCATAATGTAGCCGAGGGCTGGCTTCAGGCCAGGTAAGGGTGGTACAAAACTCTACGGTTGAGTAATGAAAGTGAAAGAATTTGACAGGCAGTTGGACACAAGGGACTGAGGTTTGCAAGGAACAGTGAAGAGAAAGGGAAACCAAATTTCATTCTGTTAAGTTCTTTGTTATTGGGAAGTTGCTTTCTTGCTGTTTGCCAGTGCCTGTCTGTCTGGGCTTTTCAGACCGTATGTTGTTCGAGGGTAAGAACTCCTGTTTTGTGTTTGTACAATGTCTGGCACAAAAGGACTCAGACACAAGAATACAAATATATGGGGAGTGGTGATGAAATTATGATTATTTAAGTAAAATCCAATCCTCATTGTTTATTTCATAAAAAAAGGGAGGACAAATTATTATTATTATTATTATTATTAACAAACATTTATATAGTGCCAGCAGTGTACCTGGCACTTTACAAAGTAATAAAATAGACACGGAGTATGGAGGGCGATAAGTGCAGAGAGGTAGGGGGGAGCAAGGTTGTGAAGAGCTTTATAGGTGAAGACTAGGAGCTTGTGCAGGAAATATCTTTCAAATAGAAGAGATCATATCTTAGCCATGCTTATTTTCACAAGTGGGACTGGATAAATTCCACAGGCCAGAACTTAATATTAAGTCATGTTGCTGGGCATCAGGTAAATTCTGACTACTTGACTAGTGCACTCTCCCATACTCTTCACATTTTGTCCAAAGTAAAAATCTAAATTGTCGGGCACCATTTAACAATTATCTTGTTGTAACTTGGCGCTTCCACCCTCATTTCAGTGGTGGGTAGTGTAAAATTTCTGTAACTGTCTCAATCCTTTAACTGGTTAGCAGTGTCGCTAGCCCACAGCATTAGCATAAGTTCTATTTACTTCAGTGGGACTCAGGCCTATGATATGTTCTCCCCCCCCCCCGTCACTTGCAACGGACAGTGGATTTACGCGCCATCCCATACCTGGTGAGAATGATGACAGGTAGGCACAGGAGCTGGCTGGGCAGAGCATTTATCTCCCCACTGCTTTTATGTGGGAGGGGGCGAGGGAGGAGGAGTGGACAGAGACAAGCAGCTTTGGCTGTTTGACTTTCCCACCTTTCAACAGGGAGGCTCTTATGAGATATGGGGTTTCTCCTGTTGGTAAATCTGGAGTGGACATAGTGCAACAGTTAGAGAGAAGAAGCAGTCCACCCTCCCACCCTTTAATTGGACACTGTGAGCTGAGTGTGTGAGCCACCTTTATTGGGATTGGAAAGGAATTTTCTAGATTCCCCAAGACTGGCATCAAAGGAGGTTAAGTTTTTGCCTTTCCCAGAGTGCCTATTCCTAGTTGTATTGCTGTTTATAGCCGCCAGCTTGGCAATTCAGGTTGGGTTTGGTGTTTAGTTAGCTATAGCACCCATGTTGGGATCAGTGCATCTTTCATTAATGAGTGGTCTGGGACACTAGCAATTCATCCCATTAAGTTCTGTGTGGGGGGTGACCTTGTGGGCTGGGCAGTTCCAGGATGCGACACTCCAAGGGGGGTGGTCAGTGTGTAACATTCCTATTTAGGCTAGACCAGATGGCCTGGTAGGGGTGAGGCATGGTGACTCCCTTCCCTCCTTCACCTAATATAGGCTGGAGGTAGTCCACGGGTTGCCCACCAATTGGACCTGTTGCAGCAGGGCAATGATTTATGTGCTAGGTCCTGATCATGGCCACTTTCAGACATGCCCCCCACCCCCTGCGCTCAGAGCAGGATTTCCTGTAAGGCATTGGAGTATGCCTTACAGACACTGAGGGATCTCAACATCATAGCATTGAGTCAATACTAAGGCCGCTTTTAGACGATCATGCTGTGCACTCGCGCGGGGTTTCAAAAACCCCGCGAGGAGAGATTACACGTGACGCCGCCGGCAATCGCGCACCTAATACGGCACCGCGCATTCTTTTCAAGCTGCAAATGACCTACCTCAATCAGGCTCCCGGTCAGTTCGCGGCTTGAAAAGAATGCGCGGCGCGTATCATGTGCATGATTGCCGGCGGCGTCATATGTAATCTCTCATCGCGGGGTTTTTGAAACCCCGCGCAAGCGCACAGCATGATCGTCTAAAAGCAGCCTAAGACTCAGTACTTAGACTCAATACTAAGACTCAGGTCCTTTAAAAGTATACTCTATAATTGTAAGATGTTATTGTTACAGCATCTCGTTGTTATAACATATAACTGGTTTAAGGGCACTACTACAAAACTACTCTTCAAAGCAAAATTTAAAAAAGTAACCTAGAAATGTAAAACCAGCCTGAATCAATTCCTCCAAATTTACTATAATATGCAGTAAACATGAATAATTCTGTGTATATTCTACATAGTAACTGGCCAAAGGGGGTTCTGGGTTACCATTTGTCCCTTATTTAATGCCTTGTGCCACAAACAGACATAAACAGATACAGACAAATTTTCACCTTTCCCCCAATCAAAATAAAATTTCTTTAATAAGTTTCAATAGCATGCCCTAGGTTCACAGACATATCCCTTAATGTATTCTCATCAAGATAGTGACTCTAAGGCAGATGTTGATTTGTCAGTCCACACAAGGCTGATGAAGAAAGGGCTGCATCATGAGTTAACAACATGTATTCACACAATGGTATTACATAAGCATCACTCTGTTATACTTTATTATTTGCAAAAATAATTTTTTACTACCCTAACTTGCCACCATTAGAGAAAAGAAGCAAAATACTAGGGTTGAAATTTGATTCTCGGTTTTTCATGTTTTTCAATAAGAATCACAATTTTCATCTTGTTCTTGCAATGAGAATGAGACGAGAATTGACTGGATTCTTGCCAAGAAGCATGAGCAGTCTTGAGAAACAAATTACCCGGTGCTGATGGAGAGAGGGAGGAGGAAGATATGCTGTTCCCTACCCAGCTCTCTTAGCTTGTCTGCGGCAGGCAGCTGTCTCTGTGGGGAAAGCTTCCTCATCACACATTTTCAGGAATGAGAGGGGGAAGAGCAGGAGGGAGGGGGCAGGCTCAGCTGATATTTTTGCATCCTATTTGCTAGCAGGATCTTGAGCACTCTGTTGGCTAGCAGGAGTCTGCACACCCAATAGAATGCTTGAAAAGCTGTCCTGAGCCCATCTCTTCCCCACTCCCCCTTCCCAACTGAAAAGATGGGAGGGGGAAGTCCTTTCCAAATGGGAGCGGGGGCGAGCTGTAGGGAAGAGGCAGTCTCAGCACAGCTTTTCAGCATTCTATTGGGTTCTCAGATTCCTGCTAACCAATAAAATGCTGAAGAACTGCCCCCTCCATCCTGTTCTCCCCCTCCCAACTGGAAAGGACTTCTAGATGGGATGGGGGAGATCTGAAGGGAAGAGGCGGGCTCAACATAGCTTTTCAGTATTCTATTCCCTGCTGACTCTTGCTAGCCAGTAGAATGCTAATATATCAGCTGAGTTTGTTCCCTCCTCCCTCCTGCTCTCTCCCCTTCCATTCCTGAAAATTTGTCATTGGGAAGCTTTCCGCACCAAGAAAGCTGCCAATCTCAGACAAGATAAGAAAGCTGGGCAGGGAACAGTGTGGTTTCCTGATCCCGCCCCACTTTAATTTTTCAGGACTGGGAGACCAGCCCTGGGTAGCCTGGGGGCAGGGGGAGTGAAAAATCTCACGAGAATCTGAATCAGAGCCAATAAGACTGTGAGATCTTGACCCTGATTCTCAAGTCTTGCAAGATTTTCACAAGAATAAAATGTATTCTTGGTTCAGCCCTACAAAATACTGACTGAAAAGCCAGAGATTCTTAGGGTGTTTATAAATGAGACAAATAGCCCGCTGGAGTCTGTGTTCGGTCCATGCAGCCCCCACTCATACCTCACTTGACTCACATCTTTTAGTGTGTAATGCTAATAAATGGGCAACCCCCTGTCTACATTTCGTGTGCTATAGTGAAAAGTGATGGTGTAAGGTTGATCCAAGAGCTCATACAGAGACCACTACCGAAAAGGCTGGGAGCTTCACAAGAAGAGAGCTCAGCTCACTCAAAACTAGACTGACCTCCTGGAGCTAGCTAGACAGGAGGGACAGGGCAGGGCAGAGACTTTGGCTGGAGTGAAGATGGAAGTGAAGGAGCTGGAGAATGGAGCCAAAAGGAATTTGTACCTTTATATTTGCAAATTTCAATTAGTCGCTCTGTGAAGTCCATAGAATGTTACTTGGGCACTTTTTATTCTGAATACTATGGTTGTTCATCACTGTGGTACAGCATGTGGCACAGGTTAACAAATCAGCAACTTTCAATTTTCAAAAAGAACCAGCACATCTGTAAGTATAACCTAAATTAAGACCTCCTCACAGGAACAGTTAAAGTTAGGTGTGCCTAAACCGTTGCCAAATGCTGTTCTTCAGAAATGCACAGGCTATAAATAAAACCACAATAATCTAGTCTCATTAACTCATTCTCAATAAATCTATTGTGCATTTGTGTAAAGTCTGTTTTCTAATGAGGCATAGAAATTTCTATACTGTAAATGAATATTTCAGAAGCTAAAATAGGCAAGCTCTCAGAGATCATGGTTGCAGTCTTTGATTATCAGTAGGAAGAAGTAATTATGAAGCCCAAGGATAGACTTCTATGGAGTAACATTTGGTTCTTTATTTGGAGACAGAAAAGCTGTGCTGCTTTTCTGTGGAGGAAACCTGTACAGAAGCGCCACAACCTCCAAAAAATGAGCTTTATGTAACTGTGCAGTCTTGGGTAAAAAACCCTATAGACTTAGGCCCTTTTCACAAGAGGCCCCCCTCCCATGCAGATCCGCTGTGTGGGTATGGAGGGTGTCTGTGTGACTGCCGCAGTCAGTGGGTGGGGGTGCATGCACGCTCCTGTGCTCCACTCATCTCCACGCACCTCCACCCACTGCCCACGCATGGAGCCATCGGCCAAAACGACGATTGTTCCATGCGTGGAGATGAGTGTGCATCAGTGAATGCACACCCACTCCAGCATCCACCACCCCACCCCACCCCACCCCACCCGCACCGTGGCCCATCTAAAAAGGGCCTTATGTAACACACTTGGATTTCAAAGTCATGGGTAGAGCTGGTTAAATATTTTCCAACTCAACATTCTTAACAGAAAGTATCTTAAAACAAACAAATCCTATTGTTATTTTACCAAAATCACCATGTTCATCAACTTTTTCCATAAGGGAGAAAAAAATGGGAGTCTGAATGTCTTCGTTGGGACAGTGATTATTACGATAGATTTAAATGTTTTATTAGAGAATGTTCAAAGTGTCAGGACCTACCTCCGGCAGAGGGGGTTACGGCGGGGCAGGGGGCAGTGGGGGGAGACACTACTGGGGGAAGAGTGTCCCCAGAAACCGGGGTAGGAGAGACCCGGGGGGGAGTTCCTGTCATGGGTGGGAGGGTAACAGGGGAAAGTGGCAGCACAGAAGAGCCTGAAGTCACGGCGGGACAAGCCCCACCTCCGGAGCACGCAATAAGAGTGCGTCAGAGGCAAAGCCCAGCATCAGGGGAGGTCCCAGATGTAGACATGCCGGGAACCTCGGAGCGCATACACCCGGCCCCGACAGCACCTGAGAGCGCTGCTCCAGTTGCGGCCCCGCCCAGATGCTCAGAGCACCTGTGCACAGAGGGACCATAAAGAGCAGTGTGTGTGTTTTCCCAGTACTGGTGATCAGAGCTTTGCTTGTGTTTGGATCGGAGCTTGGTTAGGTAGCGAGTGTGCGTGTGAGTAAGTGGGTGTGTGGCCTAACGAGTGAGTGTATTGAGCGAGTGCTTGTGGAATGCAAGGGTGTTAGTGCCTGTCTGAAATCCTTCAACTCCTTCCTGGGCCCTGTCCTGCATGTGTGCCCTGACCCCTCCTCATCCTTTCCCCCTTCTTCCCTGGGCCCTGGTCTTTCGTCCCGCATGTGCCTTCACCTTGTCCAGTTCCCTTCCCTGCAACCTGGTTGAGTGCCTGGGGCTGTGCAGAGGTGGTTGCTCTCCACGCCATCCCTGTGATGATCTTTGGCACAGAGTTTTACTCCAACATCAGTATAAGACCTTGAGGGAAATCTTTTCAGAGCAGTCCACCGCATCCCTGCCACAGATCCCCTTAGCCTTCCGGTGGGGGTCATTCCCAACCCCCACCTTACCCTTAGACAAAGAGAAGTTACCAGGCTGTAATGGAAGAAACCTCTGGAAATGGATCTTCCCAATGCTATTTATGTCATTTAAATGGGATGCAATTCAAATGATGGAGATAATTTTGAGGAACATCATTTTAAAAAGAAGTTGCAAATGATAGATCCCCTTAGATAACTCATGCACCAAAGTAGAATGCTATCTGAACATCCTCTTCTCCAGATGGTGGAAAACAAAATTCAATCTGAAGTAGTCCAGTCACAGAACCAGTACACAATTGACTCTAAGGTCGCTTGTTCATATTGTTAATCATAAATACAAAGAGGCATAGCTAGGGTGGAATGGTCTCTGCTGCAGAAGATGGGACTGAGGCTCCTTCTTCCTACCTATCCATGGGACCAGTGCACTCCCTGTGCCCTTGACCAGCCCCTGCAGTCATCCAGGAGCACCCTTCTCGAGTTCCCCTGGGTATTCGAGTTCCCCTCTCTATGGAGAGAGCATTCTCAATGGCTGCTCACGGCTGTGGAATTCCTTCCCAGTGGGGACCTGGGTGGGCCCGGATCTTCCTTTTTGGCATCAAGGAAAGCAAGCCCTGGTTGTTCTGTCAGGCTTTTGGCAAGGGTGGGTTGTTTAGGGGAATGGGTTGGGATGTTGTTTATTTATGGGTGGGATTTTAATTACTCCTTGTTTTATTTTCTTGTTTTGTTGCCTGTAGGGTCCTATGTGAATTTTTATATATGTGTTTTTATCTTTGTAAGCTGTCCCGGGCTGCCTTTGGCAGGTGGGGTGGGGTAATAAGTATGAAAAATAAATTTAAAAATTAAAATAAAGGGCCATAGGGTGATAACAGATGTGATAGTAGCAAGACACCTCCCCGTGCCATCCGGGGGTAAACAACTGCAGATGCCACTCAGGTTGATGGGGAGGGCTGTTCACATTTCCAGCCCTCCCCCTGTAACCTGTGCTTGGGGGCTGCTGACACAGGTCCTTCCATGCCCCCGGTTGACCCGAGGAGGTGTCCACACATGACAAAACTCCTGGACCCCCGCTGGTCAGCAGGATCATGACCTCAGGAAGAGCTGCTGCTGAACAGCTAATGGGAGGTCCCAGAGGCGCTCCCTCACCCGAACAGAGAGCACCCACTAAACAGTTCATGAGGGTGGCTCCATTGAGGCCCCCATCAGCTGTTCGTTGCACTTGGGGGCCCTATCCTCTGACTTTGACTTGGGGCGGCTCTTGGTGGGCACAAAACAGATGAGAGGGAAATGGTTGCCTGGGCTGAATCTCTGACCTCCATTGCCTGACGCATCTGGTAGTGGCTGGGTGGACATCTGGTGCTGACAGTCCAGATATACAGGTGAGTCCCGGGCTAAGGCAGGCTACTGCAGGCTAATATCACATCTGTTTTCACACATAGCTGCACTAGGAGTGTGCCACCCCCCACACCCTAGCTTGTGATCCTGGGTGCAACTGCACTATCTGTCCCTATTATACCTACTCCCTTGTGAATATAGTATAATTGTGACTAAGGTCATATCTACTTTAATTGTGACAGCCACTTATACAGCATACTTTACATCTGCTATTGTAATCCTTTACAGACCAGCTGTATTAAAAGAAGTTTCAACAATCATTTTAGCAGTCGACAATCATGTTCCAAGTGATAGTTTTGTGTAGACAGATAGTACAAGAGAAGCTTCATTCTGTGTGACTGTGTGTGATATTTAATTATTGCCATGGCATACACAAAAGTTCAGAATTTGGTTATTTAATCATAGCTCTAATCCCAGTGTACAATGATGTCACTGTAATTAACGTAAGTACATTTTTGGTGGGTTTCTTTCCACTTCGGCATTCTCTTAATGTAGTTTGGGGTTTAACGTTCTAGAAACTGTCGATATAGCCAAATGTTAGGACAAACCAGACTAAAACAAAAGGATTTAGTGCTTGTACCTTACCAGCTTTAAAGAAGCAAGCAGTTCCTCTCATTTTCATGTTTATGGTGCCCATGCTCTTAGCCTTCAGTAGCCTTCAATATTTCTAACAAAGCTCTAAGAAAGGCAGTCTAACAAAAATGGAACCCATTTTAAATCAAAATAGCTTTTTTATTCAGTTAATTTTTCTTAGCCATAAAAAACATAGCGATCACATTCCAAGAACAGTATCATATTTAGTATGATAGAAGCTGCACTGTGTGTGACTGTGTGTGATATTTTATACACTTGGTCATATATTTTCTGGAATTAATTTGTAACCGCAGTGAAAAAACCCTGCATCATCATGGGATTAAAAATTGCAAATGAGCTGGACTAGTGGCATCCTTGCTGAGTAAGGATAATGAAATATTGTTTCTTTTCATCATGTTTAATGGTAATTTAATGAAAATTTAATGAGATTTGCCCAGACTGACTGGACCCACAGCAGTGTTGCATAGGGACGACCCAAGGAACAGGAGTGGGAAAAGGGGGAGGAGCAGGAAAATAATAGAGACACAGCTTGTGAAGTGAATCATACAAAGAAATCACATGGAAAGAAGTGCTGTGGGAATGTGGAGGTATCAGTCATATTACATCAAAGACCTAAGCCAGGAAAAACTAAACTCATGAGGAAACTCCAGGAGAAGGAGGGAAAAATAAAGAGAAAGGGAGGGGCTGGAACACAGGATACAGGGGAATGCTGCTAAAAATGAAGTGGGGGAGAATCAGGAGCATCACCAAAACCTGAGGAGCGATTCTAGAGAAGGAAACAATAAATGGAGTCAAAAGGAACAGACACATGGATAGGGAGATGCTACTTCTTCCTGTCAATCTGCACGGAACAAGATTCACATGACTGGAGATGGCGGGGCTGGGACAAAACATCAGTGTGGTTGAAGATGTTCACTGTGAACTGTAATTGAACACAATGACGCCGTATGTATTTTCCAGATTAGGGCCCTAACAAATCATGCCACTCCAGCACTTTCCCATCACCAAGTGCTTTTGATTATTTACTCAAAATTCACAGTTCCAAGCATAAAAGCTGTCTCTTACTTTCGAGGCAAACCTCCTATTGTGCTCCTAGCTCCAGTTTTACCTCTTATGCTTTGCACTTTCCCTTGGCACTTTGCTATGCCTGGGCTTCTGACAGCCAACCCTTCATTCACAGATCTTGGCTAGCATTTGGGTCAGTTACCAGCCTGAGCCCCTGGACTTGGACCTAGCCCATTGCTGGCAGCAGACTCCTTGATCCTTCACAGTAAGGCTGAAATGAGAATCAATTTGGTTCTCGCGAGAACTGCAGACCACTTAGCAAGATCTTGCTAAAATGTTGTTAGTGGTGCGAGAATCTCAATTAAAAAGGAAAAAAAAAGAATTGTGTAAGTGCAAACGGCCGCTGGGCTGTTCTGCATATGTGCAGCTCTTCAAAATGGTGCTGGCAGCATTACCAGCATAGACCGGCTCCCCTTTTCCAAAATGACGGTGACACTGCTGGTGTCATTTTGGAAAAGGGCTGAGCATGCGCACAACTGCCTGGTGGCCATTTAGCGTATGTGCAATCGTTTGTTGTCCCCCACCCTGGCGTAGATTTAGTGGCTGCAGAAAAGAAAGAGAGAAGTCAGACAAACGCGGGACATGAGATTCAGCATGAGACGTGGCACACATGTGACTCCAATAAGTAAATAGAGAAAAAAAATCCTGACCAAGAAAGGGACTTTTCTCATTTCTTGATTCTCATGGAAATCAATCCAAGACGCTTGATTCTCAGTGAGAATCCCATTCTCAACGAGAATCAAGGGAAAAAAACGAGATTGAAAAAACAGATTTCCCCCAAAATTTGGACACATTCCACACCTCACCCAACCAACCTTTCCTACCAAGTCTCACACTACATATCATTCCAGTTGTATAATGATTAGGATGATTAGGACGGTAGGATATTTATTATCACGATATTCAGTCCATGATTCTGCTTCTTTGTATCATCTATTTTCTCAGTAAAAAGTCAATACAGCCTGCATTTCTTTTTTAATTGTGGGTCAATCATGTTCTCTTTCTTTAACATTTCTCTTTGTCAGAGGAACAGACTGAAAGACTGAACACATTTTTAATATCATTGTACAGTTGTCTTGTTATCTGTAAGATTCACTGATTATAAGACAGCATGGTCACATGAGGAGGTTTCTTTAACCCTACTTTCAGCACTACTTGACAGCTCTCATAGCCCAAAAGAGGGGTTTGGCCATTGGAGGCAGCAAACTCTCTTGGAGGGACAGATGCCCACTGCATTCTGGCCTACTTACAAGAGTTTGCATCCTGCAGAGACTCACAGTGCTCCCCATTACAAGGACATTAAACAGAAAAGAACCACTATATCCAAAAGGAAAATAGAAGAAAACTAATCAAGGCAGTCAAGGCTTAATTTGTGGAAAATGAATGTCCAGGACTTAATCCTGCCACAGAAGCTACGTCCTCTGCTGCACAAGCTATGCCCCCCCACCCCAGAAGCCATGCCTCTAGGCCCAGAGCTTGTCAGAGCAGAGAACTGAACCCTAGCAACCCCTGCTAGCGTCCCAACCACTAGACCACCCTACCTCTCTATTAGACCTGAAGCTAGAGCTGGTGATTTCATTCCTTCGGGAAATACCGACCTTTCGGGAGTGCTTTCAGCCATTCGTCGGTATTTTCCGCTTCTATGCTTCTGGTCCCATCGGTATCTGCAGCCACAATTTCCTGTCATTTTACCCATCAAATAAACCACCCATATTTTTATGGCTATTCTATCCAACTTCAAATGGCCAATATTGGCCTTTTCCTTGTTTTTCACATTTTTGGTTGCACACTCCTACTGGGAAAATTTCCCATCTCAGATTCCACCCCCACCCCCGCACCTCCCACCCCCTTGAATTGAATCACCAGGACTGAGCTCTGGCAAACCTTTCCCACCCAAAAAAATAATCCCCAAAGAAATGGGACCAAGAGTTAATTTGAAAAGCAATGCTAAGGTCCCAACAATGGAAAATGTTGCATGATAAACACTTTTAAAAGTGACTTTAATATAAACTTAGATGCCTAAGTTTGAACTCTTATTTTTTAAAATGTTGGCCTGGAGACCACAGGCACTGAGGTCATTTGAATGTGGAATAAGAAGTTTCCTTGGAGAATGAGAAGAGACTCAATTCTCATTCCATAAAGCATCGACTGTCCCCAGCACATTTTTGCCTGTGGGGTTGCAGTTCTGTAGCATGATGATGAGCAGTTGCAAACTTCCACCTCACAAGGACAACTTGTCTTGCGCTTTCAATAGGTTTTGCACCAAACTCACCCACCACCAACCATTTACTGAAGCTTCAACCATTGATGAATCTGGCTTCTTCTTTTAAGAAGAAGAAAACATTCAGAAGGTGTTAAATAATTCTTTACCCTTCTAATTCATATTTGATGAATGTATGTGCTGTATGTAGTTGACAGGGCTTAGGCTGTATCTCTTTACAGATCTGTCAACTGCTCAGAAATCCTTGACTAAAAAAGACTTGAGAAAAAAATGAAGCCTGGCTTCATTCTAATAAATGTCACAGTTTTCACTGACTTCTCATAAATTAATCTATTTGTCCAGATATTTTACCAGGAACAGGCTGGGGTCAGACCCCAGGTATAGCTTGGCCCATTAAGGACTGGCACGGTCTCTTCTCTGATGCTCTAAAGCAGGGGTAGTGAACCTCAGGCCCAGGGGCCAAATGTGGCCCTCGGCAAGTTTTTATTCTTATGTGGCCCCTTTCCAGCACTTGGCTCTGGCCCCTGGATCCAGTTCCTACCCCTAAACACTTACAAACTGAGCTCAGGATAATGGAGCAGAGAGGAGAGCATGCACACAAGGGTAGGGGACAGATCCAAAGCACAGATCCATGATCTGGGCCCTCCTTTTCTTGGGTACACCTGTTAAGCACCCCCACCTTCTGTGTGGCCCTCAGAGCTTGTATTAATTTTCAGTGTGGCCTCTGGGACAGAAAAGGTTCCCCCACCCCTGCTCTAGAGGGAAGATTTTCTGGTGCTGGAATAATTCCTTAAGTAGATTTCCTGCAACAATGTCAGCATTTCTGCCTTCAGAATTTTCAAGGATATTTATTATCATGATATTCAACCCATGATTCTGCTTCTTCGTATCATCTATTTTCTCAGTAAAAAGTCTATACAGCCTGTATTTCTTTTTGAATTATGGGACAATCATGTTATCTTTCTTTATCATTCCCTATAGGATCCTTTTTGTCAGAGTAACAGACTGAAAGACCAAACACATTTTTAATATCATTGTACAGTTGTCTTGTTATCTGTAAGATTCACTGATTAAAAGACAGCATGGTCACATGATCAGGTTTTTTTAAGCAACATCTGAGTCTGATTCGCATGGCTACCTTTTGCAGTGTGTGTTGTGTGGCTCTACAGTGGGTGCTTTTAGAAACACTCGCTTTATCCCGGAATTCAAAGTCCGGGTTCAGCAAACTCATGCGGGGTGAATTTAGATGCACACACCCATCCTGGAAGTTGCCTGGGCACCATTGTAAAGAGTGGTGTCTGGTGACTCCCAGATGTTTTGAGACTCAGACTTGCAAGTCCCCAGTAGCACAGAACTTACAAGTCCAGGTCTCAAAACATTCAGGAGTCACTGGCCCCGTAGCTGGTGGAGGTGGTCAGTGCTTCCCTTAGGGAGGGCAGGGTGCTGGGCTGCCTCAAGGAGGTAGTGGTTTGGCCTCTGCTCAAGAAACCATCGCTTGATGTTGACTCCCTTGCCAGCTATCGGCTGGACTCTAACCTTCCCTTTTCAGGGAAGGTTATTGAGCTGGTGGTGACCCGGCAGCTGCAGGAGCATCTGGATCGTGTAGGTTTTCTTGATGTTTCACAGTTGGGGTTTCGCCCGGGATATGGCACCGAGACTGTACTTGTAGCGTTGGTTGACGATATTTGCTGAGAATTAGACCAGGGTCGTTCGGCCCTGCTGATTCTATTAGATCTGTCAGTGACGTTTAATAGCGTTGGTCATGAGATGTTGGTGACGCGCCTGTGGGATGGTTCAGGGATGGACGATACGGTTCTTGACTGGTTTCAAGAACCGTACAGCGAGTGATACTCTGTGATTATTTTTCATCACACCAAGTCCTCTTGTGTGGAGTCCCGCAGGGTTCTGTTTTGTCCCCTCTCATGTTCAACGTGTATATGCAGCTGCGTGGCGAGGTGGTCAGGAGGTTTGGCATGCGGTGTCATCAATATGCTGATGACACCCAGCTCTACCTCTCTTTTTCATCAGACCCAGGCCCAGCAGTCTCGGTGCTTAACGCGTGCCTTGGAGCTGTGGGGGACTGGATAAGGGCAAACCGACTAAAGCTGAATCCCGACAAGATGGAGGTGATGTTGGTGAGTAAGGCAGTGGGGGTAACAGCCCCCATCATTGATGGGGTCTTCCCCCCACTGGTTCCCTAAGTATGGAGTCGTATGGAGTCTGGGGGTGCTCCTTGACTCACAACTCCACTTGGATGCTCAAGTGGAGGCCATGGCAAGGAGTGCCTTCCGCCAATTACATCTGGTGCGTCGGCTTCGGCCGTATGTTTTGGACTCTGACCTGGCCACTGTCATCCATGCCTTCATCACCTCCAGGTTTGACTACTGTAATGTGCTCTACATGGGGCTACCTTTGGTGACGGCACGTAGACTGCAGCTGGTTCAGAACGCGGCGGCCTCTCTCCTGGTGGGATTGGGCTTCCGGGAACATATAAAACCGGTTCTTCGGTCTCTGCACTGGCTGCCTGTAGTCTTTCGGGCCCGATTCAAGGTGTTGGTGCCTACCTATAAAGCCCTAAACAGCCTCGGCCCAACCTATTTGTGGGACCGCCTATCTCCCAGGTTCTGGATCCACCCCTGTAGTCATTGGGCAGTGCTCTCCCAGAGGTCCCCCGAGGGGCTACAATGGAGAGGACCTTCTCGGTGGCCGCCCCACAGCTGTGGAACTCCCTGTCAATGGAGACCCATTTGTCCCTGGATCTCCCCTCGTTTTGATGCTGTTGTAAGAGATGGCTGTTTTGCCTGGCTTTTGGGGGGGGAGGATGGGTTGGGTGGGGGGAATGGGTTAGGGTGGTGGGTGGCTGGGGATTTTTTTATACCGCCCTGTTGTTGTCTATTTTAAAAGTCCTTTTAATGGTGATGTTTTATGTTGTGTGCTGCCCAGAGCTGACTGTGGCAGGATGGGTGGGTTACAAATGTCTAAATAAATAAATAAATAAACCTTCTTTATAAGGCAACAACCTTCTGTTCACTCACATGGGGAGGAGTTGTTTGTAAACAAACAGCTTTATCTCCCAGTCTGACAGTGTCCTGGCTGCTGCTGCAGCAGTACTACTAACAGGCAGAGGCAAGGATGAGGATGGGGACCGGAGCCAGGGAGGGGAGGCAGAAGAACTTATTGGGGGAGAAGCTGCCTGCAGCCTGCCACCCTAGCCGCACATGTGGCACATGCCTGGGACTGGCCCTGTGTGTTCTAAATATTTATTATATTTCACTGTCTATGTTTTTACTGAATTCTGTAAGCTGCCCCAAGTCGCTTTTGGTGGGAAAGGGCGGGGTACTAAGTTTTAAAAATAAACAAAGAAATAATAAATAGTAGCTAGACCAGTTATTCAGTCAATCGGTTTATTCCAATCAGCCAAAGTTGTTATGGTATAGTGGCTAGCTCAATGTTGCCACAGCTGTACCATGGCTTGGGCCACACTCCCACTCACCCTCTGGCTCCAAAGAGGCCGCCCCTGCCATATGGGTCCACCTACAGGACTAGGAAGCAGACCAGTATTTGGGCTTCGGTTCTTGATCTGAGCTCCAAACCCCACTCCTAGCCCTGTGTGCGCATACACCTGCTTATCTCTACTCTAACCCACATCTTTGGCTAATCTGCTCCCATCCATTGCTTCTTCAGTCTGAACCTGATCTGTTCTTCTCTTCCTGCTCTAAGCCTAAATACTCACCCACTCTGCTCATGTTGGCATAGACCCTGAACATGGCTCGACTCTGCTCCCAGACACTGAAGTCCAGGCACATCCCAGACTCCCAAACCGTACCTGCCTGTTCCCTGCTGATAGATCAGAAGTGACAGCACCCCGCTACCTAGGGTTGCCACCTATGCAGATTTTTAAGGAACACTTATGAGAAATACATGTTGCAGGGTATGCATTGGCACCTAAGGCTCTGCAACATGTATTTTCATGTTCCTTAAAAAGTTTGCATAGGTGGCAACCCTACCACTACCCTCTGCACATACCAGCCCAGGACGTGCAGTTTGGAGGGGTGGGGGTGCAGCATGCATTGCTCCTGGCTAATCAGCTGTTTTCCAGTGGTGGGGGGAGTGGGGAGCAGAAGCACTGTCTTCTACCCATACTGCAAGCCCCAGCTGGGCCTTGCCCTGAAGCACAGGCAGCAGGATATTTCTTGGTCAAGACAGCAAAGCACCTAGGTCTGGCCTTAACAGCACTAGGTTTTAGACCCTCACGTCTGTGAAACCTAGTCTGAACAAGACAGTTGAGCCTCTTCCCATTAACATCCTTCTTCCCCTGATAGAGGCCATTTCTAATTTGAATGCAACTCATCTTGCTTGTTTTTACAGCAAAAACAAATGGCCTTTTTAAAATTACTTGCATCATCAGAAGCTATTTTTCACTGGAATAGAGCAAACTACATTGAGCCTGTCAGTGCTCACAACAACAGGTTTTCGTCTCTGATGTACAATATCACTTTTTGGTGGGGGAATGAGAGTTA
Source organism: Sphenodon punctatus (assembly GCA_003113815.1). Taxonomy (NCBI): domain Eukaryota; kingdom Metazoa; phylum Chordata; class Lepidosauria; order Sphenodontia; family Sphenodontidae; genus Sphenodon; species Sphenodon punctatus. The sequence continues at coordinate 2,844,504 of QEPC01002298.1, read as the reverse complement.
GAATTTGGCTACCGAAGGATTATCCTTTCCGTTCAATTTACTGCAGCACTGTAAATCACCGGCTATTTTACATTTTCGGAACGTGTGACAATGACACACTAGAGATCGAGTGCTGAATATATTTTTCTCAAAAGTGAAGTATGTTGATTACTCCCCCTCAGACTTCTGAAATCTCAGAACAAGCACTGAGATCATTCTGCTTGATAATGCAGTATTTTTGTTCTCATGCCTTTTAAAGTCTGGTTTCCTATGGAAATGTGGCAGGTGTAATCACCATAACCATTGGTGGAAACAGAAGTGACCACCGCAGCAACCCAGCCTGGGTTGGGATGGGAAGCCATGCCAGACACAGTCCGGACCAGGTCAGGCTGCTCACCACATGTTCCTATGGCCAGGCTGCTGGAGAGATGCAGGAACATGTGGCCTGTCAGCCCCGTCCCTCGCCCTATGCTCATCCCCCCACCATGATGGGCAGCTATGGTGCTCAACCACAGTCACCATGGAAGATCCTATCCAGGCCTGGTCATGGTGGGCCACACCACACGTGATAGTAGTCCACTGTGGCTCACTTTGCCCAATCAGGTGGATCCAAGCTTAGGATGTTACCTGGAGCTAATCTAGGCGCCAGAGCATGGACTAACCTCCAACAAGGCCCAGAGGAATCCCGGTCCACCACCTGGCAGCCCATCAGCAGACGTGCCATTGGCTCATGGGCGAAAGCTTGAAAAAGCGGGCCACAGCAGACCACTGTCACATCTGTTTTTACTCCATGTGTGTATATCTGTATGTCCTTTTGACAACTTTAGATCCCATCAGCCAGTTGCAATTAAATTTGGTATAGGGACATGCAAGACATTTTCTAGTAAAGACACACTGTACTTGGTCCACAAAACACTCACAGGGTTTGTTTAATTTTTCACTTTATAGAAACAGTCCTACAACATATCATAAAATAGTTTATCTCACCCAACTCCCTTCAGCAGGGGAGGGTGCCAGATTGCCTCAAGGAGGCTGTGGTCCAGCCTCTCCTTAAAAAAAAATTGCTTGATATTGGTGCCCCAGCTAGCTACCGACCTGTCTCTAACCTTCCCTTTTTAGGAAAGGCTACTGAATGGGTAGTGCCTCGTCAGCTCAAGGTGCATTTGGACGGCATTGGTTTTCTTGATCCCACACAGTCTGGCGTTTGTCCAGGTTACAGCACAGCTTGTGGCCTTGGTTTATGACCTCCTCATGGAATTGGACAAGGATCGTATGACCCTGTTAGTCCTATTAGATCTATCAGCGGCTTTTGACATCATTAACCATGAGTTGTTGGTGATGCACCTCAGAGTCCTGGCATGTGTGGATGGGACCATCTTGTACTGGTTCTTTTTCTCCCTCGCAGATAGATCTCAGCGGGTGGTGTTAGGAGACTGTTCCTCATCCCCTGGTGGCCTCCCATGTGAGTTCCTGCAGGGTTCCATTCTGTCCCCTCTCTTGTTTAACATGTATATGAAGCCACTCGGGGAGGTCATGTGCAGCTGGGGGTTCACGGTCACCAGAATGCTGATGCCACCCAGCTGTATTTATCCTTTTCATCCAACCTAGGCCCTGCTGTCTCGTTGCTGTCCTGGTGTTTGGCCACTGTGGGGGATTGGATGAGGTCGAGCTGATTCCCGATAAGACAGAGATTATGTTAGTAGGAAGGATCGGTGATCTGAGGGAGGAGGTTTCCCCTATTAATAAGGGTGTCTGTCCTCCATTGACTCCATCTGTGCGGAGCATGGGGGTGCTCCTGGATCAACAGCTACACCTGGATAACCGGATGCTGGCTGTGGCCAGGGGCACCTTTCACCAATTACATCTGGTGAAGAGGCTCTGTCCATGTGTCTTGGACTCCAGTCTCACCACTAACATCCAGTGCTCATCACCTCAAGGCTAGACTGTTACAATGTGCTCTACGTGGGGCTGCCCATGGTGATGGTCTGGAAACTGCAGTTAGTGCAGAATGCGGCAGCCTGCCTCCTTATGGAGATGGGTTGCAGGGAGCAAGTAACACCTGTGCTCCAAGCACTGCACTGGGTGCCTATTGTCTGCCGGGCCCAATTCAAGGTGCTGGTATTGACCTTTAAAGCCCTTCACGGCCTGGGCGCTGCTTATCTGAGTGATCACCTCACCCCCTGGGCAGCCCCTGTGGGCATCCAGAGGTGACCTCCTGGAAGTCCCATGCTATGTGCGTATGGACAGGAGGGCATTCTCGGCAGCTGCAGCACTACTCTGGAATTCCCTTCTGGAGGTTCTCCTGCATGTTTGCTGTTACATCCTGAACTTTCTGTGTTGCTAAATCACTCACTGATAACTTAAATATCTGATTCTTTGAACTTCTGCATAGAACTTCTCCCAGAACCTTTGTGTGTAAAACATGCTCCTGCTAAACTGCTTTGCTCCAGGCAGCTGTGGTCACTTGGTTTCCATGGCAGCCCCTCACGTCTACAGCTGCGGCTACTTTAGGCTGCCTCAGGGCAGTGTGTGTGTGTCTGTCTGTCTGTCTGTGTGTGAAGAATGCATCTGGAACTTACTTCTGGACTTGTAAACCCAGAAGACTGAAGACCAGTACTTTAAGGTGTGTGTAAAAATGCCCTATATTTGCTTATTTGCAATAGCAATGATAATGTTGGAACAAAGTTAGCAAACACCTGAAATCACCAAAATAATCTAACCAAACTAACAGAACCAGATATTCATTTTGAGAAACAAAGTGGGAACTGTCAGCCACGGCGGGTATGGGTGCCACAGGGGGGAGCTCCTGTTCCAACTGCAGCACCGCCAGTATATCTACCTCACTGCGGCGTCAGGTTGCCAAGGCAACCCGTTCCAGTGCCAACAGGGCGGAGTCCAGACCTTCGACCTCCCGAGATGTGGGGTCATTGCCTGAGACTGTGCGGTGCTCTGCACGGCTTCAGGCATGTAAGGAGGCGGGGCCCAGAGTATAAATACTGGTGCTATGAGACACATAGTGCCGGTAATCAGAGCCTGAGAAGCTGGTCCAAAGAAAGCTAAGTGAATGTTTGTCCTTGTTCCCTTTGCCATTGTGATTCTTAGAGTGTATTGTAGATTGTGTTCCTAACGTGTGTGTGTGAGAGAGAACGAGTGCTGGGTGAACGGTGTGTGTCTCCCTCCCCTTCCCCAGGCTTCCTCCCTTATCCCCTATTGTGTGAAGACCCCATTTCCCCTTCTCCCCCTTGGTCTGGCTCCTACCCCCCTGACCTTCACGCTTCAGCATCTCTCTTTCCCTTCCCCTTGGTATTGTGTGAGTGAACGGAAGAATTGTGTGTGGCATGAGACCATACTCTCAGTTGCGAGCTCTGCGCCCTATGATGATAGAGACCTGGTCTTGCTTAGATCTATAGGGCCACAACTCTATCCTGATGGGCATTATTTCCCTGGCGTTTCCCAGCAGAGCGTGTGTTTGGTGCTTTCGTGTGAGTGCGAGAAGTTTCCTTGGCTCTCCCTTTTCCCCACCCCATGACAGAAACTGAATAGCATTCAGATCTGCTTTGTTGGACTTGGTTCAAAGTAGAAAATCCTTAGAAATTATATTCATTGTGGATATTTGTTTTTAGAGCTGAAACAAGTAATACATTTATAACCCGCGAGCAATATGGACATTTTTGGGTAGCCCTTCAAGTTTCACCCAACCCTACAATGTGGGGGACAATGGCTCTTTTTAAACAGACTGCATTGGGTGCAGGGATGGGTGTGCGGCCGCGGTGGGTGGATTTGGGTGTCCGCCCATTTCCACAGGGGCACATCCATCTCTACCCATGGAGCATTGGACATTGGAACCCATTGCTCCATGGGTTGGAGATGGGTGTAGTACAGGAGCACGCACATATCCCCAACCATCCCCCACGGCATTCCCACAAGTGCCTCCACCTATCTCCATGCGGTAAAACTGCGTGGAGATGGGTGGGGACATCTCATGTGAAAAGGGCCCGTGTGTGTGTCCATTAATTGTATAAGCTATGTTAGAAAGGGGCTTGGGCAGGAAGAGGGCAGCATAGAACATAGGAGCCTGGGTACATCTGTCTTAAAGCAGAGCAGCTGAGCAACACCACAAGGCACTAACTGTAAACTCCTTATAGGACCAATATATTGCTCGCGGGTCCAAATGCCCAGACACATGACCAAAATAGATAGGAGCAGTTAGTCTGGTAGCTCTCCTTACAAATAGTTATCTAGCTTGCCGGGCACTATATAGAGTTCCTCTCCCTTGCTGGCTGACTGAAACACCCCAGCTATTTGTTCTACTAATTGGGACAGCAGTTTGTACATGAATTTACTGTGCGATTAAAAATGGACGATGCTGGAAATCATCCTGGCAGCAAGGCTACTTAACAGAAAATGACTACAATGAATATTTATTCTTCAAGGTACCCAAAAGATGTAGAGGGTTTGATTTTTTAGCATTACAACAAAGTCAACACCACTGATAGGCAGGATTCACACACAACAGAAGCTCCTGGGGCATTGTGCTTCGGGCAGCCACATGTTTGAAGCAGCAAAGGAACAGCTGCTGTGCCACCCATTTTCTTGATTCAGAATCCACCCCGAGAGGAGATCTGTAAAATCTAGCACATCCTGCAGTTCTTGCCTGGAGCAGTCCTTCTGCTCCGGGGAGCACAAAGACTGCCTCTTTGTGCAAAGGGAACAGAAAGCATATTCACTCTTGTGCAGGGCAGATGACAACAGAGCCATCAGTATGACATTCTTGACAAGTTTATAATCAATGACAAGTTTATAATGCTGATGACAATTCTGGAAAAAATAATTTGCCATTAAATTCATTTAGGCAAGGAGAGTTCCCCACCCCCCATGGATTATGGATTATCAGACTTGCAATTTTACAGCTGCAAGTTTACAACGGTGCCACCATATGCATATTCATTTTTAGTATCATCTCAATAGAATTAGAATTTAGAATACTACTGTTACAAAGCACTTATCTATACTTAAGGTGGCCAGATATACAAATTTTAGAGGATACTTATGAGAAATACAGGTTTATTTCTCATAAGTGCCCTCTAAAATTTGCATATCTGGCCACCTTACCTATACTATACTTATTGCTCTGAATCTTCTCATCTGTAGAAACATGGGTGCACTCAGACAGAGACCTGTGGGTAAATGGTTGAAGGTGGGGTTGAGGAATACCTACCCCTCTGCATTTTGGGGTAGAGGAGGGGGTGAGGCCAGTTCATAATATTAAAAAAATAAATTAAAAAATGCCAGGGTGCAGGTCTGCTCCAGAAGCCATGTCTCCCAGCCCAGAGCTTGTCAGAGCAGGAAAATGAACCCTGGTTTCCAGGTAGGAACCAAACCATTGGACTAAACTGCCTCTCTACAGCTGCATATAAAACAGGAGTTCTTGTGATTTAATCTATATGATAGCCAATACATTGGGGGAAGGGGTGGGGAAGGAAAATCATTAATAACCAAATAAACCATCCAGGTTTTTTTCTGGCTTTTGGTTCACACCCTGAAATGACCAGTATCTTATTTCTACTGATTTAGATGCCGTTAATTCACTGTTAAAATCCATTGCACTCAGTACCAGAGGTCATTAAGCTAATCTAAAATTCACAAGATGGCTAAGCTATTTGGTTATGACGATTGCTTGTCAGTGGACACAATGTGACTTCAGGGGTATGATGGCACCCTTCCTTATTGTGGGGCTGAATTTCAACAGTGATTTAATCATTATAATTCAAGATAGGTTTCATAGCAAGGGTAGGGTTACCATATGTACCCTTTAAAAGAGGACGCTTACAAAAAATACATGTTGCAGAGCTGTAGTAGAACCATTTTTCGGTGTTCGGTGTCATCAATACACTGTCAACACCTGATTTTACCTCTCATTTTCAGCTGACTTAGGCCTGGAAATCTCGTTGCTTACCTGGTGTTTGGTGGCTATGGGGAACTGGATTGGTGTGAGTTGTCTGAAGCTGAATCCTGACAAGATGGAGGTGATACTGGTGGGGAGGGCCGGGGTGGTGGAGGCCCCCATCAGTGACAGGGTCCATCCCTCTTTGGTTCCTCAGGTTCGTAGTCTGGGGGTGCTCCTTGATTTGCAGCTCTGCTTGGATGTCCATGTGGCAGCTGTGGCAAGGAGCACATTCTGCCAGTTACATCTGGTACGGTGGCTTAGGCCATATATCAGACTTTGACCTTGCCACCATCATCCATGCCTTCATCACCTCAAGACTGGACTACTGTAACACGCTCTATGTAGGACTACCTTTGGTGACTGTTTGGAGACTTCAGCTAGTGCAGAATGTAGCAAACCATCTTCTTACATGGACGGGCCAATGTGAACATATAACACTGGTGATTTGTTCGCTGCACTGGCTGTCTATAGTCTTCCAGGCCCGATTCAAGGTGTTGGTTCTTACCTATAAAGCCCATAGTGGCCCCACTTAACTGCAGAACCGCCTCACCCCTTGGGTCCTGGAGCAGCCCCTGTGCTCCTCTCGAGGTCCCCTATGTTTCTGAGGTAGTGATGTCGGAGTGGGTGTTCTCTGTGGCAATGCCGTGGCTATGCCTCCTGGCAAAGATTTATTTGTCCCTGGACCTGCCTTCCATTCAATGCCAGTGTAAGACCTGGCTGTTTCGGCAGGGCTTTGGTGAGGGAGACAGGTAGGGGGAGGCTTGGGTTGGTGGGGGCATGGGATGTTCTTTTAAATCTGAGCTTCCTTCTGGATGATGGGAATATACTATATTTTTATATGTAACATTTTATTGTATGGATTTTATGGTTATTATTGTTTTAAATTGTAAGCCACCCCAAGCTGCCAAAAGGGAGGAGGGGGTGGGATATGAAATGATGATATAATCATATAAATAATATATTTATATAAATAAATAAATAAATAAATAAATGTATTTTTGTAAGTGTACTCTTTTAAAGGGGAGGTATGGTGACCCTAAGCAAGGGAAAGCAACACACCACTGATAACAATGGCTTGAGGACGGCCCCTAGGGAGGAGGAGGAGGAGGAGGAGAAGGAGAAGGAGAAGGAGAAGAAGAAGGAGAAGGAGAAGGAGGAGGAGGAGGATGCTTGATGATGATTGAGCAGGTACTGGTTTTATTCTGAATGCTTTGAAATTTGGTTATTTTCCCATGGCCTGTACTGCAGCACATTGGACCAAAAGAGACAATACAACCAGACCATTTTCAGAAGGGTGGCCAGCTCATGTGATCTTAATTCTACTGCCTTTAGACATTTTATTTTTTAGCCCCGGATGCTGAAATAATGAGAATCTTAGGATTTCTAGCCATTATGGCTACAGCAGAAGACTAAGTATATAACTTCTGTGCATTCTAATGCTCTCAAAAATGCAAAGAACTTCAAAATTATTATTTTGTTCATTAATTTTAAAGACCGTTACATCAATCTCATGATTGTGGCGGTTCAGATTCATTTAAAAAAAACATTTATGGTTGGCAACCCTACCATAACAAGAGAGATAATTGTTGTAGGGGTATGTAATTCATATCGTTTTAATTAGTTACAAAAATGAATGGTGTCCAATTCATTTTCATGACTAATGTTACAAAACAGATGAATAAACGAACGATTGTCATTTACTTTCAGCTGTTTTATTTTTTTCCCATTTATTTGAAATAAAACATTAAAAATTTTTTTTAAAAAAATCACTCTGCATGCGCAAAATAGCTGCTGGGGTTGTTCAGCGCATGTGCGGTCCTTTTCCAAAATGGTGCTGATGGTGCCAGCGCCATGTGCAGTTATTTTAAAATTTATTTTTAAAATGAAAAATAATAATGTTTCAGCCTATTATGAACATGCACACCCTCATCCAAAATGGCACCAGTAGCATTGGTACCATGCACAGATCAACCTCAGTGGCCATTCTGCACTTGCACAGTGATTTTTTAAAACATATTTTAAATAAAATAAACTGAACAAAAAAATAAAAACGGTAGAGTTGTTTATGAAAACTCCTGAAAAAGAAGGGAAATATTTTTTATAAATGAAAACTAAGACAGAAATGAATGGTGTGCCTTCTGCCCACCCCTAGACAGAGGTCATTATCTGTCGGCACGCTAAGAAAGCTGGACCTAAGGATGGTGACTTGTGTGAACAACAAACAGTTTAGGGCTTTAGCCTAATTTTCTTGGCTGGTCTGTGGCATCTTCTTGACACATGGAAGATCGGTTTGGATTTGTTATTCAACATGAGAAAAGCCATGTGCATGATGGGTTTCTTTATATTAAATACAACTTAATTTCCATGTACATAAACACTACTAGCTGTAGAAACCACAGCAAAATAATAAAATAATAAAATAATAATAATAATAATAATAATAATAGTCAAGAATTCTATAGGGGAAAAAAGACAATTTCAATATGCTGGATAGTTATAAAATATGCAGATGTATGCCAGACTTTCAAAACAATAACAATAAAGATAGATAGCATGACAGACAAAGTGCTCAACAGATGTCCTGAAAACATGGTATATTCAAAGTAATTCAATCAGAATGATGATGAGCCTTAAAAAGCTAAAACACTGGTGGAGGATGGGGAAAGGAGGGAAATGGAGAAAGTAAAGCAAACTAATTTAAAGGAGTCATTTGAAGAAAAATCTTATTCTTGTTACATTAACCAAATTTGAAACCAACTTGTTACATTATTTGTTGTAGCCTAGCTGTGACAGGGAGGTACTGTTAACAGGAGTAACATTGGCCTTTTTTACATGGACCGGGGGGCAGGGGGTGACAGGCCGTGGTGGGTGTGAGTGTGGGTGTGTCCCTTTACACAGACACCCACCTCCACCCATCTCCACCCCAACCACGGAGCCTCCTCTGGTTTTCCAGAGGGCTCCGTGGGTGGAGGTGGGTGTGCGATGGGTGGAGGTAGGTGTTGCGGGGGAGCGTGCATGCATCCCTCCATTCCCCCCCATCCCCTCCCACCGGCCATTTACACAGACACCCCCCCCATCCCCCCGCCCCCACCACACACCAGTCTGAACACTGAGCGGGGGGGAGTCAATGTAAAAATGACCATCTTTACTGATTCAAAAACAAAATGTTAAAACACAGTAATTAAAAAGACAGCAGGACAAAACCAAACAGGCAGGAAGTGATTTATAGCTTTTCAAAAGGCTAATGGTTGCATTTGAACCAACAGAGGAAATTAAGTTGTATTTATGCAAAGAAACTCATCATGTATTCTTTATTTTCTTATGATTGTGAGCCGCCCCAAGCTGTTTTCAGGAGGGGTGGGATACAAATCGATGAAATAAATAAATAAATAAATAAATATTGACTACAGCTGAATCAAGAGATTTCTTTAGGAGTTGTATAAAGAATTCAGCACCTCAGAACATGGATTAGCCTCTGGCCATTAAATGCTACATTTTCTATAAAATGATCAAAACTGCAGCTCTGGAAGGTAGCACAGGTTTTGGAACGATAACGTGTATGCATTTTCATTTATTGAATTGGCCACATGGCCTTCTTGATACAATTACATAATAACATGATATAATGCCTTATACATAAATAAATTTCATAACCCATAAACGTCAATTAAATACAAAACAAACCTTTTCAAGCTATACTTCATTCATAAAACAATAAAATATTATTCCTATAAAATCTGTATACAATTTCATTCATATTGCACCTAATTTTAAAACCTTGGCCATTACATTTAACTTCAATTGGTATATTTTAATCCACCCTAAGCTTTCATTCTTTATCCACAACTCTATCCAATAAACATTTATCCTCGGAAGTGGTACCAAAATAATTTCCCACCAGCTATATCTGTAAATATCTATTACAAAGTTTGACTGCTCTTAGCGCAAATATTGTCACAGCCTTTGGTTTTTGAGGATTTCTATCACCAAGTAAATAAATCAAGGTCTGGATGCATGACCATCCAGCCTCCAGTCCTAGGACCTTACTCAAGTATTCTCTAGGTTTTACATACAGAGGGCATTTCAAAACATAAATGCTACGACATTTTCTATGAAAATGATCAAAACTGCAGCTTTGGAAGATAACACAGAACGATACCATAGCAATAGCCTACTACACTATTTACGCTTACGTTATAGGTTTTTTTTTTAAATAGCCTTATTGAAATGTGTCCGTGCTCTGGAAATAATTCTTATGATGATTACAAAGCATCATCACACCCACACAGGTGAGACAAACAAAGCAGGACACATGTTCTTGGAAATATAAAGGCAGCAACGATTTATTCAATTAACAACAGGTATTCAGCAAGCAGAAAGGTCTAGTGGCACACAGGGCGGAGCTTCTAGCAGACCTGTCCAGGGCTCATTCCCAAAACAGAGCATATTTGGTGAGAGCATTGACTAGTCCTGTGGATGCTCAGCCACAGGGCTGCTACCTCATGCCCCTTGTGGGCAAAAGAAGAGAGGAGAGAAGGAGATTGCTCCTGTTCTAAAGTTAACCAGCCTAAGGAATGGGTGGAAGTATGTCCTACCCTCTCCTCTGAGAGTGGGAAGTTACCTAGGGAGGGGGTGCACTGCAAGCTTCACCTAGAAGGGAGATTTAACAGTTGCACACTCGACTGGCCACACAGTCACTACAATTAAACTAACCTATCAAAACACCAACCCCAGACCTTGAACATACCCTGTTGGTTGCTAACCACAAGCAACAAAGAAGGGAGACACTGTGGGGAAGGTGAAATCTATTCTCCACTCCTCCCACTAGATGGCACCTTTCCCTAATTCAAGATGATGGTTGAGATGGGCTTCCGCTTGCTTCCTAGTCTGCGTGCTGACAACCATTTCTTGCGCGCCCTTCTCTTACTGGCATAGACCAAGCTCATGTTTTAAAACCACACCCCCACCCTATATAAGGCACCTTCCCGTCTAAGCCCAACAGTTCCTTCCAACCCAGAGTGTGCATGAAGAAAATTCCATGCAGGGCTGGAAGGGTGGGCATTTGTGAGAATGTTCGGAGCCATCTCGAAGAACCTTGTTTACAAGGCAGTGACCTTCTGTTCTTCTTCGAGTGGCTCCTCCCATTCTCATAAATGGGAGTCTTCCAAGCCTAGAACAAGGCTGTGGGGGAATTTTCTTTACAGAATAAAGCGATGTATTTCTCAGTCAAAAAATCTTTATTTTATTGTAAGAACTTGATAAAAAAGTCCATTCTACC
>QEPC01002298.1:2776927-2833200 GCA_003113815.1 Sphenodon punctatus | reverse complement strand
TTTTAAATGGCTGCAATGTAAAAAAAACCGGTACACCGAAATCCGGTACCGGGTCCGGATTACCGGGTCGAATCCGGTAATGCCGGTACGCCCGATACCGGCATTATCGGATACCGGTAGATCCGGAATTCCCACCCCTACTGAGAGGCTCAATCCCTTCAATCTGCCTCACGGGAAATCGAGCGGGCTGCCATACTGACAGGCTCTATCCCTTCAATCCGCATCACGGGAAATCAAGCGGGCTGCCATACTGACAGGCTCTATCCCTTCAATACGCCTCACGGGAACCAGTCAGGCAGGGGGTGTTTGTAGGCAGGCGGGGCTTTTGTGCAGAGGCTCAGAGCACCCCCGTGAGAAAGCTGAGGGGTATTTAATGGTCCTGTTTGCTTCTCCGCATTTGGGGTGGGGGGGGGAGGTGTGCAAAGGTCCACTGTGCCTTAAAGAGGCAGAGCTTCATTTATAAATTGAATATGGCTAATACACAACCTCAGCAACATTTATTTTAAGGGGTAACTAATTAACTTAGCCAGAAAGGAAATCACTACATCAATTATCTCCTTTGCACACATATATTATTGTTTCTAATTTACCCTTGGGCCACATGCATTCCCTTTGTTCCCACAGCAAGGTCACATTCACGCAACACTCTTTCAGTGTAAACAGTGGCACAAGCCCTTTCTTCCTGTGCTCCCTCTGTGTTCTCCCTGTTTCTTCCTGTGCTCGTCCTTGCCAGTTCATGGGCTCTCCAATGATGCTTTGTCCTCTGCCACATGATGGAAGAGTTAGGCTACTGAAATGCAGGGAAATCATTAGCTGTGTGAATGCTTTGCTACAGGGCAAGGCAAACAGATTCAGAAGCAAGAGGTGTGTTTGCAAGGGAGAAGGGTATTGTGTGAATGGGCCCTAAGATACCAAATTTGTCCTTTGTACCATGTCGTTGATTTCCAGTTTTCTGGGAATAATTAGAACTGGAGCAGGCAGGTGCATCCTTGAATTAGGGAGAGGTAGAACATAATCCTCTATGTAGGAGGTTGCACAGGAGGTTGCGTCTCCTACGTAGGGTGTGTGGCCACCAGCACAGAAGTGCTTTCTGTCCATCCAGTGGCTGGTGCGCTGTCAGCAGGCAACTGGTGACCCAGTTGCAGGCAACTGGTGCGGCCCAGTAAAGCAACTGGGCCGCATTCAATGTGGGTGTGCAGGAGCTCATGAGTTTTGGGGGGCACTGTAACATACACCCACCCACCCACCCACGTACATGGGACTATGAATAAACGTGAAATGACAATACGAGTGTGAGAAGCAACCGAGTAAAGTACAGGCCCACAGAACCTCAAACAAAGAGAACGCATGGGGCCCAAGGGTAAATTAGAAACAGCAGCATATGCATAACATATAGGGAACCCCATCCTCTGAACACGTTACATTTAGCTGAACATAAAAAAATAATTATAGGAACAGTTCCTTATTCTAATGGGCGAGTAAATGTGTGTCCATCAAACATTCATTCCTATCTTAGGAGGGGACCGCGCCCCACCACCCCCATAACCATTTTGTGCAGTGCCCAATTTCCCTGGATCCAACACTGTTAGTAAGTCAAGGACCTCTGACTGTGTCATCCACTTTACTGTTTCTGTCTACCTTATCTGCTGGATCTCAGCACCAGAATCATGCAAATCTAATTTGGGAAGCCAGTGAACCATAGTACTACCTATCATCTGCTCCACTAAAGTGTGCATTGTGTATTTTGGATTCAATACCTGCCATTTAAATTGATAACAGCAGCCCAATTCCAAAAATAGTGCCTCTCTCAGTAAATTAGTTTCCATTTCCAAATACTTGTAAGCTTCCAGTAGAATTTGTGGAGCCTAGGGCACAATAAAATATGTGTCCTGCTTTCCATAGCCTCATTCCTTAAGCCCCTTCCTCTGGGACCCTGCTCCCTCACCCTTGTAGATGAGAAAAGGGTCGGGGGGGGGAGAGATCCCTGCAGGAAGCAGTCACCCTGGAGGCTGAGAAGGCCCCTGAGAAATAGCCCATTCCAGGGTCCTAGGAGCACTGGTCCTAAAGGTACCACACCTGGCCTCCCTGTGAAGCCCCTTCCAACCAGGGGACCTAGAACATGGCATCTTTGGGCTGTGGCTTTCAGTAGAATAATTAAATTATATTAAAACAGAAAATATTTTATACTCTGTTAGTCGTGTGTTGAATTCAGTGGGGTTATACACAGAACAAGGTCCTGCTGAATGCGTGGAAAGGTGGCAGAAGCCTTAAGAGTGCTAGTAAAAATATCAGTCTCATTATACATGTTTGGGAGATGCATTTATCATTTATAAGCAATACATAAAAGGCAGCTTAGTATACGTGTCCGATTACATTTTTTCCCTCATAGCCATGTCGTATACAAAACTATAAAGAATATATTTCCATAACCTTTTACTGAAGTTAGTCAAGGTGAAGTTATCCTTTGCTCATAAAATATGCATGTGAAAGAAAGTGAATAGTGAATCCTCATTGACCTTGGTGGGTCCCCAACAAGGACCTTATGAGAAACATATTTCACACAACTCTTAGCTCCCACAACAGCTCAGAAGACAAATACAAAATATTGAGGAGTGTGTGTGTGAGAGAGAGCGCGCACCCCAAAAGCAGACCCCAATGAGGCGAGCCTAAGCTCACCAATGCATGGTGAGCTATAGCCCAATGAGTGGTGTGGGTACTGGGAGAAACCCTGAACTGCCATTGCAAAAAGAAAAAAGAAAAGAAAAGAGTGTTTTCAACCTTTTACGTTAGGGGTTTCTTCAATCCTCTAGGGGTCCTAAGTCACTGGGAACTGATCCATTGGCTTCAATAGCTAAGCTCAATTCAGTGAGAGTTCTAGCCAAATTTAGTCGACATTTTACATATGTAACATAGTTCCCTGTCAGCAGACCGTACTTGTGCCAGTCTAATGACAGCCCAATAATTTTAGTGCAGTTACTTTGGGTAATTTCAGATGTGACGGGCCTGGAGACCTGCCACGCTGACCCCTGAACTGAGATCCATCTCAGATCCCGGTCCATGATCAGTCCATCCGTCCTTTAAATGTGCCAGCCTGATCCCTGAGGGTGATCAGGGAGGGGGCGGGGCTGCGCGGGGCTGTGAGGAACAATGTGCAGCTGCTCAGCTATGCCCTCCCCCTGTGGTCCCTCAGCTGCCTGCCCACGGGGAGATGGGTGGGCGCAGCAGCCAATGAGGCCGCTGCACCCGTCCCGAGGTCGGGGCCTGATTCTGGGGCGGGGCTGGTGAGCAAACGTGCAGCGCCGCCATCGCTGTCCCCGTCCTGGATCGTGGCCACCTCCGCCGACCGGAAGTCAAGAACCGTGGTCAAGCTTGATCCCCGCCGGGGATTCACCATGGTGAACATCTGGTCAGGACCAAACAGACGTTCCTGGAAATGCCACAACCACAGGGAATTCACTGGGGTTCACTGCGGTGAAAGGCCTTTTCGTAAGGTCTGAAATTACCCTTTGTGAGCAAAAATTGTAAGACCAGTTGCTTAGGTAATAAGTTCTTTTTGACTTTTGGAAATGTATTAGCTCTCAAATCAGAACATTTTGTGGAGCTGTTAACCATCTACTTTCATGCATTTCGATGTATATTTATGAGCAGATGCACCAGATTTTCTGCAAAAGAACTTCTAAACAAAACAAAACTAAAAAAGCGAGAAAGGCAAGAATAGTCACAGCACAAAACAAACAAACCCCAAGACAGTAAAATTAACATTTAAAGGCATAGGCAAGGTGCAATCATTATATTGCTGCTGTGTCCCTTTATATGAAGCATTGATATTATTCCTGAAACTTTCATTTATATGCCCCAATTTTCTTATTTAAAATGTGTCGGCCTTCCTGCCCCCATCTGTGTGGTTGTGTGCAGGGGGTGTGCTTGGTGTATACTGGGGGGATCCGGGGGTGGGCACCGGTTGTGTGGTGTGTGTTCCCCTGGCGGCTTCCCTGCTGGGCACTGCTGCCTGGACTGGCTCTCGGGGTGGTATAGGCAGCGGGCACCCCCCAGACTCACCTGTACATTGCTGTGGCCCTGCCCCTCCCCTCCGCACCCCTCTGCTATCACTCCTTGTTGGTGTGGGCCATCTATGGTAGTGGCGAGGGGATGGGTGGATGGGTGGCGGCACCACGGGCGCTGGGCGGCTGAGCGTGAGTAGGGGTTGTGTTGGCCCCGGCCTCTGGCCCACCCAATCCCCCTTCATGCAGGGGTCTGGGTGCTCTTCCGGGTGGTGGCTGTCAGCGTGTGGGGCGTGCCCCTGGTGCTGTTGCTGCCCCCAGCCCTCCCGGGGCCCATTGGTGCAGGCGTTCCCCATTGCCCTGTCCCTTCTCTCTTGCAGCTACTGTTGTCATGCTGCTGGTGATTTTGTGCCTGGGCATGATGGTGCTGGAGCTGGAGCGGGCGGTGTGGGACAGGCGGGTGGTTGGCTGGCTGTTCGATGGCATCAGTGAGTGTGCTGCCTGTTTGCTGGGCCCTGTCTCTGTGTCCCTCTGTGAGGGGTTCTGTTCCTTGGTGGCTGGGGCCGGCTCTGATGGCTGTCTCCTCTTCCTCTGTCCCATTCAGTGCAAGCCTTGATCGCAGAGCCGACCTTGGAGCAGGGGGAGTTGTTGGAGCTCCTCCTGCACGTCCTGAAGCATCCGCACCACCTGGACCATGCGCAGGCTGAGCGATGGCACTAGGCGTGGGGTCACTAGCCCTATTGAACAGGTGATGTCCTGGACCTGCTGCTGCTGGCGCTGCTTCCCCCCTTCTGTTGCCCCCTCCCCCTCCCTGCCCTGTTGTTGTTGCCCCTGTTGCTGGTTCCCCATTTTATTAAAGGTGTTTGTGTTCCTTCCTGGTGTGTCCATGTTGTGCTTTGCTTTGACCTCTCCCCTTGTGCGGGTGCCTCTGCGGGGGGTGTTGCGGGGCTGCCTGTGTTGTGTGGGTGCCTTCCCCCCCCCCGTGGGCCCTGTGCCCATCCCTGCGTGCTTCTGTTGCCTGCTGTGTGTGTGCTGCTCTGCTGGGGGGGAGGGGCTGGTGCCTGGTTGTCTGGGCTCTGTGCCGGGGCTCTGCGGAGCCGGCTCCTTTGTAGCAGCTGTCATTCCATCTCCCTCCCGCCCCGCCCACACGGGTCCTGGCGGCTCGGGGGTGGGGCCGCATTGCACGGCTTCGTTTTCCCTCAGTCAGCCATGTTGTGCCATCGCTGTGCCAGGCAGGGCTTCCCCGCCGGTCCTGGCTGGCTGTGTACTTGCATGGGTGTTTGCTAGGTGTTTCCCAGGGTGGGTGTTTGCCCGATGGATGTTTGCTGGCCCCTCCCCTTCCCTTCCCACAACCCCCTGCAGCGCTGTCTGTGTAAATGTCTCCCTGTTCAGCGCCACCAGGTATTCGCTGGGTGTGGTCACCCACCCATCCACACCCATCTCCACCCATCGGTGCTGCTATGCCGTCTGTGTAAAAAAGGCCAGTATCAAGTGAGGTCCCACAGGGGTCTGTTCTGGGTCTGATGTTCGACATATTTATTAATGATTTGGATGAAGGAACAGCAAGTAAACCTGTGAAACTAGCAGATGGCATAAAACTGGAAGGGACTGCAGTTACACTGGAGGATAAGATTAAAATTCAAAATTATCTTAACAGGTTGGAGAAATGAACTGTAAACAATAAAATAAAATTCAGTAAAGACAACTGTGTAAGCTAATACACAAAGGGATTAAAAAGAGAAGGTATGAGTACAATATGTGAGATAACTGGATCACAGCACTGTAGAGAAAGATATATAGATCGTCGTTGAGCACCAACTCATCAGTTGCATGATCAGTGAAGCAAAGAAGGTAAATGTCATTTTAGGTTGCATCAAAACATTGTATGAAAGACATAGGAAGACATTGTGCCACTCTACACATATCAGGATCGACTTTAGCTGCATTCAGTTTGGGCACCACATTTTAAGAAAGACACAGAAAAGTTGGTAATGAAAGAGAGAAGAGCAACAAAGATGATAAAGGGTTTGGACCACAAGTCATGAGGAGAAATTGAAGAACTAAACAAGAATATAAGTGCCATACTGAGATTCCATACAGATCCATTCTACACTGGTCACTCTCAGATCTTCAGTCAGAGGTTACATCCTCCAACCGACTGGGCTAATAGCCATTAAGAGGACTATCCTCCAAGATTTGAACCTGCATCCTATAGCATCCAAAGCAAGACTCATGCCACTAAACTGGAGATGGGTCTGTTTGGCATGGAGGGAAAATAACCAGGGTGGAGGATATAATAATCTACAACTCTTTGAAAGGATACCATAAAGAAGATAGATAGTGGTTCTCAACCTGTGGTCCAGGGACACCTGGGGTGAGCACATCCAAGGGGTCCATGAGAAACAAGCTGCTTCTGTTCTGACTGACCCAACCGCCATGCAAAATTTTTAGGGGTCCACAAATGAAAAAAAAGGTTGAGAACCCCTGAGATAGAGAATATTGGTTTTCCAGTTTTCCTTTGGTTTGGAGGTCAGAGCAAGAGAGAATGGAAACAAGCTGAAGGAAGGCAGTTTTAGATTAAACCTTGCAGTAAACATCCTGAAATTAAGGACCGCCAGACAACGGAAGAGGCTGCCTAGAAACGTTTTGAATTCTCCTTCATCTGAGGTTTATAAAAAGGGTAAGGATCCAGAGGTGCTCATACGTGTTGAACCTAAAACAACTGACACCTTGGCAGAACTAGGGCTGCAACCAGGCACTGGAAGATCCAGGCACCCCTGACGAATCTGGGGTGCCCAAATCGACACAGCCCCATTTGGGCACCAGCACCATCAATGCCTGAATGGGACCCGGCAGAGTGTTCGAATGTGCTGGCTGACCTTTGAAAGTGGCAGGCCGCAGCTGGGACTGCTGCAGAACCCAGTTCCACAGTAGTCCCAGCTGGGGCCTGTCACTTTCAAAGGGTGCTCCCCACTCCCAGAGCCTCTCTCTCACCTGAAAGGTGCAGAAGGGGAAGGAAGCACCCTTGGAAAGTGACAGGCCCCAGCTAGCGATGCTGAAGATCTGGGCTTCACAACACTCTTAGCTGGTGACAGTTTCAAAAGTAACTTCCTTGCCACAGAACCTATCAGAGCACTGTGTGGGGGAAGCCCCGGCCCGCCTCTGAAACTGACAAGCCCCAGCTGAAGCATTTCAGAACCAGCCTCTGCAGCGCTTCTGGCTGTGGCTTGTCAGTTTCTCTGGGTAATGCTCACAATTTCAGACACTGAGCACCTGACTGGTCCTTGGGTAGTCAGTCTGGTAACCCAAAATATAGGAATTACCCATGGGTACTAATTATAGTACCCGCTGCAGCTCTAGAAACCATAGCCATGCTTCCACTTGACCGCAGTAGCAGAGCAGGGAGATTGCTGTAGCTCATTCCCACTGGAATTACCCCATCTACTGATCTGCTGATTGGTTAGACCTGCTGTAGTTCAAATGGGAATGGGCCTTGAAATGTTTTATATTTATTTATTTAAAAGCATTTTTTAGCCACCCCCTCATGCCTACGGCATCTCGGGGCGGCATACAACACTACAATAAAAATAAAAAATATTTTAAAAACCATCAACAAGAAATTTAAAAACAGTCCCATCCAACCCCCCCCCACCCCCAATATCCCCAACTACCCAACCCTCCCACCCTCCCCTCCGAAGGCCTGGGAAAACAGCCAGGTTTTGCAGACTCGCCGGAACGCCAGCAGACCTGGGGCCAGGCGGCTTCCTCTGGGAGGGAGTTCCAGAATTGCGGCCTAACCACTGAGAACACCCTCTCCATTGTGGCTCCCTGTCTCACCCGGGGGACCTCCAAGAAGGCACCCCCAGCAGACCGAAGGGATTGCTCTGAGGCACAGAGGGTGAGACGGTCCCCGAGGTATGAGGGGCCCAGACCGTGCAGGGCTTTATAGATCAATACCAACACCTTGAATCTGGCTCGGTACGCTATAGGCAGCCAGTGCAGAGCACAGAGCACTGGTGTTATGTGCTCCTGTCGCCCATTCCCCATAAGGAGACGGGCAGCCACATTCTGCACCAGCTGCAGCCTCCGAACCAGAAACAAGGGAAGCCCCACATAGAGCGTGTTGCAGTAGTCCAGCCTCGAGGTGATGAAGGCATGGATAAGGGTGGCCAGGTCGGGCCTGGAAAGGTATGAACACAGCTTCTGCACCAGATACAGCTGGCGGAAGGAGGTCTTGGCCACCGCCTCCACCTGCCGATCCAGACGG
This sequence comes from Sphenodon punctatus, assembly GCA_003113815.1. Taxonomy (NCBI): domain Eukaryota; kingdom Metazoa; phylum Chordata; class Lepidosauria; order Sphenodontia; family Sphenodontidae; genus Sphenodon; species Sphenodon punctatus. The sequence goes on along the minus strand of QEPC01002298.1, from coordinate 2,824,932 downwards.
ATACCCGAGCCCAACACCACCCCCAGACTCCAAACCTGCTGGGCAATAGGAGGACGGACCCCCCCACACACAAGGGGGGCCAGAACCTCCCCCGCCCTCCCCACCACCATCATCTCTGTCTTATCGGGATTCAGTTTCACTCTGCTCTGCCTCATCCAATCCACCATGGCCTCCAAACATTGGGAAAGCAATGAGACGACAGGACCTAGGTCAGTTGAAAATGAGAGGTACAGCTGAGTATCATCAGCATACTGTTGACATCGCACCCCGAACCCTCTCATGAGGGCTGCATATACACATTAAACAATAGTGGAGACAGGATCAAACCTTGTGGAACGGCACAGGCTAAGGCCTGGGGGCTTGATGTTTCAGCCCCCAGCACCACCCGCTGGCTTCTCCGAGAGGAATGAGTGGAACTACCCAAGGCCAGTCCTGTCCAGGCCCCACAGGTCTCGCAGTCATCTCAACAGCATCCCATGGTTCATGGTGTCAAAAGCGGCTGAGAGATCTAGCAGGATCAGAAATGTTGACCATCTTGCGTCCATCTCCTGGTGGAGATCATCCACCATGGCCACCAACACGTCTCAGTACCATAGCCGGGGCGGAACCCAGATTGAAAAGGGTCAAGGAAACCAATGTTGTCCAAATGCACCTGGAGCTGCAGTGCCACTGCCCATTCAATAACTTTCCCTAAAAAGGGAAGATTAGAGACAGGTTGGTAGCTGGTGAGTGCGTCCACATCCAGAGATGACTTCTTCAGCAGGGGGTGCACCACAGCCTCCTTGAAACTGGGTGACAGCCTCCCCTGCTGAAGGGACGAGTTCACTACCCTCGCCAGCACCAACCCCAAAGTCTCCCTGGAGGCTTTCACCAACCAGGATGGGCACGGATCTAATTCACAACTGGTGGCCCTAACAGACCCCAGGACATTCACCGCATCGGCTGGCATCACTTCCTGAAAGTCATCCCAGAAAGTTCGACCGGACGGCGCCTCCGTAACCTCATGCTCCTCACCTACTGCTTCCAATCCGGTGTCGAAGTTACTCTGGATCTGAGCGATCTTGTCTGCGAAGTAGATGGCAAACTCCTCACAGTGGGCCAGGGACAAGTCCCCATCCAGTCGGAGGGAGGCCAGACTGACCAGCCCCCGCACCATCCAGAACAGCTCCACTGGATGCGACTTCGCAGACGCTATGAGGGCAGCAAGGAACTCCTTCTTTGCTGTCCTCACAGCCTCAACATAGGACCGCAAGTGGGTCCTATGGAGAAGTCGGTCAGATTCAGAGCGAGTCCAACGCCAGCATCGCTCTAGCCTACCTACCTACCTGGTGGATGGTAGCAGGCACTAGCAGATGGCAGCCATGTTGGTGGCTGTGGTTGCTATCTGCTAGTGGGGAGGGGAGGGGTAGCCACATCCATTGACCACTCAAAGAAAAATGATGACAAATGAAATTAAGCTGCATATGTATGGTATGTTGACTGAACAATACTTATACGTGATGAGGAATGTATACAGTTTAATTTCAGTTAAGTTGTAATATTTTTTTATTAATGAATGAGAAAAAAAAAATGTATAGATTGGTCTGATATTTAATAAAGTTGTCTTAACATACAATTTACTGTTTGAGTATAATTTGTAATGCTGCCTTAACGAGCTTCTTAAACTGAAATTTTTTTGTCTAGGTAATTTGCCCTTCTTTGAAACTTAATCGTTTTGTTAATGCATAAGTTGGCCCCAGACACAAGAACACTGCAGGTGCGCACAGGCGCTCACCCATCCTCCCACATTCAGCAACCTGTTTTTTCACAGGTTTCTCTGTGCAGGGGTGATGGGTGGAGGTGCGTGTTACACAGGAGGGCACAAGCAACTGCTTTCATATGAGACACACCTACCCATGGCACTGTGTGGGTGCATCTCACGTAAAAGAGATCACACACTCATTCACACACATGCTCTCACCTCTCACACACTCATTCTAACTGATCACACACAAAATCATTCAGACACAGTACACACATGCTCTCATCCCACACGTTTATTCAAATTACTCACACACACACTCATCCGTACACACTACATACACATGCTCTCACCTCACACACTCATTCAAATTGATCAGTCACACTCACTAGACCAGGGGCAATGGGCCCCTGGCCAAAAAGTCAAGATGGTCCCCCCTCTTTGTGCCCCTTCATTGGGTCTAGGGGCACCGCCCAGCTCGGCAGGTCTCGGGGTGCTGCTATCAAACACACAAAACACCAAAAATGCAGCCAGTCTAATAAGCGCATTATGCCATGAAAAGAGACATATATATAAACAGTTCAGTTGTGCCCCCATAATCAATTAATGCTCCCCACACTCCATAACCAGTTCATTTGCACCCTCACCTCACATGTAATCAATTCACGCTGCCCCCCACCCATAACCAGTTCATTTGCGCCCCCCCCTCATATAATCAATTCACGCTGCCCCGGGAGCGCAAAAGAACTGGTTATGGGGTGGGGGTTTAAAGACAGTATTCCTCTTAGCAATAACTTCATTAAGAAGAGTTAGTGAAATAGCAGCCATAATAATCTCAGAACCATATTTGCAGATTTTCCAAGATAGAACAAATATTGCTTTACATCCTAAATTTCTTCCTAAGATAGTATAAGTAAAACAGTTGTGAGAATGTGGCTCTTTTTACACAGGCCTCTCCCACCCATGAACCTGCAGATTTCTGTGTGCTCATGAGTAGGGGAACCCCGCTTGAATGACGTGGTGCATGCGCCCACGGTGAGTGGGTGTGTGTGCGTGCACCCGCCTAACATGCATCCCCACTTACCCCCATGCACGGAGCAACTAAGGAAAATGGCAGTTGCTCTGTGAGTGAGGATAAGTGGGGGGAGAGTGGGGATGCGTGTGTAGCTATGTGCAGCATGCAGCCACGTGCAGTGTGTGCAGCTTGACGCTGACTCCCCTGCCAGCTATCAGCCTGTCTCTAACCTTCCCTTTTTAGGGGCATCTCCAGAGGCATCTTGACCGTGTCGGTTATCTTGATCCTTCTCAGTCTGGCTTTCGCTCAGATCATGGCACTGAGACAGCACTTGTGGCTTTGGTGGATGATCTCCGTCGGGAGAAGGATCAGGATCGATCGACCCTATTGGTCTTGTTATATCTTTTGGCAGCATTTGATACTGTTGGCCATGAGATGTTGGTGACGCGCCTGCGGGACAGTGCGGGGGTGGGCAGGATCGTTCTTCAATGGTTCCGCTCATTCCTGACCGGGAGAACTGAGCAGGTGGTACTCGGTGATTGTTTTTCATCTTACCGAGACTTCTCGTGTGGGGTTCCACAGGGTTCGGTTCTGTCCCCTCGCCTGTTCAATGTGTATATGCAGCTGCTCGGCGGGGTGATCACAGGGTTCGGGGGAAGGTGTCATCAGTATGTGGATGACACACAACTGTATCTCTCATTTTCAACCAACCCAGGCCCAGCTGTCTCGGTGCTTACACGGTGTTTGGCAGCTGTGAGGGACTTGATGAGGGCTAACCGACTGCGACTGAATTCTGACAAGATGGAGGTGATGTTAGTGGGTAAGTCGGTGGAAGTGACAGCTCCTTCGGTTGATGGGATCTGTCCTCCGCTGACTTCCCAGGAATGGAATCTGGGAGTGCTCCTCGATGCGCAGCTCCACCTGGATCTCCAAGTGGAGGCTGTGGCGAGGAGTGCCTTCCACCAGTTACATCTGGTGCAGCGGCTTTGGCCGTCGGTTTCGGTTCCTGACCTGGCAGCAATCATCCATGCTTTCGTTACCTCTCAGTTAGACTACTGTAATGCACTCTACGTGGGGGGTACCTATGGTGACAGCTCGGAAGCTGCAGCTGGTGCAGAATGCAGCAGCCCAGATCTTGGTGGGACTGGGCTGCCGGGAGCACATTACACCATTGCTCTGTTTTCTGCAGTGGCTGCCAATAGTCTCCTGGACTCAATTCAAAGTGTTGGTTTTGACTTATAAAGCCTTACACGGCCTGGGCCCTACTTATCTGTGAGATTGGCTCACTCCCATGGTTCTAGAACAGCCCCTGCAGTTGTCTGGGGCGCTGTGCTGGACGTCCCCTGGGTTTCATGGGGGGCCATGCAGAATAGGGCGTTTTTAGTGGCCGCACCGCACCTTTCCCAGTGGGGACCCGTCTGGCCCCAGACCTCCCAGCCTTTCATAGGAACTGTAAGACCTGGCTGTTCTGTCAGGCATTTGGCAAGGAAGAGGGGTAAGGGTGGGTAGGGGGTGGGAGATGGGTGAGAGGCGGGGTGGGGTTTTGTGTTTTTTTATTATTGTTTTTATTGTACGCTGTTTTAATTTGTTCCATGACATTTTATATTTATATGTATATTGATGTTTGTAGCCACACCAGGCTGCCTGTGGCAGGAGGGGCGGGGTAAATGTGCACACCCCACCCACGCACCGGTGCACCCATGGACCCACCACCAGTGGAGTCATGTAAAAACAGCCTGTGAGGAGCCACTCAAAGAAGAACAGGTTGCTGCCTTGTAAACAAGGTTCTTGGAGATGGCTCCAAACATTCTCACAACACCCACCCACTGCCGCCTGGAATTTTTTTCCTTATATTCCTAGAAAGGGTTGGAAGGAACTGAGCAGGAGAGTGCTTTTTATACTAAAGGAGCTCGAGACCATCACGTTGTCTATTATTTCAATAGGGTGAGCATGCACAACCCAGTTGTGAGAATGTTGGGAGCCATCTCAAAGAACCTTCTTTACAAGACAACAACCTTCTGATCACTCACATGGGGAGGAGTTGTTTGTAAACAAACAGCTTTATCTCCCAGTTCCATAGGTGTCCCGCTGCTGCTCCTGCAGCACTACTAAGCAGGCAGAGGCAAGTGAGGGATGGAAACCCCCCAGCCCACCCCTGGACTCCACTTCATTGTTTGTAATCACAGAACACGTGTTGCTGTAGGAAAGCTAGAATGGTCGCCAATCAGACGTATTTGCTCTACTGACTTCCATTGAACAGCATATGTGCTGTTCAATGAGAGTTTGCTACCACTTTAACTATAGGGCCACAACTGTGGCCCTATAATAGAGGAAGAGAATTACACTTCCCAGCAGCAAGCAGGCAGTGCAGGGGTGGGGGAAGAGCCATGGGGACAGCCAGGGCTACATCTTTGATTTGACTCGGAGAGAGGAAGTGTCTCTTTCTCAGGAAGAATTAGCAGGGAAAACTAGGATTCTGGCCATACCAGCATTTTCGCCAGAATCAAGGGGGAGAGACTGCAGCCATGCCTGAAAATAGCAGAGCAGCCTCTGCAGAAAGCATTCAACCCGGCTCCTTAAAGCACTTCAGGTTCAGCCCCATGAGCCGCCCAGGTGGTCCAGAGCAGGCTGAATTGGGCACACACATCTGTTTTTGTGCCCGCCTGGCCCAATGTGGAAGATCGCCATGGCTGCCTGTCATGGCAGGGGGTGGGGTGCTGGCCGCAGCATGGGGGTGGAGTCGGCTGGTTGGCCGTGTGTTGCTCCCTGCCCCCACCCCCCAGCTGGATCAGGCCATGAGTGATGTGTATTCCCACTGCCAGAGCTGACCCAGCCAGGGGTAGCCCTCGCCCACTCCTGGGTGGGATGACATCCACCTGTCACGTCAGTTAACACCCAATGAGTGAATGAGCAGGAGCATCTGGACCCCATTCTTCTGTGATTGTCTGAAGAACTGTTTGCATTTCTTGGTTTTCTTCTACTTGCAGTTTCTTTCCTTTTATCCTGGGAATTGTTTATTCCCCTTCCCTGTCCCCTCATCCCTTTTCTTAGAATAAAAACCCAGGTGTCTCTCAGCGGTGCCAGAGCTGTGTGGGCATTGGGACAGTCTGAGGCCCTTTTCACACAAACACTCTAACACTGATAAAATGGGTGATACATTTTATTATACATGTTGCAGGGCTGCAGGTGTGCTCTATGGGTGCCCTGCAACACGTATAATAAAATGTGTCACCCATTTTTATCAGTGTTAGAGTGTCTGTGATTGTTTTTACACAGACGGAGGTGGGTGGAAGGATGTGTGTTTGGCTGTAGTGGGTATACGGTTTACACGGGGTTTACACAGACACACACCCATCTCCACCCACGGGGTCTCCTCCAATTTTCTGGAGGGTCCCGTGGGTGGAGATGGGTGGGTGATGGGTGTAGGTGGGTGTGCGCAGGGACCACACACGCACAAACACCCACTGCCCTTGGTGTTTACATGGGTGCACACTGCACACCAGACACACACCCATCCCCCCACCCACCACCGGTCGTTTACACAGATGCCCCCCCAACACCTGCTGAAACACCGGGGGGGGGGAGGGGCATTGTGTAAAAACAGCCTGAGTCATGCCTAACCCCATACCTACACTCTCCCTACTCTGTAGGAAGGTTACACAACCAACACAAGTGTCTGGTAACTGGCTTAGTGTCTGTAGTTCATACACTAATGACTGTGTGGTGCTCTGCTCCTCACTGCCTCAGTATTAGCAAATCAAGTCCTTTACTTTAAAAACAAAAACTAAAAAATCCATACCAAACTTGAAGATAAAGTACTACAAATGCTAAGAGTATCTTAAAAGGATGCTCTTTTGAAAGAGCACTTATTTTCCAAACTACAGTGTAGTTCAGCGCTAAAGAATAAACAAGCAGTAACTCTTTTGGAAAGTCAGAAATAAAGAGGCAGATATGCTGTAGTGTATACCAAAACTTGCAAGAAACTCATTAGACAGACAGACTTGTGTCTATTAAAAGAAGAAAGTGCCTTAGAGACCCAAGAAAGGAAAGTGGACCAAATGACCAAAACCTAGGAGAATCTGCCCTGTAGGAGGTATTTGATGAATTTAGAATGAAACCATAGAGCTTGAAACCACACTAATAAGCAAAAAATTCATCCTTGCAGGATCTTATTGAAGCTGGTAAAGCAGGATTTAAAGGTAGCTTAAATTCTTTAAAAACATTCAGAACATGAATTAAGGCAGATATTTCCAATTCCACATTTTATTAACCTTTTCTTTTATCCTTTCTATTTGTCAGACTACTCAGCAGGACCACGGTGAGGGAGAACCCTTTGATTTTTCACAAGAAAAAAACTGTGGTTAGTAAAGGTTGTTTTTTAAAGAATGAGATAACGAGTTCCTCTCTGGACCGCCATGGATCATTAAAATGTTCACGCATGCATTTGGAAATCGCTCTTTTTTCTCTCTGCCTCATCTTCTATAACCTAGAGAGATGCAAATTGAACTGGTATAGCTAATGAACCATGGAACTTAACATTTTGTTTACTGTCATTTAGAATGGTCTTGAATGGTCTTTGGGAAGAAGAATCCAGATCATCTTTGATAATGGCAGAAGTAATACCTAGACTAAAACAGGTGGAACTGGAGTTGGGCAGATGAAAAGGAAGCTTTTAAACATTACTTTAGCATTTCTTATGCATGTTGCAGGGCTGCATAGGGTGCCAATACAGCCCTGCAATATGCATAAGAATTGAGAAATGTTAAAGCAGTGTTACGTAACTTATGTGCATGTCTGTTTTCACCAAATGTAGAAGGAAAAACGCAGCATACAAATGTAGAGACATGCAATTCTGCTGCATCTTCTTCAGTGGATAGCTGGTTTAATATTATATAATACAAGAGGATTGAAATAAGATACCTTTTTTAACTTTTTCATCTTTATTATTTAGTAATTTATTACAATGTGGAGTGCACTGGCTGAAGCCCTTTTTACATGAGATGGGCTCACTCATGCTCATGCAGATCCAGGGAATGGACCTGAGTGGGGGCTGTCCGTGTGACTGCCGTGGCAGGGTGGGTGTGTGCATGCATGCACGTTCCTGCAAAACACGCGTGCACACCCACCTCCACCCATCACCCACTCACAGAGCAATTGGCCAAAATGGTGATTGCTCCGTGAGTGGGGATGCAGGAGGGAGGTGAGTCCGTATACACAGCCCCCCCTGTACCCATGGCCCGTTTAAAAAAGGCCTGAGTTTTACATGTCAATACTAATTTAAACAAGACAAAGACATGAATCAACAAAAAAGAAAACAAATCTTCCCTCTGTTTAATCTTCCCTCCCCACTCTCACTCATAGGGATCTTAACATTTACCATGGCACACGTTTGACTCTTGGAAATTAGGAGCACTATGTCACAGTTAATAGTTTCTTATAAAGATTTATACTTTGGGGGGGGGGGGGGGGGAGGTAGTAAACTTATCTGTCCTCTTCTTCTTTTGTAGAAAGTCCCATAGGAACCAAATAGCATAGAAGTCTTGATATTTATGTTGGAGCTCTGGGTCAATCCAAGCTGCTTCCGTAAGTCCCTTGCAATTCTTCCAATTTCTCACAATTACAGCTAGCATAAGCATAGTACTGGTTTCTTTATAATAATTCAATAATGGGATCTTTGGAAAGACCCCCAGCAGTGCTATTTCTGACTTAAACGGTATCACACAAACTGTAATATTATTTTGCATATGATCCCATATTATTTTCCAAAATCTGTTGATTTCTATGCACCTCCAACTACAATGGAGTAATGTATCAGTTTCACTACATCCATGCCAGCATTGGTCTGAGGCTATTAGGTTACCTTTAGCTAACTGCTGTGGTGTTTTATGAGCTTAAATTGCGGTTCCTGAACTTCTAGTGTGTATGCTGATTTATACATACAAAATGTAATCATTTCTATTGGTCTTGGACCATTCATTTTGCATATCCTCTGTCCATTGCAACATGCAATTGGTTCTTTCTAGATATTAGATAGCTGTAAGTGTTTTATAGATTTTGGATATTATTTCTTTAGGGGCAGTGTGATCCAAGATTAAAACCTCTAGCGGATGTGGAGCTCTGTTGTATTCTTTACAGAGGTCTGTTTTGACAAATAAAAATAAGATACCTTTCATTGGATTAATCTCTGTTTGGAGGAAGAGCTTGATTAAATTAAAAACCTCGCAAACTTGCACCAAGAGAACTTGGTCCCACACACACAAGAGACTGACAGCGCAACCATGCTCTGAACATACAGTAGGAATGGAAAGATAAGCATAATCATATGGAAATTATTTTCTACATTAATTATGCCTTCCAAGCTCACCAGCTTTCAGAGTCAAAAGGAAGGCAAGAACTATTGCTCATATTCCCTCAACAGTAAAGGGTCAGCTATGACTTGTTATGCTGTTAAACATAGGCCCTTTTTGTACGGGTGCCCCCCCCTCACCCACGTGGGTGGGCAGGGAGTCTGTGTGATCGCTGCGGCGGGTGGGTGGGGGTCCACTCCTATGCTCCAATCAATTCTACTCATCACCCATGTACGGAGCAACAAGTGCCAATAAAGGATGTTCTATGTGTGGAGATGGGTGGAGGTAGTTGGATGTCTGTAGGATGGGCTGCCCACACACTGCCCACCTGCTGCTGTGTCCACCCACCCGCTGCAGACCATGGCACTTTCGTGGCCCATTTGAAAATGGCCATAGAAGAAGTGGTAGGTGCACCCATATCAGCCTGAGTCACATACTGAATGCAATTTGGTTATTGCTATCCAGTCACAAGGGATGTAGATGGTTTTCCTTTCATGATCTTTTTTTTTTTTTTTTACTATTTATTACGTATGATTATCATGATAGTTGTTAAGCAGGGGAAGTGTGTTTCTGTGTGGCAGTGCTGGGACTGGAGGAGAAAGATGGTTCAAGAAAATTAAGAAGCTTTCAAATGTGTTGTTTACCATGCTGCAGTCAACAGAAACCATGGAACCTATCTCAAAAAGCATTGATTCAACTTGCTACGGTATGGGGAATTCTGCTAAGAGTTTTTGCCCACAACTAATTTTGATGATTCTATTGCAAGGTGGTTCATCAAAATAATCTACCCATCCAATAAATCTCTTTTCAACTGCCTGACATACTGCATCTTTTTCTTTAAAAAAGAAGATCCCTCCGTTTTTTATGAAGATTATTAGTCTTGTTCTTACAGTTGGCATCAAATTTCTTCAGAAATCATAGTCAGTAAATGTATGGCTTCCTGTGTTATGAAGTAAGCAGACTTAAAACTTATGCTGGCCCCTGTTATCTTCTTTAGTGTTAGTTTTTAATCATTTTTCATCCCATAAACAGAGCCAGTACAGAGCTGAAATGAATATTGTATCTGAAAAATTTACCCACTTTAATTCTGCACTGATGAAATGGATGCAAACTACTCTTCATTCCTGCTTTGCCAGATAGTCATTTCAGTTATTCCGGTGTTGTTATTACATTTATTTTGATCATTTTGGTCTGCTGGTTACTTTGCTTTGGTAGTATTAATGCTAATCAAATGTGTAATAACTGAAACAGAGGGCGCTTTTACACGAACAGGTCGCTTTTACACGAGTGAGTTAAATACCGCACAATCAAGGTATTTAATTCCATGGTCTGCAAACAATGTGCAACCGCCTTCAATGCATGTGATGCCAGACTTCTGTCTCATCTAATCCCGCCTTGAGGGATTTTGAAATACCCTGCGAGTGGGTCGCGCCACGGCGACCCGCTTGTGTAAAAGCACCCAGAGTAACCAATTTACCAGAATTACCAAAATCAAATAACTGAAATACCACAATAATCAAAGTAACCAAACTGGAACTTGAACAAACAGATATGTAAATATCCATTTGGGGTGGGAATACTGGTCAGAAAGACAGAGGTCTATCCAAAAATGAAAAAAATTAATAATAATAATAAAAATAACTTCACTTCTAAGCAACTATCAGCCAAAATGAGTCCTTTACACTCTAGAAGCATCCTGATCTCTTGTGTGTGGGCTTTATTTAGAACTGAGTAAAATAAAAGGTATCTTAAAGATACATATACAATGATATTAACCTATCAAGGGATGTTAACATCTACCAAACTGCTGTATAATCTCATGCTCATGCCAACAGTTGATCTCCTGACATATGCTTTCCTTAAATTAAGCTGATTTCAGCTCTACTCAGAAAGAGATAAAACTTCTTTAAAGTTAGAGAAATCTGTACGGTAAAGGAAAAATAATAAACTTGTGTTTTTTCTTCTTTTTTTCAGTAGCACAAAGGAATGTCTCCACAATCTGTTAGTACTAGTATTCTTTGCGCATAAGGTAGAAAATAAAACAGAAAGAGAGGTACAGAACACACAGTACATGAAAAAACAGGTGGCATTATGCAACATGAGATAGTAAAGAATGTGATTTGATTCTCATATCATATAAATAAGTATGATACAAAGGTTTGGGGCTTGTATTTCCCACCTTGCAATCAGGTCCACCATGAGCAAGGGAGATATGTTAGGACAGATTCACAACGAAAATCAAGCGTGGTGAGATTGTTCTTTCATGTATTGCTTTAAGCTAACTCTGTTTAAGTAATCTAGAGTTCAGTTTTAACTCAGCTCTTTTTATTTATTCCTGAATATTAAATCTTTTTTATTTAAGGCTGATGCTACAATGAGTAACATTTGGTGCTTAGGATCTTTCCTGTCTGAGAATTTTGGAAAACTGGAAACTTTTCAAGGATGATTCAAAGTGTGCACATGCCTCGCAATGAAAGATGTAAAGGAGTTCACACTATTTAACTTTTTAATAAGAAGGGCAAGAGGTAACTTGAGTAAGGTCAAGTTACTCAAGTCAAGTAGTGAGGAAGAAATATCTGACCATGGAGAGCTATTCAATCAAACAGAGAAAGGCACAAATGATCTAGTAGTTGTCATCTGTCAAGTTAGACAAATTAAAATTAGAAATTATTTGCATAGTTTTAACCTAGTTTCCTATAGAAACATGTCCTATACAATCATGAATTTGTGCATGCATGTGTGTGTGTGCAACTCTTTAACTTTTGCTTTCACATACCAATATCAGTCAAATCTGGAGAAGGGTAAAATGCCCAGTAATAAGTAGGGAGTGGGACTCAAAATTCCATAACAAAGGGTCCGTATCTCGTTTCCAGTGGCCATTATTTGTAGCTAAAAAATTCCAGTTGGCTTACACTGAAAATTGTTTTCACTTAGGTGACCAGGCTTGTTTAATTAGTGTGCACTGAATTATTTGTCTACAAGAAGGAACAATTAGGAGCAACAAACCAAAGGGATGTAATAAACTCTGGATCACTCTTCAGTCTTGAAATATCATTCTTTAAATATATATTTGATGTCTTTCAAAAAGGTATGCCCTTGTCAAACCACAAGTCATTGTCAAACCACAAGTTATTGTCTGACATGCAGGAATGAAAAGGCGATATTCTGTTGCCCAAGTTACACAGGGAGCAAGGCTAGACCACGACTACAATCTTTCTTCTCCTTAAAAACTACCCCCTATTTTAAATGCCTTTTAGCCCAAACTCTTGTTATACATAATCATTCACATAGCCTACACAGATGGCCAATTATTCACAGAAATTAAGTTTGCTAGAGGATAATTTAATGACTGATCAATAGGTCACCTTTAAAATTTATCTAGGGACAAATAAATGTGTGACATCTCCAAATGATTTTGTTCTTAATCAAGACAGATGCAAAAGACATTGTCATAATTTTTAAAACAAACAATTTTAACTTCACCTTGAGCAAAGCTTTTAACAAAAAAAATTTCATTTGTTTGTCCACGGACTCTGCGCTTCACTGAACATTCCATCCTGGTACTCTTCTTTATTGAATGTGCCTACCTAATTTATGATAAGTATTAATCAAGGAATGTGCATACATCACCACAACTTAAAAGCATTTGATGTATGACAGGATGGAACTGCCTTGTGTGTTCATTAACTAGACTTTAGGATGTACTATAGGCTGCATTCCCATAGATTACTGTAAATCTATGCTACATCTCTAGAAATCATGCAGCAACATAATTCTGTGTCATGTCTAAGGGTATTTTCAGACGTGACGGGGCAGCTTTCACCTCGTCACGGAATCACCCAAATGATTCCTCACCGGAATCCTGCCATCATGGCCAGCAGACGTGCCGGCCGATTCTGACGAGGAATCAGGGGGGGGGACTGTGCGGCACAATGTTCAGCTGCACAGCCCCGCCCCCCCCAATGCTACCCCAGATGGTCGCCCTCACCCCAGAGTATTGACTACAGCCCGGAATCAGCGTCGGGCCCAGCCGCTAATTCCGGGCCATGGTCAGGGGACAGACGTGACGCTCCCTCTGATCACAGGTGAGAATCTCATTGACCACGCAAATGCCGGCCGATTCTGACGAGGAATCAGGGGGGGGGACTGTGCGGCACAATGTTCAGCTGCACAGCCCCGCCCCCCCCCAATGCTACCCCAGATGGTCGCCCTCACCCCAGAGTATTGACTACAGCCCGGAATCAGCGTCGGGCCCAGCCGCTAATTCCGGGCCATGGTCAGGGGACAGACGTGACGCTCCCTCTGATCACAGGTGAGAATCTCATTGACCACGCAAATGGCCCTGGTCCGGGCAGGAGGGCATGGTCAAAGAGATACCCGCTCGTGATTCACGGGGTGAACATCTGGCAGGAATCACGTTGTGCCCCAATAGACGTTACGAGCTCACGGTCACCATATGGTAATTGACTGTGGTTCACCGTGATCTCGTAAAGTCTGAAAATACCCTAAGGGAAGCAAGGTAGGAGAGGAACTCCAATTCATCTAACTAAACATTAATGAAGAAACAATAGCTCTATTGAAGTCAATGACCAACTTCACATTGACTTCATTTTTGTCCTGAAGTGTTGTGATTCTATACTTCATTATTTATTTATTGCATTTATATGCTGCCCCTTCCTGCACAAGCATCTCGGGGTGGCTAACAGCATTTTAAAACACATACAATTTTAAAATTCAACATAACCCCACATTAAAATAACCTGACAATAAAACCCTCACCCTAACCCAACCCACCCATCCCGTCTACCTCAGCAAAGGCCAGAGGAACAGACACGTCTTACACTGTCTACAGAAAGAGGGGAGGTCTACAGCCAGGTGGTCCTCCAATGGGAGGGAGTTCCACAGCCGAGGAGCAGTCACCAAGAATGTCCTCCTCATGGTTGACATCCTGGAAACCCGGAGGACTTCAAGGAGGGCGCCCCCAGCTGACCGCAGGGGCCGATCCAGAATCCAGAGGGTGAGGCTGTCCTGCAGATAGGTGGGACCCAGGCCATTTAGGGCTTTAAAGGTCAAAACCAACACCTTGAATTGGGCCCGGAAGACTATTGGCAGCCAGTGCAGAGAGTGGAGCACTGGAGTAATGTGCTCACGATGACATGTCCCCTTAAGGACATGAGCCGCTGCATTCTGCACCAGCTGCAGTCTTCGAACCATCACCAGGGGTAGCCCCATGTAGAGCATGTTACAGTAGTCTAATCTTGAGGTAATAAAACATGGATGATAGTGGCAAGGTTCGAGTCTGAGACATATGGCCTACGTTGACGTACCAGATATAAATGGAAAAATGCGCCCTTCGCCACAGGCACCACCTGGACATCCAGGCAGAGCTGAGGATCCAGGAGCACGCGCAGACTACAGACCTGAGATACCAGGGGAGGACGGACCACATCAATGTTCGGGGCTATCATTCCCCTGGCTATTAGAGAACAGCTTCATTTAAATTAAGACTTTGTAGGAGAGAACAGTGACAATATAAGTGGAATGTCAAATACATGCAGGAAATTGCATTTTAATGGACCTCCCTCTGAAAGTGGAAGAAAGATGTTTTTAAAAATCCCACCACTGCTTTATTGTCAGTTTACCTTGGGCTAACTGGTATAGCTTTCCCTCACAGGGCCTTCATTCTATGGATTGTCAATCTAAATGTTTATTTTACATTTCTTATCCATTTGGCTCCAGTAGATACAACACAGCTGGCACAACGTATCACATTGTGATATTAGCTATTGCTTTTGTCCCAGACTCTCTTGCTCCCTAAACAGGCTACCCCTTCTCTCATGCTGCCCCCTATGTCTGCACTTCCCTCCCTAAACACACATACTCTGGTCCCTCACTCTTGACCTTCAAATCCCTTCTAAAATCTACCTCTTCTGACAGGCTCTCTCTTTCTCCTCACCCCCATATGCTCCTTGTTTATACTTCTCCTTATACTGTCCACCCGTAACTAAGTCAAGCATATGCACCTGCAACATCTCAGCTTTGTGAATGTATGCCTGGGTCTCCTATGTGCCCCTCCCCTTTGTCACACACAACTAGGGTTGCCACCTATGCAAATTTCTAAGCAACACTTACGAAAGATACAGATTTCAGGGCCTGCATTTGGTGCCTAGGCACTAATGCAGCCCCTGCAACCTGTATTTTTCATAAGTGTTGCTTAAAAATGTGCATAGGTGGCAACCCTATACACAACCTCTCCTCCATTCTAGACTTTAGGTCTCCCAGGGCAGGCACCTGTCTCTTATGACTCTACAGCACCAAACATATTGCTTGTAATATGTAAGTAATAAATATCAATTTACTATGAGGCCCTTTTTACACAGACACCCTAACACCCACAAAACGGGTGTTACATTTTATTATACATGTTGCAGGGCACCACTGTAGCCATATCACCATGGGCCCTGTGTACACATGATGCCTCCACCCAGTTCCTCTAGGTGGAGATGGGTGTTGGCCGGTGGGTGGGGAGCATTTCCCTGGGTGGAGATGGGTGAGGGCGTCTGTGTAAACACCACTTTCGGTGGGTGTTGGTGAGTGTTTGCTCCCAGTAAACACCCATCTCCAACCACACACACCCCACAGAGCAACCCACAGTTTTATCAGAATTGATTAAGAAACAAAAGTTATAGCCAGATATACATTTTTAGTGTTTTCCCTTTATTTCAAAAATAAAATGTCATTTTCATTTCTATTTTCATTATTATTATTTGTCATTTTTGTTATTGCAATAACGATAATGAAAACTACAATTTTAATTATTGTTATTGTAACAACAAAAATGACATGCACACCCCTATAATATAAGGCTGGAAGGCTTCTTCAGGTGACTTCTGACGTAGATATATAGAAATGAGTGATTTAGATTATTAATGTTGTGATATCTTACCAATGTACTCCCATTCCATTGTGAAGTGCACCAACTGGCTCTAAGCAGTTTATTTCCTGTAAACATTCTTACTAAGGTCTCAGATAGGCAACCCACTCACTGAAAAGCTCAACCATGGCTCAAGCCA
The DNA here is from genome assembly GCA_003113815.1 of Sphenodon punctatus. Classification (NCBI taxonomy): domain Eukaryota; kingdom Metazoa; phylum Chordata; class Lepidosauria; order Sphenodontia; family Sphenodontidae; genus Sphenodon; species Sphenodon punctatus. The sequence goes on along the minus strand of QEPC01002298.1, from coordinate 2,808,756 downwards.
TCAGACCATGCCTGTTTTTACAGGCAATGCTCCCTCGCATGTCCACCGAGTGGATACGTGGGGGGGAGCAAAAAACCAAGGGGTGTGATCAAATGTGTAATCAGGATTTGGAGTCTTTGAGTCATGTATGGCAATGCGGAGAGAGGATATTATTTTAGACTATACCCAATGGATAGTGGAACTTATCAGAGCTTCCTTTATTTGCTCACTAATCACACTGTAAAGCAGAGACTTCTTAAAATCAAGAGATAGCCTGTATCCTATATGTTAAAATCCCAGAAATAATTTTGAGGCTACCATTCTAAGCGACAGCATTGTCACTTACAGAAAGCTAATGGAGTTTAAATTCACAGTTAATTTAATAGTGGTGTATCCCTAGTTCAAATCCATTATACACAAAACATCAAAATGGAATTATACTAATATAGAAGGCAGAATTACATTTTCAAAACTGGCCAAAATATAGTGAAATATAAATCATGTTACTGTCTCCCACAGTCATTTGAATGTTGTTGTTGTTTTGTTTTAAAAGAAAGCTCCTTTTAAACAGTGACTGTGAAGAAAATAACCCCCAGGTGGGAAGGCTGCCTTCAGCCTTTATTTGCTATTATAATCTGCTGGATGGGTTTACTCATAATTATATTATGGCTCTTGACATCTAGTTTAAAAGTTTGGACAAAAACATATTTAAAAAATGAAAGATCAGGCATGGAGAAGCCAATGAGATAAAATGTAAAGTGTTCCTATGGTTTTTCCCCCCAAATTAGTTCAGTAAACCCATTTGTAATGGGGAACCCGGGAAAGTACACCCTACTGATAAAGAGTAAATTTACCTAGCAGTTTTTATTGATTCTTTAGAAAAGCGTGCATGATATCCTGCTCAACTGGCCCCATAATTAGGTTCATGTTTTACAATTTGGGAAAACTAGACCAATTAGTGTACAGCTATAGCAACATTCCAATAATAAAATAATAATAATAATAATAATAAATTATTATTATTATTATCATTATTATTATACAAACAAATATAAACACTGGTTTGGCCTCTGCATTGTCGGAAGGAGATACAGACACATATCAGATATTAAAAGACATAGATATACAGACACACATCAGATACAGACACATATCAGATATTCAACGTCTTAACTTTAGGTCTGGGGAAAAAACACACATAATGAAACCCTTGTCCAGTGCATTTACTATGCATCCAGAGTCTTCCAGTCCACCATGGTCAGGGAGCTTGTTCCATAATGCCTAGACTCCACAAAAGGTGGAGGAAAAGGAAATGGTCCTTATGTCAACCCAGTATTGCTACCATTCTGTGAGGCTGTGTTGTTCCCATTGCCCTCATGGTGTGTGAGGCTTTGGGTCACTAATACTGGCAATAGCAAACTCTTCTGCCTTATAGAGGTGCCTCAAATTTCTTCTTTTTTTCTTCTGTTCCCCTTTTCCTTCTGCCTTCAACTGGACTACCACAGGTTGCGACAATAACAATTAACCAATTACTACCTCCAACCTGGGCTTAAATGCACCCTCAGTTCCTCAACCAGCTCGAGAGTAAAAATACTACACGGAATGTGAAAAAACCCACATGGTTGCATGGGCCAGTTCATACCAAGGGGGAAATTCCTTCCGGGCCCCTAACATGCAGGCAACCAGCTGATAACTACAGTGCCAGTCTAACAGGGTGGGTGGTTGCTCATTTACAGCTTGAGGCCTGTCAGGGCGTGGCCCTAAACCCTTGGTCTCTGGGTCAGGGTGGTTTCTCTTTTCCTCCCTGCAACACCACCTGGCCTGATTGGGCTGTGATTTTCCTTTGTATCCTCTATTTCCCATCTTTTTCTTTCCTATTGGTAGCCACACCCACCTAGCTTCCCGATTGGTCCCAGCCTGCTTGTAAGCCCATTTGTTGTGGACTTCCTTGCTGCTGGTCCACTGCATATGTCCTGCCCTACTTAGCCTCTCAAGTGTCCATAGAGTTTTGTCTGGTTTCTTGTTTGCTGAATGCTTGGTCTCCATTAGGGACGGGTGAACAGAATGCGCTTTGGATATTCAGACTTTCAGTCATTCGGTCTGAAACCCGAGTTCGGGTTCGGATATTCAGTTCGGCAGATTTCGGTTCAGCCGAACTTGGCCGAACAACCAGAAATATCGATACCGAAACTGAATTTGATTTTTTTTTTCAGTATCGGTATCATTTGACTCTGAAACTACCCCTGGTGCCAGGAAGTCTGCTCCTCAGCTGCCTCCCACTTCCAGTCATGTTTTTCCCGCCTTTCAGTCACGTTTTTCCCACCCCTGAACTCTTCCAAACTTTTCTGAACTGTTCGGCTGTTCGGTTTGGACATTCAGTTCGGTCGTCCGAACAGGCCGAGTTTGGCCCGAATTCCGAACTATGTTTGCACATCCCTACTCTCCATAGCTCATGTCTGATTGTCCCTTGTCATGTTCTGTATCTTGCCCCCTATCCTAGCTACTGCCTGGTTAGTTTTGTGTGCCATGTCCACGTCCTAGCTATGTTTGATTGTCCTTGCTCATTGCTGCCTTCTTCATAGTCTCATGTGTTTTCTTAGTGTCTCATTGCCTGGTGTGTTCTCCCTTAGGTCCTCATCTTGGATAACACCCTCCTAGCCGTGTGATTCCGACTGTTCCCGAGACTCCCATTTGCATTGTCAATCCTCTCCGTGTACTAGATGAACTCTTGCTGTGCCTGTGAGATTCTTCTTTGCCAAAGCACCCTAAAGCCTTGTTGTCCATGTGGTGTACCCTGGGTTAAGGACTTGTTTCCCAGTCTTCTTGTTGTTGTCTGACCTACTCCCTCTGTTCTTGGAAGACTGCTACTTCTGAGGAAGACAGTTCCTAGCCTATTATTGAGGTAATCTCTACCACCATATGTATTTGCCTTATTCCATCCTGAGGGAACAGCGACCCCATGTCCCTACCTTAGATACTGGTCATGAGAATACTTATTGTTCTCTAAAGCCCTTGCTTCCGACAGGTCTGAATGCCACTCCCCTCTCCTCCTGGCCCTTGTGTCTGTCTGGCATGCTGGAGACGCAGATAGACACACAAATTCCCTGCAGCATGCCAGACCTCTGGAACGGGCTAATGGCCCAATTTCAGATTTGGCCCCTGTCCTGCTCCACACCCCTTTTCTCCGAGGGTTCCCTGCTACCAGCCTCACCTCCTCCCTTTTCAAAGAAAGCAAACGCAAAGGGCCACCCCTAATGATGATAAGGGGGATGGACATTCCTTTAGGCCAAAAGAAAAATAGGAACAAATGAAATGTGCCCATACAGGCTGTTTTCTAAAATATGTGCTTTTAAATTTGAGTGCAAAGTAGGCTGGCAAAAAGCAATATTTTTATGACCTTAAAATACTAAAAGCCTGGCCAAAGATGGATAAAAGCTCTCTTTCATCCAGCTGTGGGACTTACCTATGTATTATGCTGACTGAGGTGGATCTAGACCTTCTCTGAGGTAAAACAAACAAGCAACTAAAGGTAAACAAAACAAGACTGAAGTCTTCTGATCACAAAGGTGGTGTTGTAAAGCTGGACTATTGCTGTTGTTATTAGGACATCAAGATTTACCAGGCTTATTGCTTAGCTCACTTCAGAACATACAAAATAAACCTAATTAGTTAATAGTTCTGGGGGACATTATAGAAGACTAAAGCCATGATCTAGAAACAACTTACTTCACAGTAGATCCACTGATGCCATAGCAAGTGGTTTGTGGCTCATAGCCTTATCAATTTTATAGTTTTACGTGATACCATTGTCTTAAATAATGAGCTAGTGTAGTGGATAAGGTACTGGATGTGGTTCTGGACAGCAAGTATTCAAATCCTGTCCTAGTCATGAACTAACTGGGTGAGCTTGGGCAAGTCAATCTCTCAGCCTCAGTTCCCCATCTGTAAAATGGGAGAGTGTGTGCGCGCGTGTGTCCCTGTGTTCCCCTTACCTGTGCCCACTGGGCAGGGACCTGTCTCAAAAAACTGTGACTGTAAAGCGCTGTGCTATAGAAATGATTAGCAGTAGTAGTAATGCAGAGGTGTGTTCCAAAAAAACTGAGGTGGTAACAAATTGTTTAAGACTCAATCTTATTTGGTAGATCAAAGTGTAAGTTACCACAGACAGATTACATTAATAACTTAATACCTTAGGTGATCTTTTTGAATCAAACTATTCTCAACCTTTTGTTATGAAATATCTCTTCCAAGGCAGTGGAAGGGAAATTGTTCTGCTATGAGAATTTCTCAAGGCAGAAGAAAATACATAGCAGCTAACATGCAGTGCACAAACTAGGTCACTTTCAGACCTTCCCCCCCCCCCCCCCCCCCCCCCCCGCACATATTCTGGCTGCAGGGGGGAATGCGCAGTCAGAATATGCACCGGGATCGATTGGTCTGAAAGCCACCCCCACCCCCCGTGCAGCTTTGCCAGCAGACATGCACAGGGATGCAGAGTTCGATTTCCAGCTCTGCATCCCTGCGCATGTCTGCTGTCCAAGCTACGCAGGGGGTTTTCAGACCAGCCGATCCCCGTGCATATCCTGGCTGCGCATTCCCCCCCGCAGCCAGAATATGCATGGGGGGGGGGGGAGAAGGACTGAAAGTGGCCTTAGCAGAGTTCCCTGTCTTCATGCATGGAAGAAACATTACCTCTCCTAAACCTATGGGAGTTAATCAGTAGGAAAATTATTTCAGTCTCAGTTCATTTCATGAGCCTTTGGTGTTACACAAGAACACCCACTATCACGGCAAAGTAATTCCCATACAGACTACAGTAGCATGGCAGTCTTACATCCATTAATGAGCTAAGCAGTCACAAAATAGCCAGAAGGAAAAAAATAAAACAAGAAAAATGTGTGCAATCACAGTAAAGACTCAGGATGTTAGAAAAATGATCCTTCATAAAGTATCACAACATTTAGAGATGGAGAAGATCTACTAGCTTGCTTCATACAGCTAGCTGTGAGTGCATGATTGTTATGAGCTAGGAGTTCCACAATACCTATTTTCCAGTACCTCAAGCAATCAGCACCCCACCCTTTGGACAGCTCGATGTGAGCTCATTATAGTTCCGTGCTATCCATATTACAATACACGGTTCAAGTACCTCAAGCAACGGACTCTCGCATCCACCTATAGACTAACAGTCTTCAACGCTGAACAAGTTTTACTGTTATTCAAGTTAATTCTTCTTTTATTCCATTTCATTCCATACATCTCTCTATAGTAAAACTGAAATCAAATTAGTACCCCTTAGAACAGGTAATAAGTATACCTGGTGAATCCACAGTGGTGCCTGAACTACCAGTGTTGGTTCAGGCACTGGTTTCCTTGTATGGTACCTGACGGGCTCAGGGTGCCCATTTCAACCAGTATACATTTGAGATGCATCTTCCCACATCACTGCACTGGCTGCTATGTGCCTGTCCAGTGGGCCAGGTGACTAAGTCAGAGGCTGGGCCACTTCCCTCTCCCTGCCCCCAGAACATCCCCTGCTGTCACCATCCAAAGTCCCTGCATCCTCCAATTAACTTTATAATTATTATTATTATTATTTTTTAAAGTGACCTGCTGGTGATTCCTGCCATTTTGGACTGCTTGCAGAGTGCCCATACAAACACCACTACCCCAAATGGCAGAAACTGCCTATGGGTAGCAAATCTACTACCTGTATCAGCTCTCCTCTAGCTATCTAATCTTACCACTTAATATAATTCCTTTTCCTCTAAAGCAGCAATATATGCTTACAAACCCTGTTAACCACCGTGAGTTCGATGGGCCCAATTTTCAGTTGGTCTCAACTGGACGGTGGAGAGAGGCCAACATTTACACAAAGAGAGTGTCTTGCCTTCATCTGTGGAGAAATGCTTTTTTGTCCATTAAGATAATAAAAATAGCTGAATGGATGAAAAAGAAATTCAGATAACTTTCAAAAAACCATAAAGAATATGATAAGTCATAAAATACTAAAGCAAGGTCAAGAGAGAGGGGAAAAATGAAGTAGCAGATTGCTAATTATCATTTTTATTATCTTATAGGAAAGTAAGAGAGAGCTGCTTGTAATTGCTTTAGTAGACACAACCATAACAAATGAACCTGAAAAAATGTAATATTCTGTCCTTAAATCTTATGTTATGACACCCCAACTTTAAAAAAACACACACAAAAAAACTAGGGATGGGCGAACAGAACCGAGTTCGGAAATACGGTTCGGTTTGAAAATCGAGTTTGGTTCGAAAGTTCAGTTCGGTCGACTGAACTATTCGAGTTCGATCCAAACTCCAAACTTCTGAACAGAGTTTGGAAATTCAAACCCCATTGAACTAAATGGAATATTATCTTATAGGGATGGGCGAACAGAACCAAGTTTCGAAATTCGGATAGGTTCGAAAATCGAGTTCAGTTTGGAAGTTCGGTTCGGTCGACTGAACTGGTTGAGTTCGGTCCGAACTTCTGAAACGCATTCGCCCATCCCTAACTAAAACCCACAATGACTTTCTTTACGCAGTTCGAAAGCATTATAATATGAGTGTCCTATATTAAGCAAATACTAGGAAAGGTGCACAGCTAAATATTTTTTTTGGCATAGTTTTGGGAGAGAAGGCAAGGAAACAGGTAATTCGGATGCAATTCACCTGTGTGTGAAGGTACTTTAATACCATGTTTCTTGAGACTGCATTGGGGGTGGGGGAGGTGTTCTAGAATAGCAATACAGCAAGGTCCCTCTCTGCCTTTCTCACAGTGGGTGAAAACAGACATGACGCTAACTAACCTTTAACCACCCTTGGTGGTCATTTATGCATGTTTCAGGGCTGCATAGGGCACCAATACAGCCCTGCAACATGCATAAATAACCACCAAGGGTGGTTAAAGTCACGTCTGTTTTCACCCTGTATTAATCAAGGGAGAGAATTGCAGTGGGAGTAAGAGGCTAGAGGAGTAAAACAAAAGCAGATAAGATCTAGTCGATCTATTACCTTCCACTAACTGGAGCAAGAGGATAACAAAACAAAAATGTGATTCCAATAGCTTATGAAAATGTTCATCAAAAGTTCCCATGTATAAAATGATGAAATTCCCAATGCTGTCAAAGATTTGAAACTTTATGTGAAAATGACAAAAATCTGTTTTTTCCAAATGAGATTTTCATGTCAATTTACAGTTTTTGTACTTGATGCTAAGAAAGCCATTTCATTTTTTATGATTATAATATTATTTCAAGTAGGTAAAAAAATTGCAGTTTTGACCACCTTTAACATGGATTTGCACTGAGAGATCATGCATTGCTAGCTCCAAGCTGTGGCTGTGGGTTCTCCTTTCAACTCTCCCTGCAATTCATCCTCCCATGTTTGATTATTTGGTATTTATGTGGACAACCTAAATTTGAGGCTTTATGAACAATTGTGTCAAAATCTGAAGTATTTAATTCCCATACAATTACATCTGATGAATTTCCATCAGGGAATTTTCCTTAGCTCCTTTAAATTCTCAGGCCATCGGAACAAATACAGCCCATGGCCTTTGGTAATAGGAACCTAATAGGAAGTTCATGGATCACTTATTCAGCTCTAAGACCCTTGAACGCACAGCTCAACATTTTACCTGTCAACTCACTCTGAATGTCTTTAGACATAACGTCTACAGGTGTCTGAATGTGTGGTTTGACCTTTATATGAACACTCTTTTGGCCCTGTGTTCACCACGTGGTGCTGCTTAGACGCACAGCCCATCTTGGGACAAATCACTGTTTTGCTCGCCACCCTATCTCAGCATGCAAGTGCTGCTGCCTCGTTCCCTGGGTTGTACCCACTAACATGCTACTCAGTATGGGGCTATTGGTATCAGATTAATCAGATAATACCAATAATTGTCAATATCGGATTAATCCAGTAATACCGATAATTATCGGTATTGGTATATCGGTTTTTCCCTGTGAAATTTTGGAAACTGGTAAGGAGAATTAGGCAAGACAACTTGGGTCGGCAGGATCACATAACACCTGTGCTCCGCACTTTGCACTGGTTGCCTATAGCATACCGGACCAGATTCAAGGTGTTAGTTTTGATCTATAAAGCCCTACACGGTCTCAGCCCCTCATACCTCGGGGACCGCCTCACCCTCCGAGTCTCAGAGCGATCCTTGCAGTCTACCGGGGGTGCCTTTCTGAAGGTCCCCCGTGTTAGGCGGGGGGCCACAATGGAACCGACGTTCTCAGTGGCTGGGCCGTGACTCTAGAATTCCCTCCCGGAGGAAGCTTGCCTGGCCCCGGGTCTGCTGGCATTCTGCCAAGCCTGCAAGACCTGGCTGTTTGCCCAGGCCTTCAGAGGGGAGGGTAGGAGGGAGGGGTAGGTGGGGTGGGGGAGATATTTTTAGAAATGTTTAAATTTTGATAATTTATTGTTGTGTTTTTAGTGTTGTACGCTGCCCTGGGATGCCGTAGACATGAGTGGGCGGCTAATAAATATAATAAAAAAAATAAATATAAAATAAAATAAAGGTGGTATGTGAATATCCTAATGTTTAGATATTCTGTTTCGCCACCTATACGGAGGTGGATGTAGGTTTAATTCGTTTTTTACCCTTTTTAAAAAAAGTTTATGATTTTATAAAGTGTATTGTATGGTTTGTTTTGTATATTGACTCAGTAATGATTTGCAATAGCCATATGAGCTACGCAATAAAGTTAATATTAATTATTATTATATAGTTTTTTTAACATTGCTGGCTTCTCTCGGATTTTTAACATGATGCCATATATTACAATGGCCGCAATGTTAAAGATCTGAAAAATCGGCAATGTTAAAAAAAGATATACAAATACTGATAAATCTGATATCGGATTAATCCAATACCGATAAAACCGGTAACCGATAATTCACCTGGAGTCCCACACAACATTGGCCACATATTCAGCAGAAACATCCAAATTGTCCTTGGGTATTTTCAGACGTTACGAGATCACAATGAACCATGGTCAATACCCACATGGGGCCAAAGAGCCCTGCACGTCTGTTCGGCAGCTGCCAGATGTTCGCCACGCTGAATACCTACATGGGGTCAATTTCAACCACGCTTCCCAGGCTACCGGTGCGAAAATCGGCTTGATGCGTGGTGAAAGTGATTCCAGGTGGGCATAAAAAAAAAGTAATGTCTGGTTGGCTATCATGGCCCGGAATCCCCAGCGGGATTCCGGGTCATGGTGAACTCGGCCAGACGCTGCAGCGGCATTGGCCTCGCCGCCCGCCTGTCTCCCTGGAGGGCGGGCAGCGAAGCAGTGTGGAGCTGGCGAGGCCGTGCGGGCGCACGTTGTGCTGTGCGGCCCCGCCCCCTCCCTGATTCCAAGCCAGGATCCCCGGCACGTCTGTTTGCCATGTCTGGGTGATTCCAGTGGGGAATCTCTGGGTTGTTTTCGGGACAGGGCGAAGCCGCCTTGTCATGTCTGAAAACACCCCTTGTAATGTATTGGTGTTCACATTTGACCACGGCCCGGAATCCCACCGGGGATTCCGGACCATGATTGCCAGCCAGATGTTACCTTTTTTGGTTCTGGCCGGGAATCACTTTCACCACGCTTCTGGGGATGTTCACGCCGGGAGCACCGGAAGCGTGGTTGAAACTGACCCCATGTGGGCATTCAGCGTGGTGAACATCTGGCGGCCGCCGAACAGACGTGCAGGGCACAGTGACCACATGTAGGTATTCAGCATGGTTCACTGTGATCTCATCATGTCTGAAAACACCCCTTGTGTGTTCAACAGGTAGCCAAACTGGTGTCGGGGTTGTTATAGTGCTTACACACAATGGCTAAATATGTGCTTGGGGGTTTTGACACCCAATCTTTGTTATGTCTAAAGATGCCCTCTGTCATCTATACCTCTTTTCCACAAGGACGGAGCATACTCCTTCAGCCCCAAACCTCCCGTCCACTCTGAGCATATCACTTCTGACAACCCAACAAAAAGATCCTATCCAGCCTGCAGAAAAAATATGAAAGTGGCCTACAGGGGGAAAAAGGGTTTTGTCAATCAGTATCCATATTTATGAAACACCAAGTAGTGCTGTGAAATAAGGCCATTTTTAAAATAGACACCCCACCCCCAACAGCGGTCCGTGGTTGCACCGCTGCAGGGGCAGTGCGGGGGGCAAGGACAGATGGGCGCACACCCATCCCCTAACATGGACCAACCTGCGTAATCGCCAGCTGCTCTGAATGTGGGCAGTGGGTGGAGGTATGTGTTTTGTAGGAGTGTGCATACACACATTCACGCACCCATGCACACCCACCTGCCACCACCGCTTTCAAATGGGACACATGTCCCATGTCCACTGTGTGGGCAGTGGGTACATCTCGTGTAAAAACGGCCTAAGAGATGGCTTATCTAAGGCTGGGTTTAGAAATGGGACTCAAAAATCAGATGTAAATTTTACACTTAACATCTATATGATTAAGAAGCAGTTAGGTTTCAGATTTCAGTTTGGTCCACTAGTGTAGTAGAGTCCAGAAATGAAAGGATGAGGGCTCTGGCTTTGGGAGACCTCTGTTGTGATCTCTGTAAGACTTTCAGTTCCCAAGACAAGATTCAGAAGAAGAGTCATGACAGCCTCACGCTCTTTACATAATTTTTAGTATAGGTGATTCATGGATTTGCTCCCTTAGATGCCTCTGGAGTATTTGAAGGTGGAATAAAAAATATATGTTGTGGTATACCTGACAGGATAGGAGTGATTCATGGTCTACTGCACTTCAGTTGCAAGGGTTGCTGACCAAAAATGAAAAAAGCTGTATCAAAAATAGCTGATCGTTGAAAATTAATATCTGAGGGTAGAACATACAAACAGAGTTAAAAATCACTTATGGTCATTGGCCACAGAAAACCAACTTATAAGATCTAACATTCCAATAATTCCAAATAAGTGAATTGTATTTTATAATCAGGAAATAATAGTCTTGATTTATTTTAAAGAATGCAGCTTAAGAATGAGAAGATTTCTAGGCTCTTTAAGTTCAAAAAATAGGAAGTCACTAGCTACTATCTAAGAGGGGCTTTGTGATGTCAGAGTTTCCACTGGCAGATCCCAGTGGCAACATTACTGTTTTGTCTCTGGGTTACCCTCTGGTAGTATTTTTTTTCCCCCATTTCTGTACGGATATAAGGCATGGTATCATCACTTAGATGGTCAGGTATGGAGTAGCACATGGTAGATCTGTTCTAAGGTTGCAAAAAATGGCACCATGAAGTAACCCAAAGGCAAAATCATAGTGCGGTTTCTGGAGTCTGTGGGTGGCAACTGTGAGGTTCCAGCACCATAACATTATTTGTACAATACTTACAGCATCACTTCCACAACTCATAAACAAGAAAATGCCAGCCTAATTCGCTTCTGAAAATGGTTACAGAATGTGTGTATGTGGTTTTTCTCTTTCTTTCTCTCTTTTGAGGGGGGTTTGTTTTGTTTTAAGGAGGCCTATCCTTACATGTACTGTTGTAAACACTGATGGGATGTATTTTTTAATTTAAAATAGCCTTTTGTTAATATATTTTTTTTCACCTTCAATTTAGCTCACATTAATTGCAGGTTTTTGTACATGAATTTCCCCGTTTTAATTTTTTTCTCTAATTTGTCAAAGCAAAATATAGATGTCATTAAACATTCATACTCTACTACAAGAGAGTGCCATCTTGTGACAACCTGGCACCTTGCATACTAGGAGACCAAGAAAACTCTGGATCTTAAACATAGGGTGTTTTCAGACGTGTTGGTGGCATGGTTTAATCTACTTTTGTGAGGATTAAATAGGGTGCTACTGTTACACCTGAAGGCACCCACCAGATGTTAGTCCAGGCCATTACCCGGTAGGTGGTGGCGTTAGCCTGGTCTGTGAGTTGGGACCATCCCTAACTCGCAGTCCAGGCTAAGCAGCACCACCACCACCAACCAAGGGCTGCCTGAGTGGGGGTAAAGTGGACTGTCTGATATGATGGTCGACTGTACTCACCATGGTCTGGAGTGGTGATGCTTCCAGGCAGCCATGGTTGTCGGTCAGGGGTGGGGGACGGGCCACTCCATGTAGTGTGAGGACAGGGATATGCAGATGCATGTTTGTGCATCTCCCTGCCCCCTCCCCAGCCACCATAATGTTTGTTGGGTGGCCAGGCCAAGTCTCAGATAGATTGACGGCTCCTGCCATGACCTGGAGAAGTACGTGGCCATGGCAGCAACTGTCTCATCTGAAAAGACCCATAGAATCCAAAACTGTGGATGAGAACCCTAAGACTGGGTCACAGTGCCTATGGATGCTACTGATATTTGGTATTCTGTGTATTTATAGATATTTGGGGTCATGAGATTATATTTAAGTCTCAAAATGGGGCCACATAGGAAAATACTTCAGAAACCAGTATCTTAATATACAACTCTCTACTGAATGAGCTTTCTTAGCTCAGAAAAAGGGAAGACTCCTTAACTTCAGTGTAGCCTAGGCCCTGTTCCACCACTAAAGAGGGAAGACCAGGAGGTTTTCTGTGGTTGTTAGTCATCATGTAAATAAATTGATAGAATTGCATACAATTGAATTTACACACAAAAAGCTGACTTCATTTGTGGGCCTATTATGCCTATGCAGTATTATGTAATTTGTGTTTGCTGCCTACAATCTATATAAGTGTATCTAAATGTCCCTGTGCCTTCACTGTATGTAAATTATGGTCTATGGGTAATTTCAGACATAACGGGCCTGGCGGCTCGCAACGCTGAACCCTGGACCGGGATCGATCTTGGATCCTGGTACATGATCAGGCCAGCTGTCCTTCAGACGTGCCGGTCTGATCGTTAACAGGGAACGGGGAGGGAGTGGGGGTCCGCAGGGAGGAGGCGGGGCTGCACGGCATGATGTGCGGACACACAGCCCCACCCTCCGCCCTCCCTCGGCCGCCTACCCTCGAGGAGATGGGGGGGAGGGTGCAGCGGCCAATGCAGCCACTGTGGCCAATCCTGTATTGTGGTCGGGGCCACGATCCGGGATGGGCCAAGGTAACACACGTTACTTTTGGCCCATCTGGGATCGTGGCCAATCTAACCATGGTTCTGGACCTCCGGCTGGCCAGAGGTCCAGAAACATGGTTAGCTTTGACCCCCACCAGAGATTCACTGTGGTGAACATCTGGCAGGGGTCAAACAGACGTTAGCGGTGGTGCCACCACCACAGGGAATCCACTGGGATTCCCTGTGGTGAAAGGTGTTTTCGTAACATCTGAAATTACCCTATGAGTGCAATCCTACACCCCCTGATAAACTGTACCAATGCAAGGCGTAGTTTAAGTATGCCAGCGCTCAGGCGTGCGCGCTGCCAACACAGCAAGTCGTGCACGGCATTGGTGCACCTCTTCCAAGACGGCCTGCTGCATATGCAGCCTGCCTGCACAACTGAGCTCATGCCACCCAACTCGGTGATACACCTGCCATCCGCATAAGTCGGGTGTTGAATTGTACCCATTATCTAAATTGTGATTTATCAAACAAAGGTAAACTCTCCCTGTTACTATGCGATTGTGTGATAACTCCCATTTTATCCATGACTGTGTGATAAAGCTGCATAACTCAAATTGCTTTGCAAAACAAAACAACAACAACATAAGGCTCCTTTTTCTATTCAGGCAGCTTTTCGTTCCTGATATTTGATTTTGTTTTTTATTTTATTTTTTAAAAATTGTCCAGAATATTTGGTAAAATTGTGCAGTTAGGGCCTGGTTGAGTTAATTTAAAAATGAACATCCAGAAGCACAGACACAGATACACAAGTGACATTGAAAATTCAACCTCATCCCAAGTATTAAAACATAATTTAACTCTCTCAGTACCTGGCATGGTTTAAGTTATTGAACATCCTTTCTGGAACTGAAAGGGGCAGTGGGTTTATTATTTGGAGCTAATATTTTTTTTGTGGGGGAGCACCTTGAGTACCTTTGATATCATCTCTGACTGAAATGGGTACTTGAGTATCCATTTTTAACAAGTATTCTTTTTCATTTTTGTTTCAAGTTTCTTTGGATTTTGGGGGTTTGGTTAGGCCCTTTTTTACACAGGCCACAGAGTGGGGAGGTCTGTGTGCACTGGGTGGGGGGAGGGTGTAGACGGGCACACACCCATCCCCACACACGGAGGCACCTCCGTTTTTGCCAGTGCCTCCATGCGTGGGGATGGGTGTGCATAAGTGTGTGAGGGAGCACGTACACCCACCCCTGCAGGATTTACATGAGCAGCACCAATGCATGAACACCCAGATATCTGGGAGATCATGCATAGGTACAGCCCATGTAAAAAAGGCCTTACTTCTGTGGCTTATTTCAATATTTTGGTTACATCACTTCAGCAATTGTGCAGAAGCTCTAATATTCCCAAAATGATCTAACCAAAATGACTAAACCAAACTGAGATGGAATAGTCAAAATGGATACCCACTAGAGCATGAACGCTTGATATTGGGTATCATTCATGCTGTCATTATTGGTTCGGGTGGGGCATATTCAACAGGTTTACCCTTTTGTCCCCCCCCCCCAATTGGTTCAGGTGGGGTATATTTCAACAGGTTTACCCATTTTTCCCTGGGTTATCTTGAAATCTATAATTAACCGTAAGTGTGGTTTAAAATAACACTCAAACACTGCATTGCATTGCTGTGTTCTATGGGTCATAGAAAAGATTTATTACATTTAAAAGGATTTCTCCCCCCCCCTCACCCACCCAACCCCAAAGCTTGTCTGTACTTTTTTGACAATTGAACTGAGCAGCCTTTGGATGCTTAAATAATTTGTTTTTAGACTGTTATCAAATTGTACTCCATGTGAAAATTATGAAGATATGTAAAAATCAATAACCAGGACTGGCAAACAATTACTCTCTACTGCTATCAAATGGCATTTAAAATGCTGTTGAAATTTAGTCATGTTATTCTTCAGAATCTTCTGTCCACTGTCCTCTAAGTCTCCTTGCATGTAGGAGCTAATGCAGACTCATTTAGACATTTCTAGCTATTTTAGAAACATACTTACTACATATTGCACAGTAACCTGTACAAACGTAGCTTCCAGTCAAAACACAGTGGGAAGAAATTTATGTTACATGAAAGATTAATTTAGTCCCACGCTACAACTTAGTTTGCTGCAGTTCAGCATCTAGTACCAAATGATGTCTGCATTGTCAGAATCAAAGCAATCGTGTCAATCCTGAATGCAAGGTATAATTTTTGCTATAGGATAAGTGGTGTGCAGTGACGTCCATTGTAAACATTTAGTAGTGTTTTTTTGCTTTCAAAATACTGCTGGGCTAATTTACTAACATTTAGTAAATTTACTACAAGATGCGGAGAGAGAATATTAAAATAACCCTGCCCCTCATTACTAAATTAGCATGTATTTTTAAAACAAGAAATGAAGAGTCATATATAGACATTATTATAAAGAAAATCTCTTGTCATTTATTAAATAACTTAGCTCTCACTGTCTGTGAATTTATACATTTAAATCTGTCACAGACGAATGTATTCTCGAAAATCATGAAGTAGTCTTACTCTTAATGGTCTCTACCCAAGAATATTTTAAAAAGAAATATACTTCTCAATGCAAGTTTGTTTTTGTTTTTTTAAGAATGTATTAAATAAAAGACAGATGAAAAGATTTGAAATGTGCTGTTGTGGTTATGACCCTGTATCCTAGACTCATTCCCATATTCTTCTACTGATTTCATAGATCACCTTATACAATTGACTGTCTTTGAATACTTAATTTCATTGCTTATAAAATAAAGATAAAATCAACCCCTTTTTCTGTTTGTCTCTTGGATGGAAAGTCTCTAGGACACAATCTTGTACTATAGAACTTAGGCCCTTTTCACATGGGCCACACTGGGTCGGGGGGCAGTGCAGTGGGGTTGCGCTGCATGGGAGTGTGTTCCCACTGACCCACCCACCCACTTCCACCCATCTCCATGCACGGAGCATCGGGCATTGGTGCGCATTGCTCCGTGCTTGGGTGTTGGGTTGAGGTGGGTGGAGTGCGGGAAGGTGTACGCACCCCCCATTCCTCCATCACCCGCCATGTCATTCACATGGCCGCCCCCCCACCCACACACGTGTGCGGGTGTGTGTGTGAAAAGGGCCTAAATTTAGAATGTAACTGTTCTTGGAACAATCTGTGTAATATATTTTCAATGCAAAAATCCTTTGGTTCCAGAAATTGTTACGGATGGTGTTTTGTTGCTATGTAACCATTAAAAAAACCACCTTTATATTTAAATGCTACAAAGCCAGGACTTTTGCGAGTGAAGGTAACTATTTTCCTAACTGAAGCAAAGCAACATTCCTTCCTACAACACCTCAGACGCCACCTTAACTCTGTCCTTTGTGGTTTTCATTTTTGAGTAATGTATTAAGTAATGAAAAGTGAGGAGGAATCTGTCAAGATAATTAAAAAGTTTTAATAAAAACCTGGATTTGACAGCCTTAATTCATGCTCCATGTTATATGTAAATATTTGAGATGAATTTATAATTTGAGTTTAGTATGTGTTGTAGACAGGATCGACTTGCTAGAGCACAACATGATGGGAATCCTTCAGTGGGTGCAGTACACATGTGAAGATGAGCTGGACGAAGCCACCGAAGGCCCTTCACGAGGTTAGTATTCATGGGGTTGTGAGTGCAAGCACCAAGCTCTCTCACACAACAGCAGGAGGCCAGCGGGGTAGGCAAACACCCCCATGCCCCCTTTTGCAGATGTTCAGAGAATCAGAGAGACTGTGCTAGAATGGGAACTGGGTGCCATGGCCCTCCCAAGGTGGCGGGGCTACCCGTCCTCCCTTCCACATCCCATACACGGGCTAGGGCATTATGCAGTGAGCAATGCTGTGCCAGTGTTCAGGTGTGGAAGGGGATTGCTTATTGACCAAGAGGAACGCCCCCACCAGTGAGTGGGTATGCTGATGTGTCCACCCCCAGTGGAGTGAACCTTTGCATTCTACCCGGGATAAAATCAGGAATGGGGAATACACTGACATCTTTGCACTCCTTTTCACTGACCCCATTTCTAACCCCAATGACCAGGGGAACAAGAACGATAGGGAGCAGTTCAAGCGGCCCAAAACTGAGCACAACTGGGCCAGCTGGCCCACAGTTTACATCATTTTCCATGCAGTAATGCTCCAAATGTATCAATAAAGAGGTTTTAGAACTGAAATGAGGATCAATTTGATTATTGTGAGACTCTCACAAGAATTGAGATCCCTTAGTGGGATCTTGCTGGGATCTCGCTAATGGTTTGAAACTCTCATGAGAATCTTGCTTAAAAAGAAAATTGCCCCTTTCCGATATGGTGGTGACACTCCTGATACCATTTGTGAAAAGGCTGTGAATGCACAGAACAGCCCTGTGGCCATTCTGTGCATGTTCGGTTCTTTTTTGTATTTATATATTTTTTTTACCCTTGAGTTGGTGGGCCATGGGTACCCACGGAGAGACAGATGCTGGTGGCGGAGATGGGAGAAGACAGAAGTGACAGGCAGACATGGGATGCAGCGCACACTGCTCCAGTAAGTAGAGTGAGAGAAAAAAATCTCCTTGTGAAAATGTCGAACCGGGGCTTTTCTCTATCCTCTTTTTTCCCCTTGGTTCTCGAGAAGCAAGAGAAAAACGAGATGGAGTTTCAACCCTAGTTTTGACTTGGGTAAAATATGAGGATATAGTTTGCAGAGCCTACAATGTAGGTAATCCAAATATTTGGTTTAGGTATAACAAGGCCTTTAGGCAATAGGCTGCAGTCAATCCAGGAATAAGGTAGGATGTCCATGCACCGGACCTTTGTCTGGAGTGCATTAGTAATTCAAAAGTGGCACCCAGGGCAGATAGCAGCCATATTCTCATGAAGATACGAGTACAATTGTATGTGTACAATGCAATTGCAGCTGACGGGCACGAGGGGAGGGTGGGGAGTACTGAATCATCAGTGTACTGGGAATACAATAATGGGGAGGCATGGTTTTCACCCCTATGCAAATTCTGCCATGTATACCCAGTGCTCAGGATCGCACACCACTTCCACCTGTAATAGTGGTGGTGCGCGATCACCACCTGCTTGCTTCCTTCAAGCAGTAAGGAAGCAGGAACAGGCCACAGGGTGCTGGGCCATGGAAAAAAATCCCTCGCAGCAGCCAGCACACACAACCTGTGGAAGGGCCCTAACCCCAGTTCAGCATGAGGCACTAGAGAGGACACTTTGGGATTACCCTGACCGTGCCACAGCAGGGTACTTAATTAATGGGTTTAGGAAGAGTGTTAGAATCTCAGCTGAGGGTGCAAAATATCATAGGCGGATCCTGAATCTGAAGTCAATAATAGGCAGTGAGCATATTGTTTGGGCGAAACCTGATAGGGAGGTACAGGAAAGTAGGATCATGGCCCCCTTTCCATGCTCCCCATGGGCACATTGTGAATCTCCCCTTGGTGTGGTGCCAAAAAATGCCTCAGGTGAGTTCTGGCTTAATCATCACCTCTCTTTACCCCAAGGGAGACTTGGTAAATGATGCAATCCCTCCTGAGCTTTTCTAGGTACTCTATGCATCTTTTGATGCAGCTGTTGCCATGGTAAGGGGGTGTGGAATGGAGGGACCTGCTTGCAAAGAGCGATTTAACGCCTGTTTTAGTCTAGTCATCCAAGCAATTTTGAACTGCTAGGGACTGAATTCCAAGAGAAGTTCGATTTTAGCGATGCCAATGGGTTGCTCCATATCCTGTACGACTTTTGAGAAATTCAATTCGGGAATTGAATGGGTGGCTAAGTGGCAGGCAGGGGTACTGCAAAGAATTAAATATCTGGATTATTTCCTCTTTATAGGGCAGGCAACCATGCCCGAGTGCAATCAGTTGCTTGCCACATTCCAGGAGGTAGCAGGCAAGTGGGGCTCCCTGTGGCAGCAGAAAAAATGGAAGGCCCACAACAACTCTGACCTTTCTAGGGGTTGAGCTGGATACAATTAACTTCCTCTTATGGCAAGCAAGTTGTCTGCCTTGCGGCAAGATAGTCTTACCTTCATGTGAGCCACCAAAGTAACAGCTAGGCACCTCCAATACCTATTAGGAAGTTTAAGCTCTGCACGTCACGTGGTGGCCCTGGAGCGACCCTTCCTTTCACAACTGTATGCACAGGTATCAATTGATCTTCTCCCCTCTCCCCCCCCCCCCATCATGTGAGGGTCACACAGGAGATGAGGGAGGATTAGGCACATGGACCACCTTGGGCCACGATCTCTTACTTTCCCTGAAACATTCAAAAACAGACTTGAGAGGTCACAGGAAGAATGTGGGGATGCACAACTGCTCTATGCATGCCATGAAGTACTACTTAGAAATCTTTCCAAGTGTTACCAGTCCACTGCTTCGCCATGCCAGTGGAGCGTTCCTTACCTGCTATCAGTTCATAGTAATACTGAAGGCATGTTTAAATCAACTGCAACTCCCTGTGGGGGCTTATGGGCCCCATTAATTTAGGATTAGGGCAGCGAGTGCGGCTGTTGCAATCGGATGCAGCAATAGGGAGATACAGCAGCTGGAATGCTGGAGATTGGGGTCCTTTAGATCCTATGTCAGAGATACAGGTCACGGGTACCCAGGTCAACTTATGACAGCAGGCTGTTGATGGTGTAGTAATCAAGTGGTATTTCTATCCATTTCAGACCTGATAGCTGTTGGCCGGCCAAGGAAGCTGGTGTGGATCATCTTCCACAGCACTGCACACTGGGCAGCAAAAGCAACAGACACCAGCTGGTGGTGACCACAGCTGGGACTTGGTAAATGGGCTGAGTTAATTTAGAAAGTCAATAAGGGCATGCACTGGGAGCAGCTGCTGCCGATTATTGCAGGCTGTGAGAAATGCGGCCTCCCTGATGTATTAGTAATTCATCATGGGGAGAATAATCTGCCTCAAGAGATGGGTTTACAGCTGAGTGGAGCACAACAATTGGAGGATAGAACACAGTCCCAATGATCCTAGAAACTGTCCCCTGTGGTCTCCTGGCCCCTAATAAGGGGCCACATCATCCATTCTGTACTGACCCCCATCCCCAATTGCATGCCTGGGTGAAAAGTGGGGGTAGTTTAGCTTGGGTTTTCAGCAAGAGATGGTTACTTGAGCAGTACCTCATGGCCTCTTGTTCACTGTTAAGTTAGTAATGGTTGGACACAGGTTCCCCACCCCCCATTTCCTTTCCCCCAGACGGTATGCTTTAATAAGTGCAGCCATTAATCCCCAACTTTGTGTCCTTTGCCTCCTTCCCTGATGTGGTGACAAATGGTTTGCATCTGGGCATGTAGCCTTGGCAGCACGCAAAGTTTTAATTATGTGGACAGAAGCCATTCTCAATAAGACTGTTTAATTTGAGAGACAGTCCAAGACTCCAATTCTCTTGTATATAAATCTTGGTTCCTTTCAATTAAATACATGTCAGAAATCTATCAAATAATAAAAACTACTGTAGCAAAAAGTAGGCTTGATTGTATAAGAATTCTGAGTCTTCAGTGAAAATGTTATGCCTAGCCTGTTGACAGAATCAGGTTCATAATCTGTGTGATACATATACTGTCAATTTAAACCCCAGAGCCAGTAAACAGCAAGAACCTGGCAAGAAATAAACAAACACAATAGTAATTTATACACAAATGAGAGCAAGATCCAACACTAATTTTTAAAAACCCCTTGCTGGCACAGAAACAGCAGCAGCCTGAATCTGAATGTCAGCAAAAATTAAGTGACTGACAGCTCAATCTTTGAATTGCATTAAAAGGCTAGAAATGTGGGTCAGAAAAGGCTTGAAATATTCAGAGGGAAGGCATTAAGCCTTAAATAATAACCTAGGATATCAGAGTGTACCTTAACAAATAAAATTTCTTTTCACCTTAGGGTGATTAGAAGCCATGACAGTCCTAGATAACGTTAGCCTTCAAATCTGCAAAAGGGCAAAAATTCATCTATCTTTGAAGTTCAAATTTGCTTGTGTTTTACTTATTATTTATTGTATTACACACACACGGCTTGAAGAGACCTCAGGAGTCAACTAGCCCAAACTCCTGAGGCAAGGTTTACCACACCTGACAAATCCCAACATAAGAATAAAACCTACCATTACATCTATCTCAAGCAGAGAGCAGCAGTGACCAGGGCACACCAACGTCTAAAATGACACCAAGTATGCTGAAATGAAGTGATCCATGTCTCAGGCTGCAGAGAAAGACAATAAATCCCTCTCAGAATTATCCTGTGGGAAAATTCCTTCCCAACTCCAAATATGCCAGTCATCAGACTCCATGTAAGTAGGACCTACTGGTCAGGTACATGACATAAGATATATTATGACACCCTCGCACCAAAACATCTCCAGTATCTTACTTCTTGTCATACCATCATGGATGCTGCACAGGAATTTAAAATAATATATGTTTGGGGTGAGGGTGTGTGTGTGTGGAGGGGAGGGCTTAGGATGTGTGGGGCCCAGAGCGAAGATAAAATGCGGGGGCCCTGGTGGCCACTCCCCCTTGGTGGCAACCTCTGCGGTGCCCTGAAGGTGGACATGTTTGGGGCCCCACAACCTGTCCTGGTGAAAATAGAGGCCACTGTGGGCCTTCAGAAAGAGCAGGGCCCGGGGTGGTCACCCCATTCACCTTGTGGTAAGGCCGGCCCTGAGTCTTCTTGTAGCATCAAATGGAAAACTCATTCCAACTTCTCTCATAAATTTATCTGTAGCACTGGGAGCAAGCACAGGAGGACAGCTGAGAGCCTCTACAAGTGTAGGAGCTGAAGGGGGGCAGCTGTCCAAGGGAGTGCTTAGGTCAGCCCAAAGCCTAATTAGGCTCAGTTGGGCTCAGTCAGGGGGTCAATGGGCAGAGGCAGGAGCTGATGAGGGCTCTGCCAAACTGTGAATAAGGAACCTCGAGAGCCTGGTGGAGGGAACCTGGCAAAGATATATATCTACTGATACATTTGCTTTAACACAGAGGTAGAAAATCAATATTTTTGACCCTACAGCTGTCCTTGGGAGTCTTCTCTTAACTAGCTCCAGATGAAATTTTTCATGGTCAACTTAAATTCAATTTTTTCAATTCAATTTAAATTTGCTTGACTCAACTGATTGCTGGATACATTTCCTAGTTGTTAACAAACTGTGTTTTTGTCCTTTTTCTTTTGTGCAGACAAGAATCATACAGGCATTGGGGTGTAAAAGAGGTGAGAAAATATGTGGGAAACAGAATTACACAGGATCACAAGAGATTTGCCCGCTACACACAAGTCAAAGAAAAGAAAAATGGGGGATTACAGGTCTCTTGCTCAAAAAGAAATGACAGTTTATTTTAAAGCAAAATATGGAGAAAAGAAATAAATGAAATAGGGGGAAAGAGTTTAAAATTTCACCCCTGCATTAATACATTAATTTGGGTTACCCCGTGTGATGAGAAAAGAAAAAGGAGGAAGAGAGACTTGAGCATACAGAAATGAGGGTGTAAAGGATATTGCATATATCACAGAGATCTAGGAAAAACATATGGCATAATCAGAAAGAAACTGAGAGTAAGAAATATTGTAGAGAATGCCAAAAAAAGACAGACTGAGGTCGTTGCAAGAGATTAGGAAAAGGAAATATGAGA
This sequence comes from Sphenodon punctatus, assembly GCA_003113815.1. Taxonomy (NCBI): domain Eukaryota; kingdom Metazoa; phylum Chordata; class Lepidosauria; order Sphenodontia; family Sphenodontidae; genus Sphenodon; species Sphenodon punctatus. The sequence goes on along the minus strand of QEPC01002298.1, from coordinate 2,786,052 downwards.
ATGTCCCCCTGTCCCTTGACTGGAAGGGCCACTGTCCTCCGCTTCCTTCGAACGATAAGAGGGGCTAGGGGCTATGGAGAGAGTTCACTAGGGAGGGCGGGGAATTTAATTTAAAATCAGGCCCAGATGTGAAGGTGTCCTCATGGGAAGAGGTCTCCTCCCTAGGGTTATTTAGCCCCCCTCCCTCTCAGGCACTTTTGGTATGTGCTGGTTGCTGATTACATAGGGGGCTGGGAAGGAATTTTTCCCACCAGCTCTGGTTAGCTTTTGTAGCAGCAGTTTCTTTTTCACCTTCTTCACAATGCCTTCATTGTTGAGCAACTAAGGGCATGTTTAAGCCCAGGTTGGTGTTGCAATTATCTTAGCAGTTCTTGTCAATATGGTGGCAGCCACTGACAGCAGAGGTGACTGGTGGCTTGACATATACACACACACCAGGAGGTTAGCCTAGGATGGTATTAACCTTGTATGATATGAGCACAACTTCCTCGGGACCCTATTAAAAAGTCTGGGAAGAACCCCATGTCCTAGGAGTGAAAGGGGGAGAGCCTGGAGAGGGGGGTGATTCCCCATGTAGTCCCCCCCTTTGTTGAGTCTGGGGGTTATATGCAGCTGCTATGTGTATATGCAGCTGCAGGTTTGGGGTCTGGTGTCATCAGTATGCTGATGACACCCAACTCTACCTCTCCTTTTCATCCAACCCAGACCTGGCAGTCTCGGTGCTTTCCCAATGTCTGGGCCCGTGGGGGACTGGATGAGGCTGAGTCAACTGAAGCTGAATGATGCTCGTTGGCAGGGTCAATGATCTGGGTGAGGGTGGGATGCCCATTGTTGAAGGGATTTACTCTTCCTTGGCCTTTCAGGTTCAGAGCCTGGGGGTGCTCATGGATCCCAAGCTGAACCTGGATGTCCAGGTGGTGGCTGTGGCTAAGAGATCCTTTAGCCAATTACATCTGGTAAGATGGCTCCGGCCATATATTTTGGATCAGGACCTTGCCACCACCATCCATGCATTTGCTACCTCAAGACTGGACTACTGCAATGAGATTTATGTGGGGCTGTGCATGGTGATGATCCGGAGGCTGCAGCTAATGCAGAATGCTTACAGGGACAGGTCATCGTGAACACTGCACTGGCTGCCTATAGTTTTCTGGGCCCAATTAAAGGTGCTGGTGTTGACCTATAAAGCCCTAAGAGGTCTGGGTCCTACCTACTTGAGGGATCATACCCTGGGGCAGCCCCGGCGGTCATCTGGGGGTGCCCTCTTGAAGGTCTCACATTTCATCAGGTGACCACTGTGGAGAGGGCATTCTTGGTGGCTGCTCTACTGCTGTGGAACTTCCTTCTGGAGTAGGTCCATCTCTGCCTGGATCTGCTCACCTTCTGGCAGCAGTGTAAGACATGGTTGTTCCGCCAGGTGTCTGGTGGAGGGGATGGGTAGGATGGGAGGTTTTATATGGGGGGTGGAATTAACTTTTAGATGGTATTGTTTGTATATTGTTTTATATGTTTTTATTGAATGTATAAGTCACCTGAGGCAGGAGGGGTGTGGTATTAAATGTGAAAGATAAATAAAATAAACAAATATTTAGTGGATTGGACCATGTGGGGTTCCCCTGCTCCAGTCCAGACTGATGTTAATTTAATAAAGAACTGCAGCCTTTATTATCCCACAGTGTACTAGGAGATGACCAGGTAGGAAGTAGGTGTGACAATGAAAGTTACTAATAAGCAGCAGAACTGAAGAAATAGAATTCAAGAAGCCAACCCTAAACTTAATTTCAAAAGGAGAAATAGAAGTATTTCTATTAAATTTATTGGTAAAACCCAGGACCAGTAAATAGTAAAGTGTAATGGTAAAACCCTGGATGATGTAAATAAGCATAGCTTTATTAAAGTCAATTGAATTATATCCCATTACATCAGCTGAGGATCTGAGCCCATTGTATGAAACCTCCAAAAGATGTAACGGAAAGATGAGAATTCCCGCTACAACACTGAAAAAGCAATGGCTGCAGGAGCATAATAGTGTTTTGGGTGCATACGGCATTGCAAGAAAATTAGCGTCAGCAGAATCTAAACTAAAATGCTACTAACTTTAGAAAAAAGGTTGTCTTTATTACCAGGTGTTGAAACAACTTTAATTCAACTACAAAGAGGTAGAGATTAATTGATCTGGAAGTTGGCAATTGCCAAGGTCATTTGTCAAGAAAGAACTGGAATGCACTTACTCTCCCTTTGTATGACACATTTGTAACTATCAAGAGTCCAGAGTTGCCAAAATTGCTGATGGTAAGTTGTAGCTATGATCTCAGAATCAAAAGAATCCCTGAGGTAGGATGCTAAGGATAAAACATATGGCTGGATAAGGAAGTCAATGAAACATAAAAGTGAGAGAAAGGATGAGTCAACACCTGGCATTATTGGTTTGCCAGGGGAAAAAAGAAGTTTGGTAACATCTAGAAAACTACAACTTTTTTATATTTATAGCTGATTTTTTTTAAAAGACTCTTCTCTACAGCACAATTGAGCTTTAGTTCCTATTGTAGTAAAATAAGCAAGTAGAATAGTTTATTTTGTTTTGTAGAGGAAATTGTACATTAAAACTACTAGTTGCGAAAAACTACTAGTTGCAAAATACCCCAGTACTTCAAGGAGAAACTGCAGTCTCTAGAGCTGAAATGGGTGCCCAAAGAAATTCAGAAACCCACTGAATCTACACCACCCAAACAAAAAATGGTTGTTTGGGTACCATTTACATAAGGGGCCGGGGCATGGGGCTTTCCCTCCCTGAAACAAACAATGACCCAACTTCCCTCAAGGGTAGCAAGCATGCTCAAAGTTAGAGGTCTATGGCCATGCTTTGGGCAGGGAGGCAAAGAGGAGAATATTTCCTATTCAAGACAACAGTGGCTAGGAAATTCCATGTAAGAAGCAACACTCAGATTTTTATGGCCCCTCTGCCTCCCTTTTCAAGGTTTCTATCTGACAAAGGCAACGAAGCAAATGGATTCTATTCTTGGCCTGTGGTTGACTATTTTTGTGCCTTTAGCCAAAGATTTCACCTCTCATTGGGTAAAAATATACGTTCAGGGTGGTTCGGCCGTGGAAAAAACGTTCACATGGCTGGGCCCAGGGAGAGGGGTTGTGGAGCACCACAAAAATGTGCAGCTATCCTGCCCCTATGCTGCCCTCCAGTGGCCCACTGACCTTCCATGACGGGCAGCCATGGCCACTTCGGACTGGGCCAGGCACAGCAGGCTACCACATGTGATAGCCTACTGTAGTCTGGTTGGGTAGGCCGTTCCCCGAGCATGGTAGCCACTAGCCTGGGCTGTGACTCCGGAGGTCTCCAGAGTCACAGCCCAGGATAGTTGTCACCAAGCCCAGTGAAACTCCGAACCAAATATCTAGCTGGCTCGTAACGAACGTGATGGTGGCCCATGGGCCAGAGCAGGCCACTGTCAACATTTATTAATACCCTTCATTTCAATTGCCCTTCATAGAGGTTTCCAAATACTTCCCTGCCACATGTGGATGTTGGCAGGCTTTGTTTGTTAATGTCTATAAAACATTACCAAAGCATTGGATGAAATGGTGTCACACAGTATAGAAACTAATTGATAGTTTGTTGTCCATCACAAATAAAATCAGAAAATAGACAAATGTTTAACTCCTTTAAGCTTAGCTTTTCAAAGAAGGCATTTTGTTATTGGGGGAGGGGGGGAGAATTCTCCACAGCAATTGTTCATGCTAAAGCCAAGAAACCAAAAGCCTGAAGTCAGACAAGTCACAACAAATCAATTCTTACCAGTACAGTATGAGCTAATGTTGTCTGAAACAAAATCAAAAGGTCCATCAGACTTGCTTGTTTCAGCAGACGAAAGTGTCTCCCTTAATGGACTAGTCATTTACCTCAGAGGCATGTCAAGTTTTAACCAAAACAAGCATACCGATTCCCAATATACTCTATAACAAAAGAAGGCTGTGGAAAACCACTACCATGCAATTAGCAGCCAATATGAAGTTTCTGGAAAACTGGATACAGAATAACACAGCACCATCTTAGGGCACCCAGATACATACATGACATTTCCCCCCTTCTAGCATATTGGTTGGCATGAATTTTAAAGTTTAAAAGTTTTTAATGGGCAATATGAAGTTTCAAGAAAACTGAAAACGGAATAATGCAGCACCATCTTAGGACACCCAGATACATACAGGACATTTCCACACATGCCCCTTCTAGCATATTGGTTGGCATGAATTTTAAAGTTTAAAATGTTTTACACATTAGGTTAACATTATTCATGTTTGCAACCAGTAAAGTTGGTCAATATACTTTGGAAGCTATAGAAATGAAATGCATGTATCTTATTACAGATTACATTTATCAACACCCAGCCAACTGATTTAAACAGAACAAGGGCCAACCTTATAGCTTATACAAGTGGAACATCTTTTCTGGTGTTAAAAATAAGAACCCTCAAAATATTTCCCTTTCCAAAACAAGTCCTTTTGTTTTTTGTTTTCATACAGTCTGAACGTATTTATTTATTCAAATTTCTACCCCACCTTTCCCCTAAGACTCAGGTTACATAATAAAAACACACATCCCAAAAAATACAATAAAACTCCATTTAAAAACCTCTCTAAAAGCCCACCCTCACCCTGAAACCCTCCCACCTCAGCCACTAACCCTGCTTGCAAAATGCTTTGCCAAAAAGAAAACATTTGCATTGTCTCTGGAAAATGCTCAGGCTCTGATGGACCTCTGAGGAAAGGGAGTTCCATAACATAGCACAGCAACCAAAACCAACTCTCTGAGGGCCCTTATCGTATAAAAAAGATTAACAGGTGGTACTCGCAAGAGAGCATTTCCACCCGACCACAGTGGAGCATGGAAGGAAAGGAGGTCTCAGATATGAGGAGCCCAGGCTGTTCTGTGCTTTAAAGGTCAGAATCAGCACCTTGAATTGTGCCTGGAAAGTTATAGGAAGACCATGCAGATCAGTGCTGAAACGCAGTATCAGAAATTACTTAGTTTTTACCGAGTATCTTGGTATTCGACTCAGTTTTACCGACTTCCAAGTAAATGAGGACTCGGCCTGGTACTCAGTCCTCAGGTAAATCCTCAGATGGACAATATACAGGGTTTTTTCCTGTGACATACGAGGCTTTTCTTGGTCCTATACAAGGGAACTCAGCACTCAGAAAATACTTGGTATTCGGTTTTATTTTACCGAGTGGAGAGTATTCAGCTGAGTTAATGGGGACCGGCTGAACACTCAGAGCCAATACTCGGAAATACTCACCATTTTTTCTTTTCTTTTTTTTTACTATTCAGTACAGCCCTAGCGCAGATTATAGAGCACAGGTGTAATGTGCTTACAAGGACCCACCCCCAAAAGAAGGCAGGCTGCTGTATTCTGCACCAGCTGCAGCTCCAGGACAGTCACCAAGGGCAGCCTCATGTAGAGCACATTGCAGTGGAGTCTAGCCTCAAGGTGATGAAAGCATGAATGATAGTGGCCAAATTGCAATTGGAGGCAGCCTCCTCGCCTGATGGGAGTCAATGAAAAGCGCTCCTGGCCACCACCACAACCCGGTGTTCTAGGCATAGCAAAGGGTCGAGAAGCACTGCAGGGCTGCAAACCTGGTGTAACAGGGCAGTCCCTGCAGGCTGTAGGCCCAAGAGTTAGTTCGTGCCAGGAGAGAGACAGGGATAGCAGGGCTACAGGTGCTGTCAGAAGCAGGAGACAATGCCTAATGGGAAGCAGCTGAGTGTGGGCATGGCATGAGCCAGCCCAAGGCTTGTATGACTGAGCTAGAGCTCAGTAGGGAATAAGCTGCTGAGGAGGCAAGAACTGACTGGGAGCTCTGCCTAAGAAAGTGAAGCTCAGAGGGTGTTGCCAGAGCTAGGGGTTTACTGGGCTCCAGAGGGAGTGTGCCTGGCACAGAAGCCAAGAGAGCCAGAGGGTGTTGCCTGGCTTGCAAACTGAATAATAAGAGACTTTGTGTGTGGACTGTGGAGTTAATAAAGGACTGTGAGTTAATCCCCTTAGAGAGAGTGACTGTGTTGAGCTAATACTGCCAAGACTCAACCTGGGCAAGCCCAGCCCTGCCACACCTGGGTAACCAGTGGGGGCCGGACCCCTTCAGTAACAGGCGTCCTAATCTCATCCAAGTCACGTAATAGGCTAACCATCATCACTTCAGTCTTATCTGGATTCAGTTTCAATCGGCTCACCCTCATCCAGTCCCCAACAGCAGCCAGGCATTGGGTAAGCGCTGAGACGGCAGGACCTGGGTTGGATGAAAGAGAGAGGCTGAGCTGGGTATCATCAGCATACTGATGGCACTCCAAACCTCCAAATGATCTAGCCCAGCAGCCTCAGATACACACTGAACAAGAGAGGAGATGAGAAGGAACCCTGTAGAAGACCATAGGGGAGGTTTCAAGAGGATGGCAAGCAATCTGCCATCACCACCCACTGAAACCTCTCTGACAGGAATGAATGGAACCACTCAAGAGCAGTCCCATGCACCACTGCCAGGTCCCACAGTCGCACCAACAACAACCCATGATCAGCTGTATCAAAGACCGGTGAAAGGTCTAACAAGATCAACCAGCCACAATTCCTCTTGTCAATCTCCAGGCGTAGATCATCGACCAAGGCCACAAGTACAGTCTCCGTGCTGTACCCCAGACAAAAGGATTGGACAAGTTAGGAGGTGTAACTAGTTTCAGATGCAAAAATGCCAGAGGAAGCCACTTCTGCCGGTACTTATGGGATAGCTATAAGAAATCTATTGTAAGAGTCTGTATGGATATAAGGAGCTGTCTACTTGAGTCAGTCCACTGATCCATCTCAGGCCAGCATAGTCACAACCTGACATGGGAGCAGGGTTTCAAACCCAGTAATCTGGGGTCTCCAGCAGAGGTCTCACCCAAGCGTGCTACCTGAGATCCTGAATTGGAGATGCAGGGGATTGAACTTGGGACCTTATACATGCAAATCATGCACTTTACCACCTGAGACATGGCTCACCCCCCAATGAAACAATTCATTTCAGTTCTGACTCAGCTTGTCAGAAACCAGATTGGATAAGCCAATAAAAATATTGGTATACATACTAAGGGGATTATCCAAGGTTGCTGTGGCTTGTGCCGTGCAACACACGTGGTGTACACACACATGTGCATCGCTCACTACTATGTGCTGATGGCAGCACCAAACGCAGCTAGGGCTTGGCTGGGAGAGGATCTCAATGCCCTCTTGTGATACTCCGACCCCCACCAGCCCCGCTCACCACAGCTGCTCCGCCAGGGTGCCATGGATCCAGAGATCAAGCCATGGCGATGGTGCACGCTCCCTGATGAAATCCAAATCCTGTGACACCAGCAGGATTGGCTGAGGCATTTCCCCACCCCATGGGGCGGAGTCACAGACCCCGGGAGCCCTCAAAAGCCCCAGCAGGGGTGGATCAACCTGCAGAGACACATGCGGGACACATGTCTTCCAGGACACATGACAAACCCCCACTCCACCCCAGGGTTTTAAAGAGAGCCACTGGAGCTGCAGCCCCACAAGCCAGCACTGACATGGAGAGAGAGGTAGTCCCTGGAACGGGCCCTAGCAGGAGGAACCCCATCCCATCTGCTGGAGGAAGCTAGGCACCTTATTATAGCTATTTAGCCCGGGGAGGGGGGGGGGTCTTTGACTAGAGGGTCCTGGGTTGACTGTCCCCAGGGTCCCCATACCCCACAAGGGCACTCTCCCTAGAGTAAACACCCACCCAGGTTGCCAGGGAAAGACCTAGAGGAGATCAAACCACAAGGCTGAACCACACCTCTCCCTCCTCTTGTCTCAGGAAGGGAAGGGGCAAAGGGTCCTGAGTGTGATGGCAGCTTGGCAGAGGGAGGGATACAGTGGCAGACTCAGCTGTCAGGCACCGGGTGTGGTAAAGATCAGGAAGCCAACATACATATTACATACATGTTCACAAATGACCACTCTGTATTAGTATTGTATTGCCATGTTTGGTGTCACATTATTCAATATTAAGAAAGGAATGCAATCATGATATGAAAGATTGTATGAAAACCTTAAGGTGTACAAGCCAGAATGAAAGTTACAACAACAGCTTAGAGAATGGGACAGAAAACCCTTTGAACTCCCCATTCCCTTATAATTATGATTGCTGATAAAGCAGAGAGCTATCCATTGTCTGTATCAGGGGCGGCTGGTGGGTTTTGATGTTGGAAGGGCACTGGGGCAGTAAGGCTGGTGGGTCTAGGGGTGGAGCCAGGGGGATGGTAGGCGGAGCCAGGGGGACAGTAGGCCAGTGGCATGGCATAACCCAGAAGCAAGGAGTTTCCAGGGTTAACATCGGATGGAATAAACACAGTCTACATGCCCCAAGCCTTTTAACATTTCGGCGGAACTGTAAGACCTGGCTGTTTGCCCAGGCCTTTGGGGGAGGGTAGGGAGGGTGTTTTTTTTTAATCCCCTACCCATTTGTTTTGTCTAGCCCTGTTATATTTATACTGAATACTTGATTGTTTTTATTGGAATTTTAATGTATTTTATTGTTTTAATTGTTATGTTGTGAGCCGCCCCGGGCTGCGCTGCAGGAGGGGCGGGATATAAATTTGTTTAAATAAAAAAAATATTAAAAAAATAAAACATCAAGCTTAAAATAAATAATTTATAAACCCAAAACACAGGGAAACACCCAAAACACTGACATAACACTGGCAAAACCCAGCAGCAAGGAGTTCCCAGGGTTAATATCAGATGGAAGAAAACACAGTCTACATGCACATCAAGCTTATAATAAATAATTTATAAACCCAAAATACAGGGATCCATCCTTATAAAGCACCCCAGTCACAGTCTGAGTCCAATTTTACCATGCACATCCCATTTCCAGCATTTTGAACACAACTGAAATCGAATGACTTGCAGTGACATCTCTCTCAGGATTTCCAAACCTCCATTTTACCACACACAGTCCCCCCTGCACTAAGCTACTAGCCCCCTCTCCCCTCCCAGTGAAGCCAGGAGTCCTGGCTCCCAGCCCCCCCTGCTCTAACCCACTAGCCCCCACTCCCCTCCCAG
>QEPC01002298.1:2715604-2776827 GCA_003113815.1 Sphenodon punctatus | reverse complement strand
CCCCCTCCCCCCAGTAGGTCCCCCCACCCCCCCCCTCCCCCTCATCAGGTTCCACTCCACCCACCAACCCCCGGGCCCCATGCAATTTAATCACCATGGGCCGGCTTGGTTCTCTCCACTCCCTCGTTGTCCCCACCTTCTCCTCACCCGTCCCGTCCCCAACCTTGAAGCAGCGTGCACGGGAGCAGCAGAAGCCAAGCCTCCTGATGCTTCCCCATGCTCTGCTTGAGGCCCGGGCCTCAGAGGAAGGGACTCAGGGAGGAGGGGGGGGGAAGCTGGGAGCTGCGTGCACAGCAGCCCCCAGCCTCCCTCCTCCCCCCCCAATAGTGTTGGGCACCCAGGTATGGACTATCCTCCCCCCGGCCCCCGCAAAGGTTACTACTTCAAACAAGGTTCTTCGAGCTGGCTCCGCACATGAACCCAGGTTTGGCAGGTGCGACTTTTTTTTTTTTCTTCCCGGTCCACAGGGAATCGGCCTCAGGTGACTCCTGGGACTGGGGGGGCATTGCCCCTGATTTCCTCAGGGGCGCACCACCCCTGGTCTGTATTACACTGATTGTAAGCATTAAAATGGAAGCCACTTCAATGGCCAGAACACTTAGACACATAGAAGCCATCTGGGTAAACTTCTGGGAAGTCAATATAAGTTAGTTAACAATTCAAAGCAAGCAGACTGACAGAGTTAAAAGGCTTGCTTAGGACATGAGAAAAGAGAATATTTTGACAAACAGCATGTGAAGAGACCTTGTGAATAACTTGGCATCTGTAATAGAAGCAAGATGATGGACCTATCTTTTTCCATTAAGGCTGACAGACAGAAAATATTTAAAAAGATGGAAATGAACTTGTAAGCATACAGCTGCATAGGGTAAGATTAATCTTAGAATCTAGAGTAAGGCTAACTTATAATTGCATTATCTATTATGTTTATTTGATTTACTGCACTCTGAACATAATTTTGCATTGTACGTTAAACTTATTTCTTATATTATATTATATTATATTATATTATATTATAAGCATTTATACATAACCAGCAATAAACTTCTTTTAACTAAGCCGGTGTGTTTAAATGAATTCCTAAATTTTGGGGTGACAGGGTTTAGGGTGATTCTGAGTCAACATACTCAGACAAACCTGATGATGGAACTCAAATATGAAATTGCAGACCTACTGTTAGTAATTTGTAACCTACTGCTAAAATCTGCCACAGTACCAAAGGACTAGAGGGTGGCAATATAACTTAAATATTTAAAAAGGGATACAGTGGTAATCCTGGAAACTACAGACCAGTAAGCTTGACGTCTGTGCCGGGCAAAATGGTGGAAACTATCATTAAGAACAGAATTGCTGGGCATGTTGACAAACATGGCTTAATGGGGAAGAGTCAACATGGATTTAGCAAAGGTAAGTCATGCCTCACTAATCTGTTGGAATTCTTTGAGGGTGTAAACAAGGGAGACCCGGTAGATGTAGTGTACAAGGATTTCCAGAAAGCATTTGATAAGGTCCCACATAAAAGACTCTTGAGAAAATTAAAAAGTCATGGGATAGGAGGTACGGACTTTCTATGGATAGTTAAGTAGTTAAAGGCTAGGAAGCTAAGAGTAGGACTAAATGGTCAGTTTTCACAATGGAGAGATGTAAAAAGTGGTGTGCCCCAGGGATCTGTATTGGGACTGGTGCTGTTTAATGTATTATTTAATGATCTGGAGAAGGACGTTAAGAGTGAGATGATCAAATCTGCAGATGACATAAGTTAATCAAGGTAGTTAAAACATGAGCAGACTGTGAATAACTGCAACAGGATCTTACGAGACTGGGTGCCTGGACATCTAAATGGCAGATGAGATTTAATGTGGACAAGTGCAAAGTGATGCACATAGCGGAAAATAATCCAAACTTATGAGTACACAATGCTGGGTACTAAGCTAGGAGTTATCACTCAGGAAAAGAATCTGAGAGTGATTGTGGACAATAGGGTGAACTCCTCAGTCCAGTGTGCAGCAGCAGTCAAAAAAGCAAACAGAACGTTAGGAGTTATTTGCAAAGGGACAGAGAATAAAACTGAGGATGTCATAATGCCTCAATACAAATCAATGGTGTGACCACACCTGGAATATTGTGTGCAGTTCTGGTTGCCCCATCTCAAAAAAGACCTAGCTGAACTAGAAAAGGTACAGAGAAGGTCAACAAGAATGATAAAGGGTATGGAACGGCTTCCGTACAAAGAGAAGCTTGACAAGCTGGGTCTCTTCAGCTTAGAGAAGAGAACACTGAGAGAGGACATGATAGAGGTTTATAAAATCTTGAGTGGTGTGGAATGAGTAGATAGAGAACGGTTATTTACCCTCTCAAATAGTACTAGAACTAGGGGACACTCCATGAAACTAGCTGCTGGCAGATTTAAAACAAATAAAAGGAAGTACTTTTTCACTCAACTCATAATTAACTTATGGAATTTGTTGCCAGAGGATATTGTCAAGGCCATTACTATAGCCGGGCTTAAAAAAGGCCTGGATAAATTCTTGGAGAGTAGGTCCATTAACGGCTATTAACCAAGTAGCTTTATGGGATTAACTTCTTACTGTCAGGAGCTGGGAGTGAACAATAGGGAATGGTTTGCCCATTGTGACTGTTGGTTCTTCTCCCATGCGATCGATATTGGTCATGGTCGAAGGACAGGATACTGGGCTTGATGGGCAATTGGGGTGAAAACAGACATGACGCTAACCACCCTTTAACCACCCTTGGTGGTCATTTATGCATGTTTCAGGGCTACGTAGGGCACCAATACAGCCCTGCAACATGCATAAATAACCACCAAGGGTGGTTAAAGGGTGGTTAGCGTCATGTCTGTTTTCACCCTTGGTCTGACTCAGAATGGCACTACTTATGTTCTTAAGTATTTTCTGTGCTTTGGGAAATTCTGAGGTAAAGTTGACTAAGAAAGTTAACCCCTTATGGGATGGAACAATTCTGGGGAGAGCTGATCCAGCAGGTGCTGTAAGTGGAGAAAATGAGCCACAGCTAGTCTAGAATTGGGGCAGAGAGGTCCCAATCCCATCATAGTGGTACCCAACCAAAGAGATTAAACCCCAAGACTGTGTACCAATGTGCAGGAGCTGAAAAGTGAAGTAACCAGCTCACAAGCAGGCAAACATTGTGCAAGTGCACTCTTTGTTGTTTTGTTTTTCATTTCAGGAATCATTGTTAGGCAAGCAAAACGGAAGAGCCTAAGGCACTGTCCAAGATGAACAAAGAACAGTTAATACAAGAGTGTCAAAAAAAGAGGTATAGACACAGAAGAGAAAGTAAAGCAGACCTTATTCAGGCTCTCAAGACACATGCAGAGCAGTAAAAGGGGCAACTACAAGGTGCCTCAGCTGCAAACAACCCACCAGCAGTGGTCACCACAGCACAGATGCAGTGAAAGGAAGGAAATAATCTTATTCTACTGGCATAAATTCCTTGACAACATAAAAACTGAGCTTTCATGGGGATGCGCAAATATAGAACAACAAACCACGTTGTGCATCAAATCTTCCACCTGGCCAGCACAGACACAGTGTGCACAAAGTGTGAACATGCAGTGTCATGTTGATCTCAGTGTGACGTGCACATGGACCATGGATCAGGGCCTAAACATGAAGAATTCCTACAGGCTTCTACCATTCTGACTTACGACAACATCTTAATCCCTCAACTGGAGGGGCCTCTTAGGTTCAGAGGCAGTTTGGTTTCAATCAGTCTTGTGTTTTCTATGCCAGCAAGAGAACCATTAGTCCTGACAGGAAAGAATTCTGCATTGTGGTGGTGTGTTATTACGTAGGCATAAGGAAGTTTCAGTTCACAATAACCTATACAGAAGAAATGTCACAGTGTGCAGATCACAGTTCACTGTCCTGATTAAAGAACAGGAGTGGGGAAAATAATACAAAGTTGTGATGGTAAAAGTTAAATATACAAGCATGATATGAGCTGGTGGGGGAACTGTACTAGAGAAGTTGGAGAAAATAAGAATAAGGAAAAACGTTTTGGCTGAATACACTTCCTTAGTGCAAATTACAAAAACCTGAAGCTGGTACAATGGGTGTTTACAATCTGAACACAGGTACATATCTGTCATAGAAGGCTGGGGGATAATCTCTAATATTCCAAACCAACACATTCCTAGCTTTTTAAGCTGTGTAGACGGTTGGAATTGGAAACTTGTGCCCAGGACCAGTTTATTTTTGGCATTTACATGGCACCAGTTATTCCAGCTCTGAAGTAAGGATGCCAGTCAAAGCAAGTTACACGAACAAGCAGTGGAACAGGCTGCTGCTGATTCAGAATCACTGTTAAATCTGATTGTTGAGCCACCCCTTAAGTAAGCAGAGAAAATTCAATATAATTGAACTCAACAGTTGATTTGTGTGAACCATGCAATGAATCTGAATGTGCCAGAGGCTAGTGAGAGAATGAGGCAATCCATCATGGTTGGGTGTAGGGCATTCCTAGAAATAGAAGAGAACCCCTTTATTCAGAAGAACATCAGAATTATATCAGGATCTCCCAGGACAGAGACATGGATGGTTCAAGAATGGCTTCTTGCTTTCTTTTACAATGGGAAGTCCAACTAAAAACAAGCTGTCCCAGTCCTGACATATGAAATCCATCATTGCTTGTAATAGCAGTGCCTCTGGGAAAGGAAGACCAATCATAGGCCCTTTTTACACAGACACTTTAACACTGATAAAATGGGTGTTACATGTGATTATACACGGTACAGGGCAACACCACAGCCCTGCAACATGGGCCCTTTTCACACGAGATGCCTCCACCCAGTTTCTCTGGGTGGAGATGGGTGGAGGCGTCTGTGTAAACACCACCTGCAGTGGGTGTAGGTGGGTGCATGCTCCCGCGCAACACCCATCTCCACCCACCACCCACCCACGGAGCAATCGGCAGTGGAGTCTATTACTTCGTGGATGGGTGGTTGGTGGAGATGGGTGTTGCGTGGGAGCATGCACGCACCTAAACCCACTGCATGTGGTGTTTACACAGACGCCTCCACCCATCTCCACACAGAGAAACTGGGTGGAGGCATCTCGTGTGAAAAGGGCCCATGTTGCAGGGCTGCAGTGTTGCCCTGTACCTTGTATAATAAAACGTAATGCCCATTTTATCGGTGTTAAGAGTGTCTGTGTAAAAAGGGCCATAGATGGGCTTATGGATCCTAAATGTCTGCTAAACTGGCCGACTATACCTTGTTAAAGATCCAACATAAGAACATAAGAAGTAGTGCCATACTGGGTCAAACCAATGGTCCATCAAGCCCACATTCTGTCTCTTACAATGGCCAATCTCGGTCACTTGGGAGAAGTACCCAACAGGTCATAATGGGATAATCCATTCCCAGCTGTTCACTCCCACCTCCGGACAGTCAGAGGTTATGTCCCCCAAGCCTACTTGGCCAATAATCATTGAAGGACCTACTATTCAAGAACTTATCCAATCCTTTTTTTAAACCCAGCCTATACTACTGGCCTTGATCACAGCCTCTGGCAATAAATTCCACAAGTTAATTGTGCATTGTGCAAAAATAAATAAATGTTCTTTTATTTCTTTTAAATCTGATGCCAGTTAGTTTCATGGAGTGTCCTCTAGTTCTAGTACTATTAATATTTGAGAGGGTAAATAACTGCTCCCTATTTACTAATTCCACCACCAGTTAGGAACAAGTGCCTTTGTGTGCCTAAGGAGTAGCTATTTTGGATCTAGTTTTAAGAGGAGTGCAGGGGTAATGGTGGCAGATCCGCTTGGTAACAGTGACCATAATATTAACAAATTTGACATAGCTATAGGAAGGAGACTGACAAAACAAAACAGAAAAAACATATTACGCAGTAATATTAACTTTAAAAGGCGGGAAACTGTACAAAAATGAGGGAACTAGTTGGAGGGAAACTAAAAGGAGCAGCTGCAAGGGTTAAATGTGTGCAAGAGATGTGGCGATTATAAAAAAAACACCATCTTGGAAGTGTAGATTAAATATATTCCACAAATAAATAAAGGTAGCAAGAGGACCAAATGTCTTCCAGTGGGGCTGATCCCATGCCCCATGTGTGTGTAATTGCATGGTTTGTGACAGTGCCATAGGCCCCATGCACAGGTTGTGTATGGTTGGTACGTGCATCCATGTGTGGCACTCTGTGGGGCATGGGTTCAGCCCCAGTGTGGCTAAATGAGGCTATTAGATCCAAAATGGTGTCCCCTAAAAAGCATGAAGCTAGTCCTAATGAAGTAAATAGGAAAGAGCATAAGCACTGCATAAAACGTTAATAAGAAAAGCCAAGAGGGAATTTGAAGAGTGACTTGCTAAAGATGCAAAATATAATAATAAAAACTTTTTCAAATACATCAGAAGCAAAAAGCATGTCGGAGAGTCCGTTCGGCCATTAGATTATCAGGGGCTGAACTCAGGGACCATAGCGACATTGCACAGGAGCTGAATAAATTCTTTGCTTCGGTCTTAACAGCTGAGGATATTGGGGAGATACCCATGCCAGACCAAGTCTTTGTAGGTGAAGAATTGGAAGAACTGTCACAAATAGGTATGACTCTGGAGTCACAAACAGGTGTGACACTGGAGAAGATTCTAGAGCAAATAGACAAACTAAATAATATTCATCCAAGAGTTCAGTTGCAGACCTACTATTGGTAGTTTGTAACCTAAGACTAAAATCTGCCATTGAACCAGAGGATTAGAGGTTAGCAATTGTAACATCAATATTTTAAAAGCTCTCCAGAGGTGATCCTGGAAATGACAAACGGGTGAGCCTGACATCAGTGCTGGGCAAACTGGTGGAAATGGTTGTTAAGAACAGGACTACTGAGCATATTGATAAACATGGCTTAATAGGAAAGAGTCAACATGGATTTAGACAAGGGAAATCATGTCTTACTAATCTACTAGAATTTCTGAGGGTGTAAAGCATGTGGATAAGGGTGAGCCAGTCAATATAATGCATCTAGACTTTCAGAATGTGTTTGATAAGGTTCCTTATGAGAGACTCTTGAGTAAATTAAAGAGACATGGGATAAGAGGCAGTGTCCTATTACAGATCGGCAACTGGTTAAAAGCTAGAAAGCAGAGAGTAAGACTAAATGGTCAGTTGTGCAGAGAAGTAACTAGTGAAGTGCCCCGGAATGCTGTACTTAGACCAGTATTGTTTAATATATTCATTAATGATCTGGAGAAGGGAGTAAAGAGTGAGGTGATCAAATCTGCAGATGATATAAAGTTATTCAAGGTAGTTAAAACCCAAATGGACTGTGAACAATTGCAGGAGGAACATGCAAGAATGGGTGACTGGATATCTAAGTGGCAGATGAAATTTAATGTGGACAAGTGCAAACTGATGCACATAGGGAAAAATAACCCAAACTATATGTATACAATGCTGGGTTGTAAATTTGGAGTTAACATAACTTACCACTCAGGAAAAGGATCTTGGAGTAATTGGGGTTGATGCCCTGGAAGTGAGGCCGGTCTCACCACCAGAATCGTGGTTAGGTTGGTCACGATCCGGGATGGGGCTGGCAATGGCGATGGTGAACGTCTGTTTGCCAGCCTCACCCCAGAATTGGGTCCCAACCACGGGACGGGATCGGACGCAGTGGCCTCATTGGCTGCTACGCCCACCCATCTCTCCGTGGGTGGGCTGCTGAGAGAACGTGGGGGTGGGGCTGAGCGGCCGCACATTGTGCTGCGCAGCCCCGCCCCCTCCCCAATCCCCCTCAGAGATCAGGCCAGCGCATCTAAAGGACAGACGGCCGGATCCCGGACTGGGATCCGAGACAGATCCCGGACCAGGGTTCAGCATGGTGGGCTGAGAGGCCCGTCACATCTGAAATTACCGAGAGGGGATAAGATAGGGCTGAAACAGCAAGCCACTGTGGTAACTTTTTCCGACAGAAAAAGCTCTTCCGCAATGAGCAGCATGACACAATAGAGACGTTCATTCTGCTACTTTCATTCTGCTACTTATGCCATTCCGCTACTTCCACAGGCTGCAAAAATAGCAGAACAATGTTTTTTCCGACAGTTTCTATCTTTCGCAATTTCCACCGGCACTGCAAAGTAGAGGAACAATGCTTGTTCCAACAGTTTCCAAGATTGTTCTAACAAGTTTCTGAAATAGCGGAAAGCCGGCAGAATTAGAGGAATGCTGGCGGAAAAGCCTGTTGGGTACTTCTCCCAAGTGACCGAGATTGGCCATTGGAAGAGAGAGAATGTGGGCTTGATGGACCATTGGTTTGACCCAGAAAGTCATGGGCAATTCCAAAATGGTGGAATGAAATAACGGAATGGAAAAAGAAGTTGCCGCTTCAGCCCCGGATATGATGGAAGTTTATAAAATCATGAGTAATGTTGAGCACGTAGATACGGTGTGGTTATTTACCCTCTCTAACAGTACTAGAACAAGGGGCACTCTGTGAAATTAACTGAAAGCAGAGTTAAAAACAAATAAGAGAAACTATTATTTTCACTCAGCTCACAATTAACTTGTAGAATTTACTGCCAGAGGAAGTGGTCAAGGCCGTTAGTGTAGCTAGTTTTAAAATGGGATTGGATAAGTTTTTGGAGGATATGTTCATTAATGGCTATTAGCCAAGTTGCTTTAGGGGAATTTGTAACCTCTTAATGTTGGGGGCTGGAACAACAGGGAATTGATTGCTCATTGTGACCTGTTGGGTTCTTCTCCCAAGAGACAGAGACTGGCCATTGTTAGAGACAGGATGTTGAGCATGATGGACCATTGGTCTGAGCCAGTACAGCGCTACTTATGCTCTTATGTTTTGTAAGAAGAAATTGTAGTTGCATACTTGCATTCACATGAGATTCTTTTTCTGCTTCTGCTATCCATTGCTGGAGTTTGTAAGCCCACATATTAATTTCTCCCACATTCCTCCTCCACTTCAAAAGTTACTTCCTGTCCTCCCCTGGTCACTGCTAGAAATTCCACTGCATTTTTGTTTTGGTGGCAGTAATGCAGGCAGGAAGGCAGTGGGTGATTCATCCCATGATGGAAGGGAAATCATCACTATTCCCTCCTACAGCAAAATTAAGGGGTTCTGTCAGCAAGATTATTCCCTTCAGACATTATGAAAATGCAAGTCTGGGAGACTGGGTTCCTGGGCATCTAAATGGCAGATGAGATTTAATGTGGACAAGTACAAACTGATGCAAGTAGGTAAAAATAAGCCAAACTATGAGTACAGAATACTGGGTACTAAGCTAGGAGTTACCACTCAGGAAAAGTATCTGGGAGTGATTGTGGACAATACACTCAAATCCTCAGCCCAATGTGCAGTAGCAGTCAAAAAAGCAAACAGAATGTTAGGAGTTTTTCACAAAGGGATAGAGAATAAAACTGAAGATGTCATAATGCCTCTATACAAATCGATGGTGCGACCGTACCTATTCTGTGCAGTTCTGATCGCCCCATCTCAAAAAAGACACAACGGAACTAGAAAGGTACAGAGAACGGCAATGAGAATGATAAAGGGTATGGGACACTCCATGAAACTAACTGACAGCAGATTTAAAAGAAATAAATGGACATACTTTTCCACTCAACGCATAATTAATTTATGTAATTTGTTGCTGGAGGACGCTGTCAAGGCCAGTAGTATAGCTGGGTTTAAAAAGGATTGGATTGGATTGGATAAGTTCTTAGAGAATAGGTCCATTAATGGCTATTACTGGATGAACCTCTTACTGTCGGGAGCTGGGAGTGAACGGGGAATGGATTGCCCACTGTGACTGTTGGTTCTTCTCCCATGCGATTGAGATTGGCCACTGTCAGAGGACAGGATGCTGGGCTTGATGGACCACTGGTCTGACTCAGTAAGGCACCTACTTATGTTCTTAAGTCAAGGAATTAAGCACAATTGTTAAAACATGGTTTCTAAGTTGTTATTGTTTTTAAATTAAATGTGCATGCATTACACCTGCTGCAGCCTAACCTTTTCATTAAAAAAAAAAAAGTGTGTGGGGGAGGAATTTTTACAGCATTAGTGTTTTGTTTAAACACGGCTGGTTACTATGGCCCTTTTCAAATGTACTACGGAGGCGCTGCAGTTTGTGGGGGATGGGTGGAGGCGGCAGTAGGTGTGCAGACCGGCACATGGCTGCACACCCATCTCCACTGATCTCCACGCACAGAGGCACCTCCATGCGTGGGGGATCGGTGGAGATGGGTGGAGCACGATAGCACGCACCACCTCCCATCCCCACCTGCCATTACATGGACACACCCACCCACCATGCAGTCACGCTTGTGGGTAGGGGTGGAGGAAGTCTGTGTAAAAAGGGCCTATCTCAGAGAGCTGACAAACTGATAACACACAACACTCAATAAGAGCACAATAAATAGTAAAAAAAAAGAGAGAGAGAGAAGAAGGTATGGAACGGTAAAAAATTCAAAGAGATCCACAGTTCAACTGTTTGTATAATCTGATGGTTCCAAGTCTTTTGAAAGAACTGCATACAATTAGTATATCTCCAGCTGCTGGATGTTCTGATAATATGTTCTGATAACGTTTAAGTTAACTCAGGAACGTTAATAAATTTATGATGGGTAAAAGAATGTTATGAAATCTCATTAAAAAGTAAAAGACCAATCAACTCCTGTAACATTAAGCAAGCTGAGGAACATCCTGACTTTGGCAAAGCAGGAATGAGTCCCAGTAGCATGAATAGCTGGTGTGCAGACATCACGGATAAAGGTAAATCAAAAAACAAAGATGGAATCAAGCACCATTTTTATGAGACAACAAATTGACTGACAAGGTAAGGTACAATGGGAAGGGTGGACAATGATGGAACAGCACAAAGAGACAAACCTAAAGTCCAAAGCTTAACATTGGTGAGAGGGAGAGCTGAAGTTCAGATCTTCATCTAGACCCAAATTTGGCAGGTGACACTTGTTTTTATTGCGCTCTGTAATGGAACAGCTTGTGGAATACTTAGGACACAATGCTCCAGTATTAAAGTCCATGGAAGCTAACTTTAATAGATGAAGGTCCATGCCCTTAGTATCTTTTTCAGGTATGGACATTCTATTCATGTTTCCTTCCTGAAATCATCTATATTTTTTAATTTTACCAAATTTGGGGGGGCGCGGCATGGTGGTAATTTTTTTAAAATCCCTTTCTTGGTAATTTAATGGGTATTTTCAGACATTACGATATCACACTCAACCAGAGTCAATATCCTGTGGAGGGGAATGGTCCCGTAACATCTGTTTGATGCCCGCCAGATGTTCACCACAGTGAACCTCCAGCGGGAATCAAAATAACCACGCTTTCAGCCCTCGTCCGGGGACCAGGGCCGAAAGCGTGGTTAGCTGAACCACGGCCTGGACCATGGATGGGAATCAGACGCAGTGGAGGACGGGTGGCCGGGGGAGCGTGGGGGGGGCGGGGCTGTGCGGCCGTGCAGCCCCACCCACCCCGACGTGGAAATAAATGGGTGATTCTGTGACGGGGTGAAAGGCGCCCCGTCACGTCTGAAAATACCCAATGACTTAAAGAAAACATCAGTTAATATGAGGGATGTGTAGAAGGCCCTCCATTAGTTTTGCTTTAGTTTTTTATTTTCTTTGATGAAAACAATTAGTTTTGGATGGCTTTTGTGGAAAACTTGCTCATTTTCATTTTTTTTTTAATTAAGGTATTAAAAATAATACAAAATAAAATTAAAAAATCACTGCGCATGCGAAGAATGTATGCCAGACCATTCTGGGCATGCACACTCTCCCAAATTTGAAAAGGGTGCGCAGAACCGCCTGACAGCCATTTGTGCATGTGCAGTGATTATTTTTAAATTGAAATGGCCACTGAGTCATTTGCAAATGTGCATCCTTTTCCAAAATGGCACCAGCAGCATCACTGCCATTTTGGAAAAGGACAGCCAGTATGCACATTTGCAGACCAACTGGCGTTTTCCAAAATGTTATTAAAAGGTACACATGTGCAGAATGGACCTGGTGGTCATTTTGCACATGCACAGTGGTTTTTTTAAAAAAAATAAATATATATTTTAAAATGAAAACCAATATGAATGCCAACAACTGTTGTTTGCTTATTCATTCATTTTTATAACCAATAGAAAACTAAATGAATGCATGCCCCAAGGTTAATATTTATTTCCTGTACTAAATGCACGATTAGGAATATATAGCACGGTCATCAGTCAGCAAGCCAGAGAATTTGTTAATCTTGAGAAGACCATATGAGTCCTACAGATTAGCTTTATATAACAACGGAGCCTTACTCTGCTTCCATCAAGCTTCTTCTACACCATCAGTGGGGTCCAGGCTCTTCACCCCTCTTTATAAATGCGGAATTGAAACTGAATGGTCCCCAAGGGCACACGCTAAGACGAGGATTGAAATTCAGGAGTCCCAGTTTCCAGGCCAACACACTATCCACTGGATCACAACAGCCCACAGATATGTCCTTAACTAAATTTTCTTCTTTACTTTTAGTTCATCTTTAATTAATGGAAAGTTTGGGGGTCATTCCTTCCTAATTAACTTATTTCTAAATTGCAATTCTATGCAGCTCTGTTTAGCATACTTACTTGTATCACTCAAGCCACAGACATGTGAAACACTTCACTGAGTAAAAAGAGAAGGCAGATACAAAGGAAAGACCAATGCAATGTTGTAAAGAGAATTCTTTAGCAAGAACCCATAAAACTTTTGCTAAAATAGCTTAGAAGAAATAGGAGAGTAAGCGTCTGACACACAGTGCTGATCATGACCGTGAATAAATTAATCTGTTGCTCTGCTGAATATCCGATATCTTGAGTTGATGGACATTTTTATCTGTTTGCACTTTATCTTTCAAGACTTTTAGAGAATATTATGGATCAAAACTAATCTTGAGCAAAGTGACAGTGATCTGAAACATTTCTGCTGTTAATATTAGAATATTTATTGTTCATTTCAAAACTAACAATAAGGTTATAATTATGCTTTCTGCTCCCACTGGGCAAAATTACATGAACTTATACAATTTTCATTAACTCTTCTCAATTTCTATTGATTCAGTCTTTGCTCAATACAATAGTGCTGGGGCAGTATCATTATATTTATAAAGCAAATCTTTTGAATTATCCACTCTTCAGCACACCCTAGTAACGTTATGGCCTTTAATTATCAAACTCAAACGGAGGTTACAATCTATATTGATAGAAATATGTAATATAATAAAAAGTCATTCAGAAGAATACAAATTAAAATTCCAAATCCAGTTTATGAGAATTTTATGATACTCCCCAGAGGGATCTGCTAATTTACTCATTGCAGAGTCAGAGCTGCCAGTGCAGTGAAAGTGTTTGCTTCTTAAATTGGTTTTTTTAAAAATATATTTTTATTTAAGAACATATTAGCAGCTAGCTTCTCAAATTTAATAAATAATACTGTTAAAGTAGCAGTTCCTGGGTACAAGTCCCATATCTGAAACATGATATCTACAAAAGGGTGTTTTCAAGGTCAGTCATGTACAACAGCCTGTCCAAGTACAGGAGCCAGAAGCTGTACAGGGCAATGGGAAAGTTTGCTGGGTGGTTGCTTGATAGTAGTCAGTCACCCTTAACAATAGATGTTATTTTGTAACTTACATCAGGAAATCTCAACTGGCCAATTATGCTAGGACCAATTTTGATTAAATTAATAGAGCGATGAACCAGAAGACTTTGTGAAGGGAGTAACACTTTGTGCTATTTGGTATCCTGCTTTGCTTCAAGAAAAGGTTCTGGCAAGAACTACGGATGACAGAATGCTTCTCATCTTCCAGTCACCTTTTGCCTTAAGCCATATCATGTCACTGAGTTGGATGCAAATCTCTAGCAGTTCTCAGAGGGAGTTCTTGTAGTCTACAAATCAGGTTATTTCTTGTAATACACATGGTGCTTGACAACTAGTACCAAAAACCCAGTCTGTGGTGACTGGTGCCCAACTGGGGCCTTAGCATTAGGGCTTTGGGCCTGTGTTTTGTCTTTATTTCAGTGAATTGTGACTACTTTGCTTTTAATAGCTGGTTGAAGCAGTAAAAGAAAATAAAGGCACATTTTTGGTTTCATTCGGTAATTTCAGATGTTACGAGATCACAGTCAACTACAGTGAATTACTGTCAACCCCGTGGCATGCCCAAGGAACCCTGAACGTCTGCTAGGTGGCATCCAGATGTTCACCATAGTCAGCCACCCATAGGGGCAAAACTCAATCACGGTTCTGGAGGTCGGGATGGAACCATCCCCAGAACCGTGGTCAAAGTGATTCCCACCAGAAAAACGTCAAAAGTAACAACTGAACACCAAACACCAGGCGGGATCAAACAAAATGATCCCATACTGGCCCCAGTGCCTCTGATGCATCCCGAAGCACCTCCACTGCCTCCATCACCACCCCAGTCACCGGCTCGTCCACAGGGCCCGTACATTCACCTCCCAGTCCCACCAGGCCTCCAGAGGCAGCAGCCACCCAGGGGGGGGCCCTCTGGCAAAACCGGCACCGTGCCTGCCCCCCATCCCCACCCCACAGGCCAGGCCAGACCCGGAGGCCTCCCAGGACACGGTCGGGGATACCAACAGCGGGGGTGAGGGGAGTTCCCAGAGCTCCAAAGCACCCCCAGGATGGATGTGGGGACGGTCCAGGAAGCAGCAGGGTCGGGAGGGATGGGGGAGGTAGGGCAGGGCAGGGGGCATATGATGTAAAATAAATACATGGGTATACCCAAACTAACTCTTTATTGTGAGACAATTTGCATCGAGAAGGGGCTGGGGGTCACCTTGGGTGAAACTTGATTACAGGTGGGGCCTGCTCGGTTCCTGCAGTTGTGCTGGGTCCGCTCCCCATGCATCACTCACTAGCCATCCCATATTGCAGCCTGTGGGCTTATCGCGTGTCCTTGGAGCTCCCCTGCTTCCCTTCCCAACCCACATGGCAACGTGGGGCCCTCACTCCTAGCAGTTCAAACCCTCTGCCTGATGGAACATGGCTGGCTATGCTACCCCAAGGCTCCTGCGCCCTGGATCACCTGACGTCCCCCGTAGCTGGACTTTCCGGGAGACCATGGCCCTCTGTGACCTGTGGCATTCCCCATCCGTGCAACTGCTCCTGTGCTTCCCGGATACCCTCTCTGGTGCCTATGCGAGTCTGAGCTCTGGGCTTTGCTACTCTGGCTATGAGGCCAGCACTCGCGAGTGCCGGCTCTATACGGAGGAGCTTGCCTCCATCCCTTTCCTGATGGGCGCATCCTGCAGATGCGGTGCTTGAATGTTGCGTGGTCCCTGGCGGAGACTGTGTCTGCCCTCTCTGTGTGTAGCCTGGCCGGGTTCGCAACCTGTCTGGAGGAAGGGGACCCTGCCCTGGCTGTTTCCTTCTTTGGCTGCATCCACGGGGCGCGTGGCTACCAGCAGTCACATGGGGTGGCATATCACCACCTGTTGGAGCTTGGGCACCTGTCATGGCCCCCTGCTGCTGACTATGCCTTGCCGAGCCCACCGGCCCAGAGCTGGTGGCGCTGGCTGCTGTGTGGTCCCATGCTGATGTTCAGGTGGGGCTCGCCATGGCAGATCTGTTTGAGGCCTACTTCCTCGTTGCCCACCACATGGCGGGGCTGGGCTACTGCCAGGGCATGCTTCAGTGGCACCACTACGTGCATCTGGTGGGCCTACCCATCCTGGGCCCCTTCCTGACCCCCGGCAGTTGGCTATGAGGCCCCCTGTGTCTTCGGTGCCATGGATGTGTGCCCCACCGTGTGCTCCCTGCACCCCCTGTCGGCTCGGGGCACTGGCCACTCACTCCTTGCCATTCCGGCCTCGCAGCTGCTCTGGCCGTTTTGCTTGCCTCGGTTCCACTCGCCTGTGTCGCTGTGCCCCCTCCACGGGCACCCCTGGCCTTCGCTGTCTATGGTGTTCCCCTCCATGCCCCCCCCTTTGGCTGGTTCCTGCTGCCTGAGCCAGCTCTACCAGTTGTGTTGTCATCCCTTGCCGGCTGACCTCTCTTCTGTGTCCATGACCTGCCCCTGCACACCCCTTGAGTGCCTCCATGACTGTGCAGGTCTGGGGCTTGTGGACAGCACCTCCCTGCTTCCTCCAGGGGAGGGGGGGAGCCTTCTTGTGCTGCACGTTGGTTCCAGCTCGCCTCTGTCCCCAGCCATGCCTTTGCATCAGCGTGAGGGATCCCTGGCACCTGGACCCGACTCGGACTGCTCCAGTGCCTTCCCCGGCTTGGGTGCCCACCCCTGTGACTGCTCCATCCCAGTGGGGGCCCCTGTGACTTGGGGTGTCTGTGTTGCTGTTGGGTGTCCTGTGCTATCAGTGGGGATCTGGGTGTCTGTCACCGTGTCCTGGTCTGTTTCTGGCCCGGTCCCCTCCACTTCCTTGGCCCAGCCCCCCCCCGCCGTGTCTGTGGTGTTGTGTATGTTGACCTTCCCAGTGTGCTCCCCTGTTCAGGTGTGTTTGCGCCAAGGTGTGTGTTTTTGTTTTGTCTTGTCTGAAGCTTCCCTGTGCTTGTTGTATGTGCTGCCTCAGCTGCTCTTCTCCCTCCCCCCCTCCCTTCCCATTTCCCTTGTGTGGGCGTTGCCTTTTGGCGCTTATGGCTTCGTTTGGCCTCTGTCAGCCATGTCTGCCTCCTGCCCTGCCCTGGTGTCTTCCAGGTATTCTGACCTTGGTCCGGAATTGGCATAACGTCTGTTGCACTTCCCCAGGCCTGGTCCAGCTGTCGGTTTCCTTGCCATGGTCCCGCTCCCATCACGTCTGTTTGGAGCTGTCCTGGACCACGGAAGTGGGTTAGCCGGCTCGCTACAGTTGGGAATCCACTGTGGTGACCCATGAGCATGTAACATTGGAAATTACCCATTTTGAAACTGCACTTTGTGATAAAACACTCTGGCCTTAGATTGATTTTATTTACCACTACGTTTTGACTTCATTAGTTGGAGCACAGAAAGTATGGAGTAAGCAATATAGGGTATTTTCAGATGTTACGAGATTACGCTCAACCACAGTCAATACCCTGTGGTGGGGAATGGCCTCGTAACATCTGTTGGGGAACCGGAAGTTCCCCCCAGATGTTAACCATGCTCAATCGCGGCAGGGAATCACATTCACATCAACATAGGTGGAACTGGCGGGGTCGGTGCCAATCGCGTGGTGAATGTAATTCTCGGCTGCGATAAAGGGGCCCGTCTCATCTGGATGGCAACCACGGCCCGGAATCCCCAGCGGGATTCCGGGCCGTGGTCAATTCGGGTGGACGCTGCGGCCACATTGGCCGTGGCACCCGCCCATCTCCCCAGAGGATGGGTGGCGGGGGAGCCTGGGGGGGCAGGGCCATGCAGCCACACGTTGCGCCACACAGCCCCACCCCCTCCCCGATTCCCCGCCGAATCAGCCGGCACATCTGTTGGACGTGACGGGCTGAATCTGGCAGGGAATCAGAAGGGTGATTCCGGGACGGGGTGAATGCCACCCCGTCTCGTCTGAAATCACCCATAGTTGTTAGAAGTTGTTAGAAGTCATGACAGCAACATGGGGGCCTCTAGTGGTATGGATATAATATGTGTTTATAATTCATTACTGATTACTTGCTGTTTAATAATAATAACTTACTATTATTGATTACTGCCATTTGATTATAGTTTGTTGTTTTATAAAGGAATTTACTTGCTTATGTTGGTTTCTTCATCTCTCTCTTCAGCATGAACTTTTTATATCTGTTTCCCATCCATTGATATTGTCTTTTATTAATAGACTTGTCTTTATTCACTCGGTGAACTTCTATTAAAGTTTAATTTTGTTAATAATGTGACTTTGAATTGTCTACTTTTCATCTGTAATGGGTTTCCACTGTTATTACGTGGGGTATCAAAACATCGTTAATAATGTGATGATTTTAGTGGAAACTGGGTTTTATGCAATAGCAGTCTTTAAGTTGGGGGTCTATTTTATTGGGGAGACAAGGACCATAGGGATTTAATTTGGCCTAGAAAGCAGTTTGCTTTTTAGTTTGACTTTTAGAACTGTTGTCACAAAGGAATTAAAAGAGACATTGGGTGAAAACAGACATGATGCTAACCACCCTTGGTGGTTATTTATGCATGTTGAAGAGCTGTATTGGTGCCCTATGCAGCCCTGAAACATGAATAAATGACCACCAAGGGTGGTTAAGGGGTGGTTAGCGTCATTTTTGTTTTCACCTGTTGATAATATTTATGTTTCTGGGACCCAAGGTCTTTTTGGAAGTCTGGGTCAAAACAGTTTCTCATGACATTAAATGAGCTGAAAACATGTTTTCAACTCATGATGAAGCTGTAATACTGGGTGATTTCAGATGTTATGCGGTCCCGATTCACCACAGTGGATTCCCGGCAGGGGTGAATCGAATAACCACCCCCAGTGGTCAAAAAAAGTCCTGAACAGACGTGACAGAACCGGGACCATGGAAGGGAATCGGGCCTACACTTCACGGGCTGGGGCAGTGCAACAGACGTGACTGACGCTGATTCCCGTCCATGGTCAAAACACCCAGAAGGCGCCGGATCAGCCGGTCCCGGTTGCTTCTGCTTTCCCTCCACTGCCTCCAGGTGCAGCACGACCGCCTCCTCCCCCGCCCGCGCCTCTACTGCCACCTCCTCCACCTCCTCCCTTGCTCTCTCGCCCTGCGCTCACCTCTCCCTTCTACCTCACTCCATCCAACCCCGTTCCCCTGCTGCTGTGTGGCCTTTAAAGCTCCCTCGGCTGCCTGTGTTGTTGCTGGTTGCCTGGCAGCGACACTGCGTGCGTTGTCCCCGGCTGGGAGTCATTTCCTTTGATTCCAGCCGGTGGTTTCTGGTCAGACGTTACTTTTTGTTGGTTCCCGTCGGGAATCTCTTTGACCAAGCTTTCGGAGATGGTCTGGCGGGGAGCTCTGGAAGCATGGTTGATTTAGACCCCATGTGAGTACTGACTGTGGTGAAAATCTGGCGGCTGCTGAACAGACATTCAGGGCGCTTTGGCTCCACTGTGGGATTGACCATGGTTCACTGTGGTTGATTGTGATCTCGTAACATCTGAAAATACCCATTGATAACAAAGAAACACCGTCAGCCTGCAGAAAAGGTTTTTTACTGTTTCAATCATATCTCAAATGCTAAAATAGGTTTAATTTTGATATTTCACAATGTAAATTCCAAATTGTTTTAAGATAGTTTAATTAAAGAATTCTCTATAGATTAGGAAATCTAGGGGAGAAATTAGATATTAATTTAAGGGAGAAATTAGAGACTAAAGACATTAAGAATAATGCATTTAGTTAGTGAAACCAGCTTCAAATTATACCTAAATACACCATTCAGAGGAATAAGTAATTGTTCTTTTGAACTGTCTTAATGAGAAACTCAAAGTCTTATAAATCAGTGTTCCTCTAGAAATTTCTTTCTAAAGTGAGTAGAACCAAGACAGATATAGCATCTGCTCTTCAATAACTTCCTAAAAAGAATCCCCTATATGAAATTATGTAGACTTCATAGAATTTAATAAAACTCAATGAGGCTAATAGACTCCATTGGTTTTCATAGACCTCCAGTGAATCTAATAGACTCTATTGAAGTGGGACAAAGATCAGGACTGGTAAAAGGTTACCATGGTCTTGGTTCATAGAAGTAAGAAGAGGTGATGTCAAAATAACCATGAAGAAGATACAGCTGTGGAGACATGGAAACCAAAAACATCTTTCTTTAGCATCACCACTTGACAAGAGGCAAACTTAATGCAGATTGGAGAAACACCAGGTTACTCCTGACCTGATGGCCACTGATTGAAGGAAGCAGTCATATTGAAAGGCTCAGAAATCCTATAAGACTGGCAGGATATTGTTGATGTAGAAGGAGAGGAAGGCGCTTGCTAACCAACATGCTGCTGGGCCAAGTCAGCTGTGGGACTTATGTTGTAAGCTGCCCCGAGATGCCATGGGCATGAGGGGGCGGCCGATAAATGTGAAGAAATAAATAAATAATATTTAAATTGTAATATCTATCTACTTACTTCACTTTTCCCTTACCTAAGGACAGTTGGAATGATTCTGAATGCTCTCTGATATGAGCATGATCTTTCCCATCCCTTACAGAAATTGAATGATTCTGAACATGCTGTGACATCACAGCAACTGCTATGAGCTAGCAAGCAGGGAGGAACTTCTGTAGGGCATCTGAAGACATTTGAAGTTAACACTCCCACCCTCTCCTCCGAAGGCCTGGATGAACAGCCAGGTTTTACAGACTCAGCAAAAAGCCATCAGACCCGGGGCCAGGCGAGCTTCCAGAGTCGCGGCCTGGCCACCGAGAACGCCCTCTCCATTGTGGCCCCCCATTTAACATGGGGGACCTCCAAGAAGGCACCCCCGGCAGACCGCAGGGATCACCCTGAGGCATGGAAGGCGAGGCGGTCCCCAAGATATGAGGGGCCCAGACCGTGTAGGGCTTTATAATATGATGAATATGATAATGTGATCTATAATATGATGAAAGTGCAAGGAAAAAACATTTTTGAGGTTTATCATGTGTGTGTGTAGCTGTAGGTTTGCCCTTTAAACTAATTATTGCTTTACATTGCCTAGTTCAGATTTTTCAGAATTTCATATTCTACCTAATTAGCTAAATCTTTAGCCATAGGTTACTAGTATTTACAAACTGAATGAGATACACCTGAAATGTTTGCAATTTGTTTTAGAAGTCCGCTCTCAAAGGAAGGGAAATGCTGTATTATCAGGACAAATCAGTGACAAAATGTGGTTTATTCGGATTTTCCTCAGGCAGTCATCTCAAAGTAAAATCATTTTTGTATGAAGCAGAATATGTATCCCCTCTACCCTGGTGGATATAGTGTGAATGGCTTTATTAATGACACTATAAACTTCTCTAATGTCTTGGGGTGTTCCCACTCATGGATTTAGAAGATACCCATATTCCTGGACCCTAGAGGAATAAAATGTGCATGTTTAAAATACATTTAAAAATCGAAGCCAAATTGGCAGTAAAAGATTGCTGTTTTCTCCCCTGCCTGTGCCCCTTGGCAGAGCTGTGGGATACAAGGGACTTTGTTTTGCTCCCATAATAGGAAGGAGACACCCACTTGGAGGCTGCATGGCGGCTCTGATGACTGGAGCAGTGCTGCCAAACTCAGTGCTAGGGAAAACAGTGAAAGGTATGAAGGCAAGTCTCACACTGCGAAACTTGCAGGCACCATTTTATGTGTGGCAGTTTTCCCAGGCAGTTCAGTGCCCAAACCTGCTGGTAAGAGGATGCACCCACTCACCCACCCCATACAATGCAGCATTATGGGCATGGGCTGTAAGCAGCACTGGGGGCATGGCTGGCCATCTGCTTTGCAGGGGGTGGAAAGGAATTATTTTATGCCAGACACAGTTTGACCAGGTGACTGGTATTTTTTCACCTTTCTCACAGTGCTTATTACAACAAATTGGTTCCATGGGATGAACCCATGGGTATGGATGGAGTGTCTTTTTCACACTCTTTGCAGGGGTCCAGTTAGTTGTTGAGAGTTAAGTTGAATAATTAAGCAATTAGCAAAGCCCTTTCCCTACAAGATGAAGATCCATGGCTGAATCAAAGAGTAAGTATGATCAGATTTCAGCCAATGTCACAAAGAGGAGAGTTGAGCAATACACTAATGGACAAGGGTGGCCCCAGGTGGCCCTCCTCACCTGCTTCAGGTCATCATCAAATTTTATTAGGCACTGGCTGTTGCCCTAGCGAAAAATTACAAGATAACAAAACAGAAACAAAACAATTTTGATAAAACACACATACATCAGAGACAGTCCATTCATTAAAGCACAATGCATTAGCTCAAAACCACAAGATGGGGCACCCTCTGGAATAAACAACAAAGTTCTGAGCATGGGAGCAGGCCAACAAGGGCAGATTAGTAGGGATGGGCGAACGCGGTTCGGAAGTTCGGAGTTCGGCCCGAACTCGGCCTGTTCAGATGACCGAACGCGAACACGAACCTGAACCCAAACATACCGAACAGAACCGAACACCAAACGGCGAAATGGCCGAACAGTTCAATCAGTTCGGATCGCGTTCGGGTGGCAAAAAAAGGTTCACGGTAAGGTGACAGGGAGGGGTAGTACTAGTCACTGAGGAGCAGACTTCCAGGCACCAGCGGTGGAGAGGCTTGCAAGAAATGAAACTATCTGCCTCCGCCTGTCCCAACACCTTCTGAGCTAGTCGCTGTTCCTGAACAGCAGGCGTTGAGTAGGATTATTAGCTTGCTATAAGTTTCATTTCAGTTTTGTACTGAAATGAAACTTAAACCTTAAACTGAAACCTTGTGTTTGTGATTTCCCCCCCCCATCCCATATAGAGAGAGATAGAGAAATAAAGATATAGAGAGATAGATAGATAGGTTAGGGATAGTAGTTGTAGGCTTAGTGATAGAGATAGCGTTAGTGATTTAGTTTTAGTGTTTGTAGGAGTTAGATAATCCATTTAGTTCATAGCATTTAGAATAGTTAATAGCAGTTAGATTTAGTGTAGATAGATAGATATAATATTAGATTAAAAAAAAACTCCATATAAAAACAAAAAAACAAATAAAAAACAAAAGAAAATCATATAAAACCCAATAAAGAAACAAAAAACCATATAAAAAAACAAAAAAAACAAAAACCCTCTCATAACATTTCCCGAACGGCCGAACAGAAAGGCCGAACCGAACGGCCGAACCCGAACCCGGCGAACTAACCGAACGGCCGAACCGAACACAGCCGAACTGAACGCAGCCAAACCGAACGGACGAACCCGAACGCGATCTGTTCACCCATCCCTACAGATTAGTCCCACAGATAAAGCCCCAATTCTAAAAGAGCATCCAACTTGTGGTGACCATGCACGAAACCTGTCAGATGATCGTTCAGTACAGAGCTGGCGACAAGCATTACTAATTCCAACAAAGGAAATGCCCCACTCTTATCATAGCATAGCTTCTGAAGACACCTTACTCTTCTCAGAACTTGCATCAGCAGCACTTAACTCCTGAACAAGAGCCCCATTCCTAAGAAGCTTGTGAGGACATCACTTGATTTGTAAGAAGGATGCCTGGCTCTTCTAGGTGCTACTGATATCAGCACATGACTCCTATTCCAGGGGCCTTCAGCACCATCATCGTTGATAAGTTGGCATACTGCCTCAGCCATAACAAGTCCAAAGACAACTGGAATATACCTTTAACTCTTAAAAAAGGATTATATAAACCATATAGCTCATAGAGGATGGTTATATAGACCACCATCACACACCGAGCAGGTATTATATCATTATTAACATTGAGTAGTAAATCATAGAGGTAAAAAACCTTTGCCTTTACTCATTGGGAGCACACAAAAATCATCATACAGATTATCTAATTATTATCCATGTTGGTCTTTACCAACCTCGCAGCTCTGGCTGCAGAAAAGGCCACCTCATTTGTGATTTTGGCTTTTTTATCCCCTAAGAGATATATCAGTCTCTGCAGAATTGACCATAAAGGGTTACATTTAACTTTTCCAAGGAGCCTTTCCCAAGGTTGGGCATAAAAAAATGACAAATTAATAAATAGTGTGAGAGATCCTCCACACACTCACTCCCACAGATACATTTCCGTTCCTGGTAAGATATTCCTTCATATCTCCCTTCAGCCACTGCCGTAGGTATTGTCTGCATCCTCAAAGAAGTAAAGAATTTCCTTGACATGGGATTATCAAGTGCCTTCAAATAGCTAGTCCTGGTCAAACCTACAGACCAATATTTATACCATGACAAGATGCGTGAAGCAGATGCCTGGGATCTTTGATATTGTCTATCTAGATCTCGGATTCTATGTTTGACTATTTTTCAGGCTTTAGTTATAAGAAAATATTTTCAAAAAGGAAAAAACCAACTGTTTCAATTTATGATTTACTCCCTTCCACCACGGATCTTTATCTTTCCATACATCACTCATTTTTTCAGTTAAACACATTTAGTAAAGAGGAGGCAGGATATTTTAAAAAGAAAACACACTAAGAGGATCTCAAGTCTAGCAGACAGTGACATCAATCCCATCTCAAGTTTCATGATTTTTGGGGGAAGTAGCTGGCAGTACCCCCAAACATTCTCTCAGAAACTTGTTTTGCCAGGGTTTGAGCTATTTGGCTGTAAGAGGATCATAACCCCAGAGCACATCTTAGAGACCAATTTGGCCTCAAAAGGTTTTAGGGTCAGTTTTATTTGCTGCCCACCCCTGGACCTATACAATTTCAAGAAGGCAGAGGTGGCTGCTATAGCTGCCTGTTTCACTGAGAGCAAGTGAGATGACCAAGAAAAAAACACCCCCATATACCTGTTCTAACTTATGCCCTGACAGGTACCACTTTTCTTGTTTGAACCGTGTGGGAAAAAAGCATCATTTTTGTTTTATTATAGTTGATTACCAGATCTTGGGACTGGCACTCATTGCCAAAATCCTCCAAAAGACAACTGAAACCTAGCCTACTTGCGGATAATAATACAGTGTCGCCTGCATACATAAGCACTGATACCCTGTAATCACCAATCTTAAGGGCCATATACTTCCCTTTATCCTGATGTTTGACTATTAAGTTATTAATGTATACATTGAACAGGGTGTGGGCAAGAAAGCATCCCTGCCTTACCACCTTTGAGGTCAAAATCGTGTCAGACAGAGCTTCTCTTGTATTAATTCTCACCTGAAGTGTTGCATTCATATATAGGGATTGTACAAGCAATAAAAGTCGCCTATCAATAGACAATTTGTCCAGCTTTTCCCACAGAAGTTCTGTTAATCAAATCAAAAGTTGAACTAAAATCGATGAATGCTACAAACAATTTCGTTTTCTTGCTCCTATATTTCCCAATCAAATGTGACAGCACCAACCCTTGCCCTATCGTACTTTTTGCAGCACAGAACCCCGCTTGCTCTTCTGCTAGAATATTGTTTTCTATCATTCAGATGGTCAAATATTCTAATAAGAGCTTAGTATATATTTTGTATATAAGGGGGAGCAAACTGATTGGCCTACAGTTTTTAGGATTGGATTGATCCCCTTTTTAAAATATTGGCACAACCAGTCCTGTCCTTCATAAACTGAGAATAGTACCCGTACTGTTTATTAAAATAAACAGATTGGCCAAGGCAGGAGGAGCCCACCACTCTGGAAGGAGCTTGAAAATCTCACCTGGTATAAAATCCTTTCCTGGGGCCTTCCCATTTCTTAAAGATTCTATAGCAGCCAGTACTTCTGCTGTTGGCACAGGGTTCCAAGATGGAAGGTCCTCAAATCCCATTGGTAATGGCTGAGTTCCTATCACCTTGCTGGCATTAAATATTTCAGTAAAGTGCTGTACCCAGATGTTTTGTTTTATTTTGGTTTCATGGAACATATGCCCTCCTTTCCACATGACATTTATAGTTTTCCAGAACAGTTGAGAGTCATTTATTTCCAAAGCATTTTGAAGGATTGTCCATTGTTTCTTACTAAAATCCCCATTCTTCTTCAACAATAGATTTTTATAGCAATTGCATTGTTCTTGATATTTAACAATGCCTATATTACTTGTACCACACTTCAGTTGCCTAGCCAACAGTCTAAGTACCATCTTTGCCATACAGCAATCCACATCCCACCAATCTTCTCTGGATGTTTTGTTTTTTATATTGCCCTTCTTTTGGGAAAGCAGAGGATTTAGACAGACTATAAGGGTGTCCAATGCTCCAATGGCCTCCTCCACAGTAGATGTTTCTAGTATTATAGATATCACTTTAGAAGAATGTTCAGACAGCAGATAGGTTAAAACCTGTTCACTAACTTCCATGGTCCAGCGAACTCTGCATGGTTCATCTAATTCGATCTGTCCACTAAGAAGTGAGACAGTACTACTTACAAAGTCCTAGCATAGATCTTCCCTATAGTAGAGATTAAGCTTATTGGCCTCTAACAGTCTGGGTTGCAAATACTACCCCTCTTGAAGATGGGAACTATCCAGCTTGCCACCCAACACTTCGGGACTTTCAACTCATGACTAGCCCACAAAAAAAGAATAGCCAATATCTGTGCCCACCAATGGGGTGCCGCCTGAAAGATTTCGGGAGTGACGAGGTCAGGACCTGCTGCCTTGCGTGGTTTAAGGGCCATAATAATTCCACAAATAGCATCCTCCGAGAAATCATGGGATTGCCATTGCCTGGCCTCAAGAGAAACCCCGCTTGGCTCGCCTATCAAATCATCTGTCCCTACCTGGCGACTAGCATATAACTTGCCAAAAAAAGATTCCCAAACGGGGCCAGAAATTACCTCTTGGCTAAGTCGCTTCCTAGGTTTAATTATAAGATTAAGACTGGACCAAAACCAACTTGAATTGCCAGTAGATAAATCCACGGCTATCTTGGCCCAGGTAGTACTAAAAAAATCACTCCTTTTCCGTTTCAAGGTCTGGTTATACCTATTCCTAGTCTCAAGAAAGGCTTCCCATGCCTCTGGATCCTGGTCCTTAACCCACCACCTTTTAAGAGCAGCCACTCTGGCCTTCTCTTGTCTACACTCCTGATCACGCCACAGATATGAATTACATGTGGATCGACTCTGACCCTGCCGCTTCAGAGTTCTCTGGGACTCCTCTAATATGCCAGAGAAGGCAGCAAACAGCACCTCAGGATCATTTGTCATTCTCATAGACCTCAAATGACCCCGAAGATTCTCTGAGCTACAGATGTCATTAATAGCACTCAGAAGATCAGCTCCAGCAAGATTCCTTAATTTGGGCACTATCGTCCCCTGTAAAACACTCCCTACTTCTTCTATCCCTGAACATTTAACCTGGGTAGTCAGAACTGCATGATCACTTTCTGGCTTATGAAGCAGCTTGACCTTCCCAAATAGAAATACCTCGTGATCATTTGCTTCGACAAGGATAAAGTCAATTTGGCTCCGGCCCTGAGGGCCAACATACGTAAAGCCCTCATGGTCATAATTTAATATAAGCAAATTGAACTTTTGTATAAGATCCTTTAGCAGCAAATCTGTTCGCCCAGTTGGGTGGCCAATATCCTCTGCTGCCTGTTCCAACGTACTTGGCGCCTGGGCTCCCTCACTATCCTTCCCCATATGGGTGTTCCAATCCCCTAATAAAATATGGGAAGCAGCAGGAAATCTCTCATGGGCCTCCAATATTGCTGTCTCCAGGGCCAGCCAGACATCACTACTATAATAATGTGAAGTAATGGGAGGAATGTAGATGTTGAAAAGGACATATTGATCCATGGGTCTATTACCCAAGTTAAGCTTCCCAATCTGTATTTCAGGCCTGCTGCTTTCAATAGGGGGAAAAAGACCTGCCCTAGAGCTGCAAACACATATAGCAAGGCCCCATGAAATGCGGCCTTTAGTGCCCTTTTTCTGGCCCCCATGTAAAAAAATCTCAAACCCATCTAAGGTAAACTCAGCATCTTGCCTCACCCAGGTTTCCTGGAAACATATCACCTCATACCCAGTTAAAAAATCCAACCACTCCTGGTCCTTAACCACGGACCTAATGCCTGCTATGTTCCATGAAGCCAGGGATAAGGTACCCTGGGGGAGTGAAGAAGCTACAGGAGCCCTAAGTCATGCAAGTGACTGAGACACCTCAATTTGATACAATGAAGAGTTCAGCACTACGACATTACTGTTTACCCCTACAATTGGACCTTGGGGTTGTCTTTGATTTTGACTGGGCTCGCCCTCCTTAGGAATATGGTCCCCAGTCAAGCCCCATGCCCTAGAAGACCTTAGCACACCCACAGAACCCCCATGTTCCTCCTCCCCCAAATAGCGTACCGCTGTTAGATCATCCAACCTTATCTGCATCTTACTCAATACCCTATTATCATTGATGGAGGGGACTACATGCTCGATTTCTGTCCATAGGGAATAGTTCTTTAAATGCCCTAGCCTTGTCATAAAAATATCCTGGTCTATGACTGACAACTGGTTAAATAACTCCCCTATCTGAGCAGGATTGTCCGTAGATACTTTCCCAAGTAGGAAGGATCCCACTTGGCTCGAAATCTTATCCAGCAATGTAACATTGCTTGCCTGCGTTCCATAATTAGGAAGTTGATTAGGATGCACCTGGATCAATTCAGGGGTCATTGGCTGTACCCCACTGGGTTCCAATTGGGCCATCACCTGAATCCCCCCATGACTTCCCATTATCTGCTGCTCGAGATGGGTAGAAGGGTCCTGGCCCAGGTCCATCCAGTCAGGTGTAATTACTTCCTGGCCTGGCTGCTCCTCCCTTTGTTCAAGCCTTACAGTCCTTCCCATCTCCTGTCTACTCAATATTGTCTGCCTCTGGGCTCGAGGACCCAAAGCTATTATGTTTGGGGATGAAATAAGGCATCCTGAATCAACCTGGGTAGCCATTAACTCTCCTCTTGAATATGACAGCACCCTATCTATTGATAAACCTCTCGCCAATAAATGCTTCCTAGCCTTAAAAATTCTACGAACCCATAGACTATCAATAAAGGAGATACATAGTCGGTGCACAAAACCCTGACAAGCCATATGATGAATATCGACAATCTGTGAAGATGTCAATGAATTCCTCAAGAAATATACTAGGATGTTGTTATGTCATCTTAATAAGTGGGTAGAGAGCAGGACCCTGATCCCGCAGGAACAGTACGGCTTTAGGAAAGGGCGATCAACGACTGACTACTTTTATATTCTTCAGCATACAGTCTTCAAATACTCTAAGATCAAGAAGGGGAAACTTTTCCTGGCCTTTGTCGATTTGACCTAGGCCTTTGACTCGGTGCCCAGATCCAGGCTATGGGCTAAGCTGAGGGTGTTGGGCATCGAGCCTGTGCTATTGGGTCCAATTATGCAATTATATTCTAATAGCGAGGCCAGGGTAAGGTTTAATAATGGGACCCTACAGACTAACCCAATACCTGTTGAAAAGGGCATTCGGCAGGGGTGTGTATTGGCACCTCAGTTATTTAGCCTGTATGTGTCTGACCTGGTAACCTGCATCCAAGCAACAGATGTGCATCCCCCAAGGGTAGGTAACACTCAGGTCTGTCTTCTGCAGTTTTCAGACGATGTGGTTCTTATTTCTCAAACTGAGGTTGGGTTATGAAGGGCAATTGACCAATTCCATCTCTATTGCGTAAGGAATGGGTTAGAACTGAACCCATGCAAATCTAAAATCTTGGTCTATGGGAAGAGGAAGCTCCCCACCAAGTGGAGAACAGCAGCTGGGGAGCTTGATATCATCTCTTCCTTGTCTTACTTGGGAGTGATGTTTTCCAATAAGGGAACTTGGAGCATGCACCTGACCAACAGGTCATTGAAAGTCCGGCAAGCGGCGCAGGCTATTACCAGAGCTGTTTATGCCTTGCAGGGGGTCTCTGTCTCTGCTTTTCTTCAGGTATACAGCGCCAAAGTGCCAAGTTCGGCCCTGTTTGGGTTGGAACTCATCCCCTTCCCGGACATTAGGAGACTGGAACGAGTACAGAATGTATTTTTGAGGAGGCTGCTAGGAGTGGGAAATAGTGTCCCGGGAGCAGTTATCAGGTTGGAAGTAGGGATGAGAGCCTTGGGGTTACTGGCAAGACTCACCTTCTTAAGATATTGGTTGAGGCTACTAACTTGTCAGGAATTTGACCTGCCCCTCCTATGTTTAAGGGAAGAACTTTCCCACACAGGAATACGTGGCTACCCCTGGTTGTTATACTTGGGGTGGCTGCTTAAAAATCTTGGCTTCTCCCTTACATATTTTTGTGGGAAAGATCCTGCCTGTATTCGGAGGGAGATGGAAACTAGGGCTAGGGATGTGGCTCTTCAGGAGGATCTGGGACTATTGAGCACTTGGAAGGTTGCCCCTGCCTTGTACCAGATTAAATGTACTAGGTCCTTTGAACCTTATTTGGATAAAATTAGGGACCCTAGACTCCGTAGGTGCTACACCCTGGCACGTTTCCACCTGGTTCAGATGGCAGTAACAGAAGGCTGGCAGTTATCAATCCCTTTTGATTTACGTTGCTGCTCATGTAGTCTGGAGACATTGGAACATTTTTTGCTGCGCTGTCCGTATTATACTCACTTACGCCAGGCTTGGTTGGCTCCGCTACTGGGTAGGGGCTGGTCCCTTGCCCTTGAAGGCAGTTATAAGTACCTTATGGGTTTGTAAGAAACGAGCAAGATGGTCGCTATAGCAACCTTTGTTTGGTTGGCTACCAAAAGGAGGGAGTGGGTTCATGATAAACTGACAAAAACTAAGCAATTAGCAATTAGCTAGGATGGAGGTCGAAGTTTCCCTTAAATCAGGTTACATCCAGTGCTGTGACTGCTTCCCCCTTATTGCAGCTAGTTTCCCCTATGTATTGACCGATATACCTGTTATATCTTGGCTGAAATAGGTTTTTTATCCCTGCTCAGTCTTATTATTCTATCACTTAGACTTTTGAGTGTCTAGGGACATTGAATTCTTAGGGGGTGCCATTTTGGACTCCCAATAGAGTCAATTGTTATGTGGCAGATGTTAATCATCGGATCCCCATTTATAGGGGGGTGATTGATCAGATTATTTTAAACGTTTTTGGATGATTTTATTGGAAGTATTATGTATGTTATATTTTTTTCTATTGTTATTATTGTTTTCGTTGTGTGTGTTATATTGTGTATTGTGCTGCTGGCCTATGACTGTAGTGTCTTGTTTGGCTATGGCGGAAGCTAATGCCACAATAAACATACATACATACTCACAAAGTGGGGCAGATAAAGCTTCAGCCAAAAAGGGAAATGATCACTCTCGATCTGTGATCCCACTATAAATATGTCTACTCTTTCAATTAAAGAAGGGGAAATTAAAGTATAATCTATGACACTACCTCCATGGTATAGTCAAATTACTTCGATAATCCCCTTGTGTATTACCATTAAGAATCTTTAATGAATTTTCTAAAATGAAATTATATAACATTTCCCCTGCTTTATTGATCACTTAATCCTTAGATTCCCTTGTGTGATTCCAAACCACATCTGTCTTAAAAAGATTAACCATTTTCAAAGCTTTTAATATAGCTTGACTGTTGGTTCAAATTCTTGCATTAAAATCACCTAGAATCAAAAAGTGATCATGGGAATATTTTACAAAAATGGAAGCAATAAATGCCCCAGCTCTCTTCAAGTTGCCATCTGTGAAGTCGCTAGGGGGAATGTAAATATTTAAGATCACTATGAATTTCTTATTAGGATACACCTAAAGGCCATGATGGGGAATTTCAGACATAACTATACCACGGTCAACCACAGTGAATCCCCTGTGGTGGCTGTTGGTCCCGTTACATCTGTTCTGCTTCCCACCAGACGTTCACTCCAATGAATCACTGGTGGGAATCAGATTGAGCACGATTCTGGACCTCCGGCCGCCCGGAGGTCCAGAATCGTGGTGGGATCGAGCTCCAACCATTATCAGATTTGGCCACGATCTGGGATGGGCCACAGGTTACGTCTGTTACCTGCAGCCCGGCCGGACTGTGGTCCTGACCACGGGACGGGATCGGGCGCAGTGTCTGGATTGATCGCTGCGCCTGCCCATCTCTGGGAAGGCAGGCAGCCGTGCGGCTGCACATCGCACAGCCCTTCCCCCTCCACGATCCCCAGTGAGAATCAGGCCAGCATGTCTAAAGGACGGATGGTCTGATTCCGAAACAGATCCTGGTCCATGGTTCAGCGTAGCGGGCCTCCTGGTGGCCCGGTACGTCTGAAATTTCCCTATGTCTCCCATATAAATTATGTCCCCTTCTATTGAAATTTGACCTTGCTATCTATTTCAAGTTTCCACGAAATCAGTATTGCTAAGCTCCCACTGGGGCATCCTTTACATTGGAACCCCTTAACAGGATTACACCAGGCCTTAAAGCCCTCAACTTCTAACTTTTCAGATGCAACTAGCCAGGTTTCTTGCAAACAAACTATATCAAACTGTTGGAGGAACCTTAGAAAACCTTTATCATGTTTTTTGAGCCCCAACCTGAAATATTCCACAATATGAACTTTAAAATCAAATGACTCCCATCCAATGCATAGACAGCAGAT
This sequence comes from Sphenodon punctatus, assembly GCA_003113815.1. Taxonomy (NCBI): domain Eukaryota; kingdom Metazoa; phylum Chordata; class Lepidosauria; order Sphenodontia; family Sphenodontidae; genus Sphenodon; species Sphenodon punctatus. The sequence continues at coordinate 2,744,632 of QEPC01002298.1, read as the reverse complement.
GGAGATCGCACAAGGGTTGGCCAATTTATCTGTCCCACTTTGTGATATCAATCTATGTCTGACAAAACATTAGCCTCTTTCCCTAGTATTCTCTTATCTCTCTTTCTGTGGGATAATAGATGGAATCCTGGCAGGGTTTTACAAGCCCCCTGAGTAGTTTGCATTTGATTATCTTCTGCTAAAGTGTCCAATAATAATGAGTTCACTGGTTCCCCAGATATAACTGCGTCAGATAAAGGGTTCTGCCTGTTTGTGATTACTGGCCCCTCATCAATATCACATTTGTTGCTGATATTGCTTGCATCTACTCGTGACGTTGCCGAATCTGTATATAGAATATTGCAGGGACTTATCTGAGACTGTACATTCACCTCCAGTATATCTATGGCAACTTCTGCTTCTTGATTAACATCCAAGTTATCTTTCTGATTTATTATCTCATTCCCCCCTGGTTCTAGTCTAGCACAACTGTCCCCCTCATCCAGATCTAACCTCCCTCTCTTATCTCCATTTGTTGGAGACCTGGCCTTTATCAAAGAGTGTCTTTGTGTTTGGGGGGAACAGGAATGTGGGATGCCCTGGATAACCACTAGGGGCGCTTTTAAACGAAACAAGAAATGCGGCTGATCCTTTGATCAGCCGCATTTCTTGGCGCTCGTTTAAAAGTCTAAGGGCGCTTTTCTCGAATCTTCCCCTGCATCAGACCGGGCAGGCGATCCTGCCCCCTCCGACGTGGATCCACCAAGTGCCGGCTTTAAGCTGCACTTCCGGGTTCCTTGACCCAGTGCGCATGTGCAGAAGGGCGTGCATGCACACAAAGCCTCAACGCCATGTCTGATGATATTCTGATCATCAGACATGGTGTACAGCGAAAGGCGGGGGGGATATGCCAGCACTTTACGATCCTGCTTGTGAGCAGGATCGTATAAAAATGCCCTCTGTGTTCATACAGATTTGCCATTCTATTAAGAATGTTATTCTGACCTTCTAGTGGTAAATTTCCATAGGTCTGTAAAGTGCCTCTTTCTTCTGGCAATAACCCTATCCCCACCTTAGCAGCATTTACCATCTGGGTATCCATCTCCTCAACAGAGGTAAGATCTATTAATTCAGAGGCGTTACCATCCCTGGCATTAGCTCTACCCCCAACCATTGCTATGCCTTTCATACTATCTGCCATAATTATATTTGCTGATGTTTTCAGCTGCATGATATTGTCTTTATTAAGATTCCTATCCTTCATTCCCCCAAGACTGACAAGAGGAGCCTCTTTTTGTCCTTTGACATAAGCTCTAGATATATTGCCCGTTGGGATAACTGTTCCTTCCTTTCCAAAACTGATGAGATCAGGGTAACTGATCTAAACTGTATAACCACCCTCCTATGCCCTTTCACATAATACAGCTGATCAATTTTCTTTATGTCACGACTAACTATGGGCATTTTCAGCAGTCTAAGATGTTCAGCTGCCTCCCCTAGGTGTATCCCAAAATGGCAACCTGCCCCTTGGCAGAGGAAGTACGATAAAAAACAATTTATCTCTAGCTAATTTTAGTGAGGATAATTCCTCTTTCAATTGTTCATCTTGTCAGTTGTCCCAAACAATTCCCATTTGTCCCAATTAATTCTCCCTGCCCTACAGTGGGTGATTTCACACCCAAAGGTAAGCTCCATTGAGGCTTACATCCAGTTTCCTTACTATATAGGGTACCAGGATCCAGTAATAAATCTGTAGGCTGGGGATGGGGGAGGACAACATGTGTGTGTTTTCCCCTTTCATTCCTACTTCAGATAGAGCGGTTATATGTTATGGTGAGAAGAGGCTTGAAACTTCTAGAGCCTCCTTTTGTGAACAAGTGCCCAAGGGGATAAGAAACGTATTAATAATTCTTTGCTTAATAGGGGGAGGGAATAACTGAGCCGTGGCCCATGGTCTTTTAACTTTGGGAGCCATAGCTACAAATTCCTTAGCTCCTAAGTAAACCTTGAACATGTGGACTCTCAATAGATGAATATGCTTCTTAATTCAACAGGGAGCCTATGGGATATAATAACTCACAACCTCTAAGTGTAGGTACATTTCTCATTTATCAGGGGAACTTGAACATAAGATAGTCTTTTAGATTAACATAAATTCCCTAACTCCTCAACGGAGCTTGAGCATGGGAGAACTCTTGGTCCCTGAACTAAAGCACAGTTCCTTAGCTCTTCTATAGAGCATGAGTACAGGAGAACTCTCAGGCCCTGAACTTAAATAAAATAAAATTCCTCAAGTTTAGATAGAATTCCCTAGCTCTTTGTTAGGGCTTAAACATGGAAAGACTCCTGACCCCTAAGGTAGAGGTAGGGCATCTTACTTCATTCAGAGAGTTTGGGCATGAAAGAATATTTGAACCTTGACCTTCGAGTTGCCTAGCTGTTCGGTAGGGTTTGAGCATGGGAGGACTCCTGACCCCTGAAATAAATACATTTCCTGATCCTACCACAAGTTTCAAACATAAAGAGCGCTTAAACCCTAAACTAAAATTTAAAAAGCTACCTCTTCCATGGGGTTTGAGCTTGGGAAGGCTCTTAGCCCCTGGGATGAGATGATTAGATTCCCTTGCTCATCAGCAGGCTTTGCAAAACGGAATTCCTACTACTAGCTATCAGAAAACAGATGATAAAAAACATGCTCTGAACTGCAGTCCCAGGAAGTAGACAGATATACAGAGCTGTGTTTCCAGAATTTTCGATGTCAGAGAAACATAAAAAGCTTATACATGCCCAGAAACATAAAAACTTGCATCCAAACACAGTCATTGAATATCACTTGGTTTCTCTTTTGTGACCATGCCCATCTTAGCGCCTTGTCCCAATTAAATTGTTTGACACACAGTTACAGAGTTTAGGCTGTGGCTGCACAGTACTGCGCAAGGGACGCACACAAGGGATATGCCCTTGTGTGTGGTGCCCTGCGGTGTAGCCACAAAACTGCTCTTTGGCATCACATCAGCTGGGCAGGGTATCATGGGACTTCCTGGTCCACTAATGAGGCTCGTCCCCACGCTCCCACTCTCAGGGCTAATCTTTGCTCCTATGCGTGGTGTAGTCTAAGGAGCAACAGTCCCGGCAGCAGCAACAACAGAAGAAAAACAAATATAAAAGAAACACAGGCCCGAAGCAGCTTTCCCTGCCCCACACAAGCTCACCCTGCTTCAGGTCACTATAGAATAATAATGCCTGGGGGAGAAAGTGACCTAGCGTTTAGAGCACTGTTAGCTTGAGGGTAGTATGTGCTAGTGCATCAGGACACCCTCAGTTGTTATTACTGTTATGATTGTTTACTGAACCCGGGATGGGAAGGGTCTCCACCCCGGATAACATGATCTGAATTGTATATGTATTGGATTAAGGAGTGCAGCCTTTAAATTCCAATAATCTGCATGTCTTCTTCCAGGGTGTGTCGACAAAAGTGGAACTGGGAATAGAACTCCAGAATTCAAAATCCAACCCCCCTGCTCTAATCACTGGGCAGCAGCCTCTTATTTTAATATATTAGCAAGATAAACTCACAGAGGCCCCGATCCAAGATCCACTTACACGTGCAGAACAAACCTAGTCCCTACGCATGAGCACACAACGTATGCACGCAGGGTGCCCCAGCCAAATCTCTCGCCTCCCAGCTGCACCACCACTAGTAGAGGGAGAGTCAGGGATGTAGCAGAAGAGCTGGTGGCAGTGCAGTTGGGGAGGGAGGCAGGGGTTTTTTCTGGGGTCACCCTGCATGTGCACACTGTGTGTCCATGTGCAGTGAGTAGGTTTGGTCTGAATGCATGTGGGCCTTGGATCAGGGCCTTAGTAGATTACTTCAAGTTCTGCATTGAAAATTTGCCAATTTTACAAAACAAACAAGGGAAGAAATATCAAACCTTTTATAGTTGCCTATGCATCACCTTGTTACATATCATTCCGTAATTATTATTTTCACACATTTATATCAGGAAAACACACATAATGCTAAGAATGTAGGGCCAAGGTTACATTCACTCATTTCCCATTTACCATATGTCATCACACGACAGTATCCCCAACTATTTTAATATTCAGCTCCACAACAATTAATCTTCAGAAGCAAAAACTCTCTAGAAGCCTGGTACTTAAAGCAATTGACAACTTATGCCCTCAGTTCTTAAGGCAACTAACTTTAAGATACTTAGTAAGATAATTCTAATAATCACAAATAAAGCCAGTCTTCATATTTTGTCACCAACTTGCACAAATATCTAAAAAAACAACACCACCTTACTGATTCCAGTCTTTTTTCCCCCCTAAACAATAGTGGTCCCAACTTTTGACCTATGGGACTGCACAGTCTTTGTTAATGTGAATAAACAACCCTGTTCAATTTTTCTAAGTGAATTGGATAGTAACACATCTCTGAAAACTAAGGCTGAGATAAATATTCAGAACAAATACTGAATTTGTCAAATCCAGTATATTCATTTCCATTTTAACAAAAATTAATAGGAAGAAATATTCACTTTCCATTTTGTTTGCACAACTGAATATTCATGTTGGTTGTTTTATTTTGTTTACTTAATTTCATTTTCAGTACTTCGGTAACTTCAGTAGCAGTAGTACTTAGTACTAAACAGTGCTATCAAAGTTAACTACCAAATAATGAATAACTGAATAACCAATTAAAAAAACACACACAAAACAACAACAACAACAACAACAACGTAAATGGAGTGAAATAACCAAACAATATTCAGAAAAAAATAGTTTGGATATTTTGTTGTGTGACTCAGTTTTTAATTATATTTGTGAATATGCAGTTGTACATTAATTTCTTCCCTTTTGTAAAACTAGGAATGTCTTGAGTTATTCTGCAGGTTTATTCCTGCTGTTGTGTTTTTTGATGGGGGGGGAGGGGAGTGTTTAGGGGGTTTTTAGGGAATTTTTTTAAGTGAATAGGATTTTGTTGTCTTTTCTGAAAAAGGTGATGGATCTCTGAGACTGGCACCAAGGGGTACCCAGAAGGATGGGCTAGATGTCACAGAGTCCTGCTGATCTTGGTTGGGAGCAGGAGTTACCTTCCCATTCTGCCTCCACCACATTGGAAGCTCCGAGCAGGGATTTGCAATGGTGAGAGAGTTGGAGTGAAGTGTTTTGCCTAGGGCAGCAAAGCACCTCAGGCCAGCACTGACTGTCAGTGATGTGTGGTGGAAAATTTTCCACTACCATTTTTTTCTGCAGAACATTTTCCAGGATTATAGGAACTTTTGCACAGGAAAAAGTTCAGATTCAAATTTTTCCCATACAAAGTTTATGCAAATTAATGTTAATGCAAATAAGTAAATTTGTATGGGGAAATTTTCCAATTCAAAATTTTCCAGAAAACCCACATCACTGTTGACTATTAAACCAATTAGAAAAACTACAACAAAATATATGTGTAGCGGGGGGGGAGGGGTCTCCCAGGGCCAAAGAGGGGCACTGGGGTGTCACTCTGGGGAATTAGCTCTTCCCCTGCTACGCCATGTCAGCCGCAAGCAACAGCTCAACCCCCTCCTTCCAGGCAGGGGGTACCCTCTCTGGACACACCCCACACAGTCCAGAGGGTCTTTCAGTTTTCAGTCCTTTATTTGGACCTATCCAGTCCAGTGTACCTGGGGCTTCCGGCTCCTCCACCTTCACCCTACAGCGCCAGGTCCATCTCTCCAGTCCCAGGAGCAACTCAATACCAATCCCCCAAAGTCGATACAGCAAGGCCTTCCACCGCAGGTCCTGGTCAAGCCTTCCCCAGATAAGAGGGTCCCTCCTGGGCATAGTCTCTCTCCTATACCTCGGTCCTGCTGGTTCTCCAGTCCTGCAGCACCTTGGACAGCATAGACCAGAAAGACTTTCAGAGAGATGTTGCTCTTTTGCCTTCTTAGCAGAAACTGAATTCCCCACTCAGACGTCCTCTCTTATATACTAGCAGAGTGGGTGCGGCCAGGCTTCCTCACTCCAGCCTTAAAGGGCCAGTAACCTGCTCACTGTGTCACAAGGGGTGTTCAGCCTGTTACCCCACAGACTGATCCCCAGCTCTGGGGATGGCCCTGCAACACCCCTCGGCGGGTTCAGCCCTCTGGCTGACCCCTGCAAACCCCCTTCTTAAAGGGGTAGCAGCCCCCCTGGACTGCTCCTTGCTACAGTATGTGTCACTACTTTTAAAAATGTTCCACCTGTACTATTGCTTTGTTTCTTTAGCATGATTGCAAATCATGTGACCTGCTTCCTTTTCATCTCACGTAAACATGTGAGGTTCTGTTTCTGCTGTTTTCTTGTGACTACAGTAGAAATACTTTACCAAAAAAGAAGAAAGATCTTTAATTTATTTTACTTAGAATAATTTATGAATTCTTTCTGCATTGGACTCATTCATATATAGAGTAGTGCTATCGAAGTAACTTGTTTAAAAATGTCATGTGCATATAATTACAAGCAGATTTCAGTCTTGATCCAGTAATATTTAAATCAATGAGTGGGTTGGTGGGACCAATCCCATGCCGTGTGCATACATGGATCCCACACAAGAATCGCACGCACCCCTGTAATTGGGGGATTGTGCCGCGCGAACAGCGCGTGGAGGGGAATATGGGATTGCAGCCATTGACTATAACAGGACCCACATCAACAGCCCACTACTGAAAAATAACAAAAAACCTACCTCGTTCTTCTAGGTCTTAGAGATTTCATTCCCACCCACCACTCCTATCCCAGCTGGCCCCAAGTGGGTACCATTCATACTGAAACTAAAACACTTCACACATTTTACTTTTATTCTTCTGATATAGGTGACTACTGTTGCTGTACTGCTTGCAGTTTGCTAGACAGAATTTATAATAATACAAGGATCCCCCGACCCCAGAGAATGTTCAAGTAAACAGTAGACGTCGAGTAGAAAACATAATTATATTTCTGATTCCATGACCACAGGTGTGAATACAAAATTCAGCTCCTTTGAACAATGTCTCAATGACTGAATATCATGCAAAAATCATACAGTGGAACCAATTATTAACACCATAAAATATTTTTCCTATTCCCACTGAAAAAGTAAATTTGTAAAATCACACAGTGTCACATTTTTATTATTATTATTATTTTTTAGTTCCATGTTAATTGGAAGTGGAAAAATGTGGATAAATCAACATGAATATTCAGAGAATCACTTAAGCATCCAGCACTGTGCTGGTGACATTTTCCTGGTGCAAAATGTATTAGTTCTACAGCACAGATAGTAGCAGTTAAATCTCCTGAAACCAAGGAGCCTGAAAATAAGAGTTAGCTGATTTGCAGCTGCAGGGGAGCAGTGGCAATGAGCCAGCAACTTTTTAGAGCAACTGTAATCAGTTTTGAAGAAGTCCATGCATGAAGGCATTGAGGCAGTTAATACATTTTATTTACCAGAAACATTCCTGTGTAAAGACCTAACCCTTACATCTAATGGATGATCTAAATCTTGTGGCACTAATATGCAAAAGATTCAGCAGCAAAGATAGTAAAATCACACTTGAAGGTAGTAGAGGCGTTGGGGTTTGAGTCTTACTGTGAAAATATTAAGCTGATTAGTAACATCAAAGGGTTGTGTTACAATTGAATGATAACTTAACTTTAATTTCCATATGATGTTACGTACTAGTGGTGAAACAAATAGACAGTTTTGTATTGGGGCATATTATTCAGATATCAGCTTCCTCAAGTTTGTTCAGGTATTTGGTTTATTCAGTTACTTTGTTATGACACTATTTTAGTGCTATGGTGTATGTGTAACAAACCGAATAAGCAAACCAAATTTATTTTATTTATTTAATAGATTTTTATACCGCCCCATCCTGCAATGCAGCTCGAATGCAGCTTGAATACCAAAACATCCAAAGCAGATATCCAAAGTGAGAAAAATATTCAGTCTTTTGGATTCAGCTTGAAGCAGCCAAATTCAATGGACAATATATTTGCTTTTTTGATTGTAATATGTAATGGCCACGTGGCTACACATAATAAAGTTATTATTATTATATTTGCTTTGAACATTTGCTTCACCTCTATGTTGCATGCAACTTAGAAGATTTAATTGCTTCTTGGTATACTATAACAATCCTGCGTGTATAACTACAATAATATGCAAGAGACAAGGCAGGAATAAAACCCACTTACAGCAGCATCCTCAAGCTGCTGAGCTCCAACATTAGCCCTTAATGTGGACATAAGTCTCCTTTGCTTCAATGGAACTTACATCAGTGAACTGCTAAAGGCTTGTGCCAGTGCCAAATAGCTGGGGAATTATCTCAGAGTCCATAGCAAGAATGAATGGTCATCTTACAGAGTAGGCACCATTTGTAATACAATTCCGTAGATAATTTGGCTTCATAATGCATCCATGTATTTCTTGCTTTTTTCTTTGTTTGTTTATTTATTTATTATTCATATACAAGTACATGTATCATGTATTTGTATATATGCAAACACACATATTAAATATACATATACACACAAAGTCAAAAGAAACTAAGCATCACAATTAATATGTCACCAAGAACTTAATAAATGTTAAGGTTTCTCTTGCTTCTTTCTACCTTTACGTTCTTGACCTCAAGACCACAAATTTCAGACATTAACTTTAAATACCTAACCAGAAACTTCATTGATTAATGGTGCAGCAGTTCATTTGCAAATAGAGATAGTTTGGAACTAGGAATACTGTCCTCCCACTATTTGGCAGGACAAGGTTTGAACTGCCCTGCTGGGAGGGTGAGCAGGAGAGCAGGCCTGGCCATTGCTGGGCAACTCCAATCAGGAGCAAAACAGCACACATTGTTGACATCCTGCCTGTGGGAAAAAGAAAGCAGTTTGGAAGACTTGAGAGCACTTCCAGTATGGCTGTGAATAATAAACCCATTCCTTTATGACATGAAAAAGGGAAGGCCAGGTGAGTGCCACGTACATTGTGGCTTTGCCCCCACTGGGAGAAGGGAAATGGCACCTTCCTATGACTGGGTGAACCTGGAGGGGTGTCACACACTTTCATCACCCTCCTGGCTCTGTAGAAGCAGGAAGATGACATGAAGATGATGTGTCCCACAAGTCTGCAATGATGCCTCCATAATGTTCTGGGCTGGGGTATCCACCCACACACACACCCACACCCACCCACACCCACCCGCCAGAGAGCTCGCTAGGGGCTCTCACTTGTTGTCACTGCATGCATATTTGTGACTAGATGCCTGGTTTGTTTAATAAAAGGGTTGCAGTCTTATTATGTTTCAAAACTTTGTCAGTCTCTTTTATCCTGCTAGTGTATGTGCAATGTGTCAAGGGGTTAAAATAAATTAAGACGTGGAAATCAAAACCCCGTGGAATGGAACCTTCATTTAAGTTAGAACGTGACACTGCACGTGGATTCTCTTTGTTGGGATTACAGACTGATGAGGTAGCTCTTGACATCTTGAGGATTCTTGAGTTATGAGATATATAGAGTAGAGAAAGTAGGGTTTACCATGTTGGTCCCAAATATAGGCAATAGAGACAAAGTAGTGCAGTGATATCTTTTATTGCTGCCTGACAAAGGACCCTGTGAGGTCCGAAAGCTTGCATACCTCCACCAACCATAGTTGGTCCAATAAAAGATATCACTTTACTACTTTGTCTCTATTGAGATATATAGTAACAAATTACCAACATGTTGGTGGCATTCTGTCCAGTATTCAGATATGATCTGGCCACATGGCTGCACACAGGATATTTAATGAAAGCAGAAAAACTGTACAGAATATAATCTGTTATACAAAAGGCAATTAAAAAATATAAAATTTGCAAGATGAGTGCCTACAAGACCTGACACTTTCTGTGGTATTACTCAATCATTTTGTATCAGCTACATTCTCCATAAGAGAGGAGGAGTTTTAGCAGCTTTAGAGCAGGGAGGAGCAGTATATTTTCAGCTCTGAAAAACAGAGTAACAGCAAATACTCTAGGCTTTGGTATCATAATATCAGGATATCCCTGATGGCACTGAGCATATATACCATATGGTGTTAGAGAGGGTGAAATAATTGCATTATTTCTATGAACTGATAGAGGTTTAAGCTCATTCCTGCTTCTATAGCTCCCTGTGTCCTCAATTTTTTTCATTCCTCCTCGTAAATTCCCAGTTGCCTAAGAAGTGCCATACTGGGTCAGACCAATGGTTCATCCAGCCCATCACCTGTCTCTGACAGTGGACAATCATGGTCGCTTGGAAGTACCCCCCCAAAGGGTCACAATGGGGTGATCACTCCAGCTGCTAATGGACCTACACTGCAGAAATGTATCCAATCCTTTCTTAAACCCAGCTATACTATGGGCCTTGACCACATCTTCTGGCAACAAATTCCACAACCTAATTTGCATTGATACTTTATTTGTTTTAAATCTGCTACATGGGCCTTTTTACATGGACAGAGGTGGGTGGGGGATGGGTGTTTTGCCACGGTGGGTGGAGGTGTGTATCTGTTTACATGAAAACACACCCACCTCCATTCACGAACCCTCCTCCAGCTTTCTGGAGGGCTCCGTGGGTGGAGGTGGGTGTTGTGTGGGAGCGCGCACGTACCCCCACCCATCCTGCTTGGTATTCATACGGGTGAGCACTGAGCGGACACCCATCCCCCCACCGGCATTATACATGGATGCCCCCCCCCCGCACACCCACCCGAACACCGAGTAGGTAGGAGGGCCCTCCATATAAAAATGGCCTATGTTATTTTCATGGAGCGTCCCCTAGTACTAGTACTATTTGAGAGGGTAAATAACAGTTCCCTATTAACTTGTGCCAATGTGAAATAATCCTTTGATGACTGTAATGATGGTGGATAGCAAGGTTTTTGTTGCATCAATATTGTATGCAATCACTTTTGCTGACGCACCCCCAAATGAGACAGGGCACATCATATGGGTTTTAATGGCCGTACTCTTTATTCAAATTGTCCTTACTTCAGATTGGAATGGGTGGAAGGAAATCACTACGGTGATTTGGGTCCAGCACCTCCTTCAACAACAACAACCTTAACTCAGGCATTGGCCGAATATACCATTCAGTGCCGATGCCTCTTAACTTGCTCAAACTTCTCTCCCTCCCTCACAACGGGCTATAGGAGGGGGACAAGGCCATTTCCAGGCCTGAGGAAGGAGGGTAGTGCCCTCAAGCTGGGGACAATACATATCCCTACAGCCCTCATAATCACTTCTCCCAGGGGGTTGACTCCTCCGCTTCTCATACCCTGTCAATGCAGTTGGTGTCACCCCTCATCTCTTAAGGAGATGCCTCATTCTATCTCCTATCCCTACTTCTGTGCTAGACCCCTGCCACTAAGGGTCCACTGGTCTTCACCGGCTGCCCCCCCCCCCTAAATTCCATACTCCAACACCTCCCTTAACTTCTCTTTCAACGCAAACAAATACCATTCATTCCCCACTGGGGAAAGGTGGACTCCGTCCTGCCTGTACAATTCAGGCCTCCTGTGCGAGATGACCTGGTGGCCAATAGTAGCCCCACCCAGTTCCCAAAGCCACCTCCCAATTTCCCGGTTAATGGTTTTTCTAGTCCTGTCTATCTTTCCCGCCGGGATCCCAGTCCCCATGACATTCTCTCTACTAAGTCTGAGCAAACTAACTTTACCCCAGGAAACATTTGTTTCACTTCCCAGATGTCATTTCTGATGTTCTTTAACATCGGAACTCCCTTCACTTGGACCAGATCATTTCCCCCCAGATGTACAACTAGGATGTCTGGACGGGCACCCCTGCCTTCCCTCCTCAACGTAGGGAGCAACTGCCACCACCGCATGCAACTGCAACTCAGTCAACGTATATGCTCACACACCGACAACCCCAGCTGGGTTCCCCAGTGTGAGTGCCCTGCCGCTTTAGCCACCCAACGGACCAGACTGTGGCCCATGATCCACACCAGGCTCCTTGGGTGATGGGAGGGACCTGGTGGAGAGAAACAAGGTCATTACTGCTGGGTCACAGACAGAGGGGGCCCTGACTTAGGCCTAGTAGGACTGGGATTGCCACCTGCCTATGTCCCTGATTTCATGCTCCCTCATGCCCACTGCCGCCGCAAAACTGGCCGCACCTATTCTAAAAGAGTGTGTCCTGAACAACCCTGATGGTTGAGCAAGGGCCGAACAGGATGCTTGCATTACTGCCATCAGCTGGTATCTGGTGACGAAGCTCCCATCTGCATGATGGAACAGCAACCCTGGGCATGGAGGCCGTATTGACAGATACTGAACAATAACCCTGAGTGGGCACAACCCTGAGGTACCTGCCTGAGCGAGGCTGGCCAATGTATCCCCTACCTCTCTGGTCCATCTTGGAGTGCCACAGACGTAGGGAAACCTCGCACTACCCAACCTGGCATCCTCAACTGCCAGCGCCTTTGCAGATCTGTCCCTCACAGAGTCAGCCACCAACTCGCTGACTCTGAAAGCTCCAAAGAAGGTTACCACAAATACTGCTGTAAGCAACCTAGCCTCACCCTCCGATAAGCAAATTCATGGGAGGACACCGCACATATCTGCAAGCATCTGTGGCATTATGGAGGGTGTACCCTGTTTTCTCCTATCGGGGGGGTGTACCCTGTTTTCTAGCCCATGCCTCTAACAGGCGCCTCATGTAAAAAAAAACTATCTGGTGACTGATGGCCGGCAAGTCGACTCCTGAATGCTAATGCCGCCACTCTGATTCCAATCATCCCCACTGCTGGCCCCCTACGTCTGAGGTCGAGCAAGAATTTAAGCATCTGTGGCTCCGGGATGGGAAAGCCCAGATCCCAGCCTCGGTACAAACAGTAGCTCTGGAATTCCACGAACGCCCTTCCATATGCTGTCCTGGTCCGTGGTGCCAGGGATCCCTGAACAGTGTGGACAAGCTCTAACATCCAAGGGTCCATGCCAAGAGGGGTAAGGGCTCCGGGTCCAGTCTGGCTCCAGGTGCGAGCGAGCGAAACCGCTCCATCTGGAACTGAGAGAGGGCATTGGTCACACCGTTATTCACACCTGGGACATGCCTCGCCTGGAACAGTATATTATGCCTCAATCAGGTGAGGACGAATGCCCTAACTAACCCCATGACCCTCGGCGACCGCGATGACTGAGTGTTGATGATGTGCACCACCGTCTGCTTGTCACACCAGAAGAGCAACGCATGGTTGGCGAACTCCTCCGGCCATATGTGAACTGCCAGTACAATGGGATACAGTTCAAGAAATGTGAGGTCTCTAGTTACCCCGCTTTCCACCCACGTGGCACACCATCTGTCCCTGAATACTACCCTGAAACCCATTCCCCCTGCAGCATTGGAGTGGACCTGGAGCTCTGCCTCTACCAAAAGCCTGTCCCTCCATTTACTCACTCCGCTGAAACCCTGCAAGAACAAAGCCCATGTCTGCAAATCCTCCCTCATGTCCCGGGTAACCCTGATGTGATAGTGTGGCTGAGCGTCCTTTGCCAGCTTATCATATAAACGTGACAAGAAAGCCTGGGGCCACTACCCTGCATGAGAAATTCAAGCTGCCCATCAGGGACTGGAGCTGCTGCACTGAAGCCTTATGCACCGAGATACACCTTCCAATCTTTGACCTAATGTCCCCCAGTTTATCCAACGGTAGCCACAATACCCCTCCACTGTGTCAAGCTCTATCCCTTAAATACTGGAGTACCATGGACGGCCCCATTGATTTTTCCGGGGCTAACGGGATAGCCAGGGTGGCTGCCACCTCTTGAAATGTCTCCATCAGCCTTTTGCACTGATTGGTTCCCACACATCCAATGCAACTGTCCAATATTTGGTGATTTCTCCCCCATTTGCGTGCCACCAGACCACCCATTTGACCAATGAACTAAATCGCTCAAAGGCTGAACAGGAAATCGAGCAGCCCATGGGCATGGCCACATCGTAATAGAACTGCCCCTGAAAAGTGGAAGCTGAGCAGGTGGAAACTATCAGGATGAACCAGGAGGAGGCGGAAGCCAGACTTTACATCACACTTTGCTAAGAGGGCTCCTGGGCCCTGCTGCTTGACTAAAGTGACCGCTGAATCAAAGGATGCATACCTGACCATAGCCAGGGCCCCGAGGGATCCGCGGGTCTGCGAATCGCAGATTTCCCGCGGAATTCCCCTCCCCCCGCGGAATCTCCTGCCCCGCTTCCCCCAGCGCAGAATTTCCAGCCTGCGCTGCGGGGACGCGGGGCAGGAGATTCTACGGGGAAAGGGGAATGAACAAACCCTCGGGGCTTCCCCTCCCCAGCCTCCCCAGCAGCCCAGGGCCCTTTAATTTGCTTACCAGGGATGGCTGCAGCAGCTGCTCCGTCCAGCACGCTCTTTTCCTGCTCGCACTTCCTGGCCCCTCCCGACGGGGCTCTCAGGGCGACGCAGCCCGATGACGTCATCCGGCTGCGTCGCCCTGAGAGCCCCGTCGGGAGGGGCCAGGAAGTGCGAGCAGGAAAAGAGCACGCTGGACGGAGCAGCTGCTGCTGCCATCCCTGGTAAGCAAATCCTTTTGGGGTTTTTTTGGGGGGGTGGGGGGTGGGAGTCAAGCACGCCCCAGCAGCTGGGGAGGGCAAGCCCCGGCAGCTGGGGAGTGGAGGCCCTGAGGGTTTACCATGCGGGGGGAGGAGGAGGCAAACCAAGCCCCCCCCCCCCCTTGGTAAATCGCGCCGAGGCGCAGAATTGGCCCCTGACTCCCGCGGAATTTTTAAAAAAATTCCGCGAAAGAATCGGGGCCCTGACCATAGCTAGCGCCTTTGGGATGGCATCATTCACCGATATCCCACCTTGGGAAAGACAGGTGATGTATCAACCAAAATTCGCCCGGGGCCTTCTTGGGGACCACTATCAGATCTGGGAAGGGGGGGGGAAGAGAATGGACCAGCTATCCTGCCCTCTGCCCATTCCTTGCTGATTTTATTCTGTACCACATCCTCCAGACCCTTCACCTATTTTAAGTTGGGTGTGGGCTTACGTGTCTCCACCTCTCCTGCTGGTATATGGAATCCCTCCTGGAAACCTTCCACTATGTAGGTTACCTCCCCCAGCCCCCGGTCCTGGTGGGCAAGGGGGGACGCCGTCAGCCATTCCACCCTAATTGGCTTTGAGGCCCTTTGGCTGGGGGGGGGCTGGGCAGTTCCTCCCTGGCCCGCTCTTCCTATTGGGACATTGGGTGACCTCGCTCTGGGCCCCGTCTTCGCTTTTGGGCAGGCTGCTGCATTATGGAGGCCAGCGCAGGTGGGACAGGAATGGCGGAATCTGCATGTCGGACGCGATCATTTTCTGACTCGTGCAAACTCCCAGCACTGCCCCTCCAGGTTCCCAGCTCCGTTTCTACCCTTGCCAAGAAAAAGATCGTTGGTGGGGGCCACTCCCCCTGTGCCAGTAGGTGGCCACTGTAGGATATGGGTGCATTGGCCCCATCCACCATGCAGTCCAACCATAAGTCGGGCGTATGGGTATCCCATCTCATGCCAGGAGTGGATGCTGCACGGTGACAGAATTCCTCATTGTACCGGAGCCAGGCCCCAGGGAGCCTGACTCATATGCCCTGCGGATGATATCTGCGTACTTCAGCAGCTCGAGGGACCTGGCAGGGTAGGCCTGGATCACCACCCCATGGTATATTGCAAAGACTGAGGTCCAATTCCTGTCAGCCTTAGGATGCTTAAAGCGCTCTTTTTTTTGTCCTCTGATTCAGGTCCAGGTGTTGAGTGTCTCCATCTTGTGTTGAATTTGGCCGGGGACAGATTAGGGATGCTGCTGGTGTACCATGCACCCAACTGCCCAGTGGCATCCCTACATACTCTTGCTGATCTGGTGTCTGATGTGATCCTCCGGACCCCTAGATTAGTGGTCCTGGGGGACTTTAATATCCACACTGACACCAATCTTGGAGGAGCGAGGCATGAGTTCATGGCCTCCATGACATCAATGGCCCTGTCCCAAATCATCTGTGGCCCCACACGAGGAGGGACATACACTGGATTTAGTTTTCTGCACTGGCATTGAGGCAGGGGGCCAGTTAGTAGAAGTGAAGGGGGTAGAGCCTTTGCCATGGTCGGACCATTACCTCCTTAAGGCGTGAATCCTGGCACATGTTAGCCCCCAGCAGGGTTCAGGACCTATTAGATCAGTCCATCCCCCGAGACTTATGGAACCGGATCAGTTCCAGAATGCTCTGGGGCAGTTTCCCCTGGACTTTGACACCTGCTCTGTCAATGATCTCGTAGCCTTCTGGAACACCTTGTTGGCTGAGACCATTGACAGAGTGGTTCCCAGGCGTTCGCTGCCCTCCCGAGTCTCCCGCAGGTCTCCTTGGTTTACTGAGGGCCTGCGGTGTTTGAAGCGAGAGAGCAGGTTGTTAGAGCGACGGTGGTGCCAGACTCACAACCAGTATGATCGATCACAGCATAAGAGCAGTTTAAAGGCCTATGCTGTGGTGGTGCAGGCAGAAAAGAAACAGTTCTTTGCTGCCCTTATTGCATCTGCAAAGTCACATCCAGCAGAGCTTTTCCGGGTGGTAAAAGGCTTGGTCAGTCCTGCCTGCCTCCACCTGGACCTGGAGCAATCCATTGACTGCTGTGACTGGTTTATCGAGTACTTTGTAGATAAGATCGCTTGCATCTGCCACGATTTAGGTACCACAGTTACTGCAGAGGATCATCCTGGGGCTATGGATGATTCTGTCCTGTTTTGTGGGATCGGTTTCAGATGGTGGTGTCTGCCAATGTGGAGTCCTTGTTGGGATCTGTTCATGCCACTACTTGTGAGCAAGATCCATACCCGTCCTAGCTGGTGAAAGCTAGCCAGGAGACGTTACGGCCATTGCTGGCTGGGGTGGTTAGTGACTCCCTTCGGGAGGGCAGGGTGCCTGACTGCCTAAAGGAGGCTGTGGTTAGACCCCTGCTCAAGAAACCATCTCTTGATGCTGGTGCTCCTGTCAGTTATCGGCCAGTCTCTAACCTTCCATTTTTAGGGAAGGTTATTGAACGGGCTGTGACACGGCAGCTCCAGGAACACCTGGACCGCACCTGTTTCCTTGATCCCTCCAAGTCTGGGTTTCAGCCTCGGTACGGTACACAGATGGCATTGGTGACCTTGGTTGACGATCTCCGTCTGGCGTTGGACCAGGGTCGTCAGACCTTACTGGTCCTGCTAGACCTTTTGGCTGCATTCAACACAGTCGATCATGAGGTGTTGGTGACTCACCTGCGGGACCGTGCCGGAATTGGCGGAACGGTCTTGGACTGGTTTTGTTCATGACTCCAAACTGGCTCGTGTGTTCACCCTCTGATGCCGTGGTGCCGGGGGGTCTTCAATGAGTCTTGCTGGTCTGTTGATCTGTCGGCACCCCCTTCATAGCCCACTTGTGGGGAACTCTGCCAGCAAACCCTTGCTCCTTTCCCATAGCCTGCCTCATTTGTGCAGGGGGGGCAAGTGGTCCATCGCCGCCACTAGGGCAGCGATGGGGCAATTCTTCAAGATGCGCACAAGTGCAAGTGTCCAAAAGTAGTTCAATAAGTTAATATTGATTCGCTACAAATACTGCTCCACTAGTTCTGGCTTCTCTTCCTTTTACTTTTTAGAATTCATGGTCCTCCTCTTGTCAACTTCCTCCTTATAGAGGAAATGGCATGTGGATAAATTATTTGCTCATATCCTGTCCCTGTTCCTTCACTTTTCTGGTGCTTTGTGAGAAGAGGTAGAGCTGAAACCAGTATCAAATTTATTATTCCCAAATGTTACTCACCAGTATCTGAATAAATACAACCAAAACAAAATTTGTTTATTCTGTTTTTCAGACTTTTGGATCAGATGCTTTGACTAATATCCAGAATAAAATAATCAAACGATGGAAACAATAAAAAAGAGACAGAAATGAATAGTTATTTGTATTCACCTCATTCAGACGGATCCAAAGCTAGTGAATTTATTGAATATATCAATTTTTCTGGATTATTAATTTCAGTTGTTGCGATGAAACATGGATAAGTATGTGTAACCACAGGAGGGGGATATTAGGAAACCTGTTGTGTTTGTGACCCACAGATTATAAATGAGAGTGCTCAAAATCCAGCCCTGTCTCGCGTTATTGAATTTAATGGGAGAAAGGGGAAATAACGCTAAACCCCCCCATGCCCGTAATCTGGGATTTCATGTGACTGAACGAACATGAGTTAAACTCACGTTAGTCCCATTCTTTTCTTAACATGGGCAAGCAGCCTGAGTCTGTTGCAGTCCATCTAAGGTGCCTTGGCTTCATAGCTCAGATTTCCAAGACTCCTACTTCTAGCTGTGAATGTCTTCACTTAAGACCCTGGTGCAACTGTTTGTGGCAGGCATCACTATAACATAGTAAAGATACTATACTAAGACTTTTGGGATTTCATTCTTTATGAAGTAGGGATGCAACATGGGCATGTAGCCAACATTCAGAGGGAAGTCAAATTGGATAGCTGCATGAATTAAACATGAATGAAATTGAGATGCATCCCAGTTAATATATGGTAAAAAATTATTAGTGAAGTATAACCTTACTTAAAAAAGCCTATATGCAAGATATATCTTTTCTTCTAATCAGTGAACCTCAGCAGGTAGTTTCATCATAGGAAAACCCAGAGTCTTATACTCCTATAAGACTCTGGGTTTCCCTATGATGAAACTACTTGTCTGTTGTGTTCAGTCTTGCAAATAGGACTAATCCCAGTCTCTCAATCTCTTACTCATTTGAAGTCCTGTGGAAGCAACTAGGCCCACTGAATGGCAGGTCTAACAAAATTAGTAGAGATTAGTCCTGTTTGCAAGACTGAGCACAATCGACATAATAAATTATTAGAAGTTAATCCTTATGGATGAAGTACACTGTACTTATTTGCATTGTGGTTAGCTAATATTCAGTAACAAAAAACCTACGATTTAACAATGAAGTTAAGGCTCATATACATACCATGGCCCTTTTTACACAGACACTCTATAACCGATAAAATGGGTGTTACATTTTATTATACTGCAGCCCTGCAACATGGGCCCTTTTCACACAAGATGCCTCCACCCAGTTTCTATGGGTGGAGGTGTCTGTGTAAACACCACTTGCGGTGGGTGGAGGTGCATGCATGCTCCCGCGCAGCACCCCACCACCCATCCACGGAGCAATAAGCAGCGGAGTCCGTTGCTCCATGGGTGGGTGGTGATGGGTGTTGCGCGGGAGCATGCATGCACCAACACCCAGACCACGGTGTTTACACAGACACCTCCACCCATCTCCACCCAGAGAAATTCACCCCACCCACTGCAAGTGGTGTTTACACAGATGCCTCCACCCATAGAAACTGGGTGGAGGCATCTCGTGTGAAAAGGGCCCATGTTGTAGGGCCGCAGTGTTGCCCTGTACAATGTATAATAAAATGTAACATCCATTTTATCTGTGTTAGAGTGTCTGTGTAAAAAGGGCCCATGGTTCAAAAAGCAAGGAAATTCCAAGTTACGGCTGATACCTTAGTTTGCACACCACTGTGGCAACACAGATCTTGAACAGTAAGACATACTGCCCATGCTCACAACTCAGGGACTGGACACCCACAGTTCAACCTTGGACTTTCAGTCAACATCCTCTTCACCTGCACATTGAAACCCCCACTTTTTACTGAACCTAAGCAAATCCCCAAGCCTATCCCTCCCTCCCCCTTCTGTGGCTTCCTCCTCTCTCCCCTATTTTCTCCTGTGCATCCCCCTATGGATGCCCCCCCTCACTCTCCCCAGGTTCTCCTGTACCTTCCCCCATGGCTGCCTCACCCCCACCCCCCATGTCCTACTCTATCTAGGTGGCTCCTGCTCTCTTTTCAGGTGCTCCAACGACCAGGCCCAGGCATCAGACTGGAGTGAGTGAGTGAGTGCTACTGAGCATGCTTAAGTACATTACTTAACAATAATTATAATGGGATTTTTAAACCTTAATATCTCTGCAATGCCTCAACCAAATTTTAAAATTCCAAAAGCATGTACACCACACTGACCCTGATTTTTCCAACACAAATATAACACATAGGCAACAATCTGAAAGCATTTATGCTGCATCCAAAAATGGTTGGACCCACCATAAAAACACACATTTTCAACCACTTTTTCAAACAACGATAACTATGTTTCTAATCTGATTTTCACAAATTTGGGACGCAGTGTTGCCCTAACCACAGCAATATGCTGTAAAACCTTTCACATTCCTCTCTCTAATACTATCACTTTTATAAGCAATAGAATGTTTGTGATCTTAATAGAACTTGCAACTCACCTTAACTATACAGGCACCCCGTGTATAATATTGATGAAGATTCTAGTGATCATGGAGTAAGTTGTCATTATATTTTAAATTTTAAAGAGAAGTATCTGAACCAGAGCTTCAGCTGGAGTAAACTGGCATAGGTTCACAAACAATGATTACACCAAATCAGTACCTGTTTCCTAAGAGAAAATGCTTCATCGAAATCCCAATGGTGTCACACTACCAAATTCATCCTATTATTTTCCTTCACATTTTGGTTTCTCAAAATCTTGACATATCATGGGCTAAATTCTCCAAGGAAATAGAGTTAGACCAGTGAAGAATATGGTCCTGTGGCTTTTAGAAGAATAAATGTACTTCATCCCAAAGTCAAAGAAAAATGATCCACTTATTGGAAAATAATTATCAGGAAATGAAATCATGCCATCTCGAGGACAATTAACTGACTGCAATTTCACCCTTCAGTTTTACCACAGCTCAGAAAGCTGTTTGCGAGGAAAAGATCTTACTACAATATAAGACTAAGGGCGGATTCAGACGTGTCTTTAAATCGCACAGAATCCTCGGCGGCAAAGTGCGATTTAAAAAACCCCGCACTTCCAGGCTGGTGTGAATGCGCTGAGCGCGCACATTTCCACTTAGCCCGAATGTTTGGAGCGCGGATTGAAAAGTTGCTCCGAGCAGCTTTTCAAACCGCGCTCCAAACATTCGGGCTAGGTGCAAATGTGCGCGCTCAGCGCATTCACACCAGCCCGGAAGTGCGGGGTTTTTTAAATCGCACTTTGCCGCCGAGGCTTCTGTGCGATTTAAAGACACGTTTGAATCCGCCCTAACCCTTGCTACCAAGGTTGCACTAATAGATTTCGGTGCCCCAGGCAAAACTAGCTTACCCCTCAAAAGAGGGGGAGAAGTTTTAAACAGTGACTTGCACTAACAGAATAAAAGCTTTAGATTTTCACTTCCGAGAAAAGATACAGAACAGAGGCATATATTCCTCCCTGCCATATTCCATTGGTAGGAAGAGACATTAATATTTACACATCGTTGATACACAAGCAGAGGAAGCCAGAGGCTCACTACTCTGCCTCTTTTTGTAGTTAAAAACTTAAATGCTAAGGCAATGCCATTGTGTCCAAAATTTGTGAAAAGATGCTCATGCACAAATATTTTCAGAGGTGTTGTGCACCACATGTGCATGGCCCTGTGTAGGCTGAGCGGATGGTGTACACACTGCACACGTTATATGTAATACTTGCACAAATATTAGCATGAGAACATCTTGCTCACAGTGCTGGATCGGCCCTAATGACTCCTCCCCAAACTGAACTTCTTGGAGTGAGACTCTCGCTTTGCATTGATTGCATGTCAGTCTTTAAATCGTTGCACATTTCAGAGGAAGAATTTTGCAGTGTATTTGAAGGAGATACTTGTAATCTTAATCTTATAAGTTTACTTTGTTTAAGTAGTAACCTGTGACCCTTTGTGTTTGTGTCCAAGAAATACTTGTGTCAATTAACCCTTATTTCTACTGTTTCCAATGGAGTTTCTGGTGATAGCGCACCTGTTCTTGGGGTCCTCTGCTCTCCTGCTAACCATATGGTATATGGGCAAGAGAGAACAACAGAGGGCAAGCCCATACCCCTTTAAACACTGGGGGATGTTCCTTTCGCTGGAGCATAGCAGGTCCGGAGTCTGAACATCACTTCCTCTGAATTATGTTCCTGGGCATTTCATCCCCTTTTCTTTTTCAACCAAAGCCTTTTTCTACAAAGTGAAATGCTGTGGCCAACTAGTAACCGCATTTTACAAATAAGCCAACAGGAAGTTTACACATGGAGAAGTGAAAGGCTAGAACACATTGAAGGCTAGAACACAGGATTCTAGCAGAGCACACCCAAAGCTTACCAACTAAGGCCCTTTTAAAACAGGCTGCGCTGGGGGCAGGGGGGGGAGGCGTGATTGGAGTGTGCGTCGCTGTGGAGGCAGTGGGAGGGGCAGGTGAACATGGGCACACACCAGCGCACACCCATCCCCCATGCATCCCCATGCACAGAGCAACCAGCGTTGTCACCGGTTGCTCCGTGCGTGGGTAATGGGTGGAGGTGGGTGGGCATGCGTGTTTCATGGGAGTGAGCATGCCCGCCCACCCACCCAACACAGCTGCTATACAAACGGGACTCACCCACATAAGCCCACACAGGTCCCTGCATGTGCATGCATGGGTGCATCTCATGTAAAAAGGGCCTAAGTCTGCTGCAGCAACCTAACATTAGCTGGTCAGTTCTGCCATCTATACAGCATACTATATAACTACAGTCTAAAAACAACATTCTCCCTAACCAATCTAAGCGCTTTTAAGAGTTCACCTGAAATTATTACCATTGTATCAGAGCAATTCACCATAGTTCACATGTTTAATCTACCGACAGGGTAGGGAAGTGCCATTTCCCTCCATTTTAAAGATGGGAAGCTAAAGTGCAGCGATACTGCATGAGTTGTCCTGTGTCACAGAGGATACTGAACCTAGGTCTTGAGTACAGGTTAGAGACCTGTCTGCTTGGCCAACTGGTGGTGTCCTGAGTTTTGGTGTCCTGCGTATGGAGCTTCTCATACTCATCTGTTTGTTTGGTTTTTTCATATGGCGGTGGGAGAGGGGAACAAGTTGTCATATATGGCTGCAGTTAGTTATGTTGATTGGAATTATCACGTTCTTTTGTCAGGAAAGTTTTCAATATGTCCTTAGTTTTTGATAAGTTAATTTTATCTAGTGGGAACAAGGACCACACAACCAGGCACTCTTGATGGACCACAAAATACTCTCCAGATCAAAGTTTGAGTGCTGCTGTTCTTATTTCAACAGGGAAAGTGAAGAAAATACCAGAAACTAACTGGTGGGAAATACTGAAAATTACAAAGGAAAAACAAAAACAAAAAAACTAACAAAAAATACTGGAAAATGGCAGACATCACACGTGCCGATCTAAACAATGGAAGTGCAGATTCAATGGATAGTGAGGAAATACTGACAAACAGTCACAAGTGCTCCCATTTCCCAAATGTAGCAGGGAGTCTTGAAAGGGTCAACACCTCTAAGAAGTAACAGCGCGGCCCAGTGCCAGACCCTTTAAATGAAGTGATCACCAGATTGAGGGGGGGGGGGGAGGAGGTTTTAGAGTAGCTGAAGGCACAGATGGGAGGGGTGGAGGGTGGGCCCTCACCCTCAGCGTTACCAGGGAGACCGAAGGTGAGCAGCTGCGAGAGTGAGTAGGAAAACCCAGACAGCACTGGCTGAGAGCGGCAAGAAATTAACAAGAAGCAAAGTGGCTGGGGAGAGAATAGAGAGCTAACTGAGTAGTGTAGCAGAGAGCCAGAAAATGACAGGAGCCATCAGTGGAGCGGAGACCAGGGGAGGTGCTGAGGTTGTGCTGAGGTGGGAGGTAGGCAGGAAGCCAGGGGTCTCGCCACTGAAGGACTTGGAACCAGAGGTATTAAGAGGAAAGTGAGCTAAGCATCAGGGCTGGGTTGCATCCCCTATTACACGGCAGTACGGAAGCAGTCATTCGGGCTGCATGGCAGGAGGGGCGGGGTATAAATTTATTAAATAAATAAATAAATAAAATTCATGCCTGAGCTCTACTTTCAACTAAGAGAAACTGTCTTTCAATTCAAATAATAGAGGTCCATTCCTTCCGTTTCTTTCAAAGTAGTCAGCTAGTGGTAACTCTGAGCTCTTTGAAAAGTGTTATAGGACTATGAAGTATTATTGGTTAGTGATCATTGTTAGTAATAGCAACAGCTATTATGTGCATAAGTATGTGCATAAGTATGTAGCTACATTATGAGTGTGTGAAGTTATAAGTTGGCTTTTGTTTTAGATCATGGTTCAGGCAATTTATTTTAACAACATGGGAAGTTTCAATTTAAGTCCAGAGCAATCTGGTGTTTGCTGCAGTAAAAAAGGAAGGACAATTAAATCCCATCTACATACCAGAAAAATAGGACTTCACATTTTAACCTCACCCATTTACTGTTTGGGCAATGGATTGTCATTTTACCCAAGCACAAAGACATCTTTGCTAGCTACACAAGACACAGCACCTGGTGCTTTTGAAAACTAAACCCAGTGTTATAGTGTTATATTAATATCAACTGTGGATATGAAAATATGAAGCCAACTTGTCATGCTAGCTCAGAGACTAAACATATTGCTGTACCTCTCTTTTATTTCCAGTGCTACTCATGGCCTGCATGAGAAACCCAAGCTCAGTACCAACCAACCCTGTTTCTATGTCTGCATTGGTAGACCAGATGTGCATGTATGAGCAGGTCACGCCACGATGGTCTACATACAGGAGTCAACATGCTGGTTTCATTATAGCCCTGAACTTGCAAACTGATTTGCATGAATTGACTTCTACACACTCAGAGAAATTCACAGGGTTGGGCTTCAATCTCTATGCCTAGTGGAACACAATCTGTTTAGAGAATAAAACAAAAAATATCAGAATGCTGCTAAATAAATCCATGGTGCAACTACACCTTGAGAACTGTGTGCCATTCTGGTTGCCCCATCTCAAAAAAGAAATATTAGGACTGGAGAAGGTGCAGAGAGTTTTCATATGAGGGGAGCCTCGATAGGTTAGGTCTCTTCAGCCTGAAGAAGAGATAGCTGAGAAGTGATATGATAGAAGTTTACAAAATCATGAGCAGTGTGGAACGAGTAAATAGACAGCTGTTATTTAAACTCTCAAATAATACTAGAAGGGTATGATCTATGAAACTAACTGGCAGTAGATTTAAAACAAAGGAAAGGAAATACTTTCATTTACTTTCATTTTCCAAAGGGTCGGACCATAGCTCAGGTGGTGGGGTGCATGTTTTGTGTGTATAAGGTTCCAAGTTCAATCCCCGGTATCTCTGATTCAGGATCTCTGGTAGCACACCTGGGTGAGGTCTCTGCCTTCGATCCTGGAGGGTCTCAGGTAGCATGCCTCGGTGAGGTCTCTGCTGGAGACCCTGGAGAGCCGAATTTGAAACCCTGCTGCCGTGTCAGGTTGTTACAATACTGACCTAAGACGGACTATTGGTCTGACTCAGGCAGTTCCTCATATCTTTACTTTTTCACCAAATGTACAAAATATAATTGTGAAATCTGTTGCCAGAGGATGCTATGAAGGCTAGTAGTGTAACTGGGTTTTTAAAAGGTTTGGATAAGTGCTTAGAGCAATCTATAAAAGGCTATTAGTCAGGCTGGTCAGGGGACCACCTCTGAGGACGTTTTCTGATGTGAAACAAATAATGCAGGCCATTTGCCTCCAGGAACAACATGGGAGGCATGGGAAAAACATGGGAATGCAGAGCCACACAGCTTTGGCACTGATCAAATGCATCATGCAGAGCTGCCAAAGCTGCGCAGCTTCATGTTTTAATCTTCTTACAATAGTAGCAATATTCTTTTCCAGAACTGCAAGCCTACTAACTAATACTATGATAGAAATGATACACTGAGCATAGCATAGGAATACAAATATGGAGGGACAAATGGAAGTTGTTGCTCATGTAAGATGTTTTGTATTGCTGGTTTAGGTTTCTATATCACATATGCAAATGTAAACTAATTTGTCTTTTATTAAACCAAGAATGAAACTGAAAAGGTATAGAGTAGAGACACAAAGTGTTCCATGTTGATTTCACTTATGTCAAAGAAATTTTACTGGAAAAGAAGGGCAAATCTCTTTTTATTGTAGACCAGAAGTGAAATCCAAAAGGTGATCTTTTCATCCCATTGGATTCCACTCAACTGAAATATCTGAGAAGTGAGGGCACTGCCAAGAGGTGGTGTGCAAAAATTAATGCCACTTGATGTGTACACTTGCTTTAAATCTCACTCAACCAGTTTCTGTGCAATTTCAAATTTATGCCAGTGTTTATCTCTTTTGTCCTGGAACGAATTCACTGTTCAAAAAATAAAAGCTATTCATGATCCTTAAAAATTAATCAGAACTTTCATGCTGATGTTGTGGGATGCACGGCAATATGCTAAGATGCTAATGTCTGTCGTTTGGCCAAATTAAATGTATTAAAACAGATGTTTAATGGGGGAAAGAACTGCACAACCCACATAAGGAATGTTCCAATTTTGCTACATGAATAAGATTTATTTTCAACTTTATTTAACATTCATCATGCTGAATTTTTGGGAGGGGGTGTTCTGATGTATAAAAAGTATACATCAGGTAGCTCTGCACACCCAAACTAAGTCCCCTCCGCGATTGCAGCGGCGGGGGTTTGGCGGCACCCCTTTTTCCCTCCGGCCAAAGGAGGCGAGGAAGGAGCGGCCGCAGAGGGTGGGAGGCGGAATGAGGCCTTGGTTGCCCAGGCAGCCACAAGGGGAGCGCGCCCGGGACTCTCGCGAGAGTCGGAAGTCCCGGGCGCCATTTTAGGACTCCCCGCTCACCGCCTCATTCGGCCAGGCGGGAGCGGGGAGACAGGACGTGCTTCGAGGCAGCACCTTTGGCAGGCTGCTTGCCGCGAAGCACGAGGCCCGACGGGTGAAGCGGGGCCCGAGTGGAACACCCACCCACCCACACGGGACATCAAGGGAGTCTGTCCCCAGAAGTGGGACCCACGTGGCCGCAGGGTGAAGCGGCGACAGAGACTGAGCGGGGTCGGATTCCACCCCCCCTTTTTCGGTATACAGGTGGTGTTTCCCCACAGAGGGGGAACGGCCCGGGGCGGGGTGGGGAATTTGCCCGGCGCCCTGTGGGCATTAAAGTAACCCCACGGTTGGTGGGGGAGCCGGGTCGGGTTGTGGGATTGCTGCCGCCGCCCCCCCCAAGAAGGCAGACGGGTGGGGGGGGTAATTCGACCGGTGCCCTGGGGGTTGTTCCCCCCCCACACACAGTGCACCAAAGTGACCCCAAGGTTGGTGGTGAAAGCGGGGTCAGGCTGCTGGGATTGCCACCCCCCCCAAGAAGGCAGACAGGTGGGGGGGTGAGAATTGGCCTGGCGCCCTGGGGGTAGTTCTCCCCCTCTCCCACAGTGCATCAAAGTAACCCCACGGTTGGTGGGGGAGTGGGGTTGGGCTGCAGAGATCGTCGCGCCCCCCCCCAAGAAGGCAGACTGGCCTCTCCATGAGGCTCGAAGGAGTGAGAGGGGCTGAGTGGGGCCTGATTCCCCCCCCCTCCTCACTTGGCACATGGTTTCTCCCACGGAGTGGGAGAAAGGGTTGGGGTTTTTTGGGTGGGGAGTCCTCTGGCTTCTGAGGTTCCCCTGCCAAGCACGCACTCAGGAGGAGGCCGGCCTGTGAAGCAACTGAAGGCCAAGCAGGCCTCCACTAGAATTAACCCCGTGCGCAGGGGAGTCAGGCGGGCTCACCCCCCCCCAGCAAATTAAAAACCCGGGAATCTGGAGAGCTGTGACACCCACCCCCCCGGGCAGCTAAGGGAGGTCCTCTTCCCCCCCCCTCTCCCTCAAGACCTGGTAGGAAGGTCAGAAAAGGAAGGGACCTTATTGAGATTGCCGGGAGGGCCTCACCCTGGTGGGCAAAGGGCACCATGCCCCCTCCTCTGCAAAAAGAGGGGTTATAAGGGGGCCTGTTCAACCCAACTTCACCCTCCCCTTAGGTCAGGGGAACACTGCAGGACAGTCCTGAGGGATCCGATTAGTCCCCCAGTGTGGTGTCTATCCGATTAGTCCCCCAGTGAGGTATTAGGAGCAGCAGGGTGCCAAAATGCCCCCCTGCCGTAAGAGCCAGAAGAAGGCTCAGGCAAAGAAGGTAAGTAAGCCCCCCCAAAAAAAGGCCAACCCCAAAAGGCAGCAGCAAGGCGAGGCCTCGCAGGTGGCAGTCCTCAGGGCCATGCAGGCCCAATTAGAAGGATATCAGGCCCGCATAGAGGAACTGGAAACAGGTCGCAGTGACCCCCCGGGGAAACATGGTGGTGAAGAGAGGGAAACCGGTCCCATGGGAGGAAGGGACAGGTGGCCTGTCCCCAGGCTACGAGGAGGGCCTACGCCGCATGGCCAGTGGGCGGTGTCGGGCCCTGCCTTCTCGTTTCAGGGATGATGAACCGGGACCGAGCAGGAGAAGGGAAGAAGGCCCCCCCGATTACCAAGCTCAATTTGAGGCACTCTGGGAAGGAATGCGCGCGTTGGCCGAAAGTATGGAGGCACCACAGCGCAGACAGCCCGGACCAACGAGCCACATGGGTGGCCCAAGTCCCCGTTCCGGACCCGAACCCATTGAAGGTGAGCAAGGGGGGGATGGTGGGTGGGAAGAAGAAGAAGAGGATCATTGGGGGGTAGGACCCTTTAGAGGCCAAGGGGAGGATCCCCCAGCTAGGCCATGTACCCACCATGAACTCGGAAGGGGTCAGTACTCAACTTGCCAGGAATGGAGTGGGCAATCCGGGGGGAGGGCAGCACGAAGCCATACTGTGGCTGGCAGACACTGCCCAAATATTGGCTACAAATCAGCGGCCCGAGTGTGGGAGGCGGGGCAGTGCTGTGCACATCAGACTGCACGGTGCTGGGGCCATCGGGAAGAGCCCCCACCCCTGTCAGGGGGGCATGCCAACGTGTCCGCCCCATTAGGGGAACATTTGCTTCAGGCCACTAAGGAAAAAATATGGAGTGGCGAATATATTGACATATTCACACTCCTCTTTAGCGACCCTATACCAGACCC
>QEPC01002298.1:2696338-2715504 GCA_003113815.1 Sphenodon punctatus | reverse complement strand
GGGAGGGTTACCTCTTCCCCTTTTGGCTAAATAATAAAGAGTGCGGCCGTTCAAACCCATACATTGTGTCCTCGTCTTCTTTGGGGGTGGGGGTGCGTTGACAATGAAGCCGAGTTTCTTAAGAGGCAACAATACTTACTATGTATATCAATAGGATTTTCTTGGCTAGAAAAGAGGCCATACTGCACCTCATGGGGTACCTCTTGTTACAAGATTTTGGGTCTGTGCTAGAGCTACAACGAGTACCTGCAACAATGGATATACTCATCAAAATTGTGGTACTAGATTCAACCTAGTAACACCAGTTACTAATTGGTACCTGATTAATGCCCGGAGGACCATCTGATGTATTGACTTCTGGTACCAGTTTCCTGACTTTCCTGTTTTTTTGTTTTTCTGTCCCAATTCCTATACTGATATACTATTTTACTGATTGGTACCAGTTGGTAAAACAGTAAATCAATAACAGCAATACCTGATATTTTTAGGTAATCAGGTACCTGATCAATACGTGGGTAGCATATTAGGCACATGACATGGTACTCAAAATTGCAGGTATTACCCACAGGTAGCAAAGAAACTACCCATTTCAGCTCTACTCTGTACCTTCCTTTAAGCCTTCTGCCCCTCTTCCAAATTGAGGACTCAAATTGGTCTGTGGGATCAAATGTAATTAAGGGGTGCTCACACACACAAACATACATGCACCCACACGGTACTTACATAAGTCTATTTCCATCAGAAGCAAATGTAGTGATAGATATTACAGGTGTTCCAATTCCCCAATATGGTGAAGCTCATAGAATTATGAGCAAAAAGTATTTCAATAATGTTTATTCATAGTAAAAGCTATAGGTAACATCTTTGTGCATGTATGTGTATGTCTAGAGTACATATTTACTCTTCCTAGTCTCCTTGTGGCACTGTGAAGTTAGGATTTCTGGGGGCAGCGTGTGTGTGCTTGCATAACCATTCACTGGAGAGATAACACGATTTCCCTCAAATGCATTCTTGCTGCTCAAACTCAGCAACATGTTTGTGCGTGCAAGCATTGCTTGCCTCTAGACAAAGAAACACTGAGATCTATGCAGAGGATTTTTTGAAAATGAGATGGCAGAAAACAGTAAATCATCATCAAGCTGTTTGACTTGAAATAAAATGCGACAGAATTAAAATGGCACACACTTGGCAAAACAAGGGAAGATGGACAGACAGATGGGAAACTCCCCTAAGAGCTTTATCAGCCACCTGCCATTCTCTAAATGGAGGCAAATCATTAACGTGCCTGTAGTGCCAGCAGAATGGATTTTCCTTCTATGGATTCTGGGGCTATTTGAACATATTAGCATGCTTAAAGAAAAAGAAATTGATACTTGTGAAACATTTTTTAAAAAATCAACAACAACAACAACAACAACGTTTTAGACCTGTGGGGTTGGACTTTGTGAAGTAGGGAGAGGGATAAAAACATAACAAATGTCATACTGGGTCAGACCAATGGTCCATAGAGCCCAGCATCCTGTCTCCAACAGTGGCCAATCTTGATCGCTAGGTAGAAGTACAGTCATAAAGGGGTGATCCATTCCCTGCTGTTCACTCTCAGCTCCTGACAGTAAGAGGTTACAACCCCCAACCTTGCATAACAACCATTATTTTTCTACTTGCATAACAACCATTATTTTCTTCCTTCCACCTGTGGGGAGGATTCTTGCCCCCCACCTTTGATTTGAGAAGGAAGTTGGTGCAAGGCAAGTGTGGCCAGGTTCCCTGGTGGGGAGGGGGCTAAGCTACAGTGCACCTGGTTTGAATTTGTGGTTCTCACAGCCGGGGCTTCTGGGCAGGAGGACGGGGACATTCATAGTGGTCCCCTTTCCCACCCTGCTTAAAAAAGGGAAGCAGGGGACAGGGTGGGCAGTTGTGGTTTGGCTGGGAAGTCGGAACACCCACCTACACCCTTGAACTGGCAATATGGGCATTGCTGTCCCCTTTATTGGGGCTGGGAAGGTATTTTTCCCTTGCAGGCTGTGTCTTTTCCCTAGCATGGCCTCTCAGGAGGTTTTGTTTTTTTGTTTTTTCACTTTTCCTATAGCACCATCACCCTTGGTTTATGAGTTAAGTAACTGTTGGGTATGTTCAACTAAGGTGTTAATTTTTGTTGCAACTGAGAGGTCCAGGATTGGTATAGGCACAGGAAGTAGAAAAGTAAAAAAGAATTCAAAATTGAAGGCACCGTAGGGGTCATAAGGTGAGAATGCTGATTAGGGTTTGTGCAACTCACAGCTTCAGCTCTAACCCTGGGGAGTTTGGCTAAATTGCTCTAGCAGCTACATTAGACCGTGGTCCAAGAGCAGAAAAATCACATATCGGAAGCAGATAAGGTGGCAAAATCTCATTCTATTTTTCAGAGAGGTGTAGGTCTATGGATTATGGTTTTCACATGATAACTAGTTCTGGGTGGGAGCTTAAAAGTATTATGATGTCATCAAGATACCATAGTTAGAAGCATTGCCTGACACTTTATTTCTTCTAACAGATTTTGCTTCAAGTCCAGGATCCTTGTTTTGATTTCTGCTCTTTCATTCATTATGTTTCATGCACGTGTCTTCTCTAGTAATTACAACAGTATTAATACTAATAGTATTAATAACAATGCTACCACTAATCATATTAAAGATAGTAATAATAGCAGTATAATACTATAGTACAATATATAATAATATAATATATAATAGTAACATATATTATGGCACTTCATGCAAGGTGGATTTTCCATGCAAATAGGGCCTAAGTATCAACCCCTTTGGGCAAATTCCGGTCAACCAAACAATAGAGGAAACAGTGAACAAAGATACTCAAACACCAAGAGGAACAAAGGGATTTAGCCTGATTCAAGGAGCTGTCAGTAAGTTCTATCTGACATCAGAGTACAAGAGCACGTTTGTGAGGCAGTTGAGAGGCATCATTGATAGCACAACAGTAAGCCGATGTTTCCAGATATCCATTCACCCAGGATCAAAAAAGACGAGGCAGAAATCCAAGCTTTGGTTGACCTGATGATGAACAATTGGCTGAATACAATGTGCCTCAATCAGTTAGATTTGGTTAGCTTATCCACTGGTGTTGCAGCCCCCCCTGACTTGGCCAAGGACCTTCTCGTAGCTCATGAAGTTGGAGTGTTGGAATCTCAAGAAGATACGTTTGGAAGTAAGTTCTACACTTAGCAACTTCCACATCAAGAAGTCAAAACAAAACCTTAAAATATTATCAAATGTCCACAGAAAGATGACTTGCAGTGTAGGCAAAGCTAAGGACGGTGTACTCAAGGCTGACAGAAACCTCTATGGTCCTTGTTGCCTCAAGTAGACAGCTGAATGTCCCCTCCGCGATCGCTGTGGCGGGGGTTTGGTGGTGCCCCCTCCCCCTTCTTAAACAAAGAAGGCGAGGAGGGTACGGCTGCTTGAAGGTGGGGGGAAAGCCGTGGTTGCTAAGCAACCTCAACCGAAGGCACCCGGGACTCTCACGAGAGTCGGGATTCCCAGGCGCCATTTTAGCCTCCCCGCTCATGCGCCTCATTTGGACGGGAGTGGAGCGGGGAGAAGGACACGCAGCATGGCGGCGCAGTTAGGAGCCAGCCGCTTGCCTTTAAGCGAAGGTTTTTTCTGTTTTTTTGTTTGCCGGGCGTTAGCGGGGCAGGCTCCCCCCCCCACAGAGTGCTTTCTTTGCCATGCCGAGTGGCAGCGGGGCTTTGGCGGCAGTGGGAAGTGGCCCCAAATGGGCGCCCGGACCTCTCTCCTCCCTCTCCTTCGAGCCGCGGCGGCATGTCTGCCCCCCCGGAGCCTGACTCCGGGGGGAATTCACCCGGGGTGTGTGTTTCTGGTGGGGATTTGCCCCGGCGGGGCTGGAGGAGCGGCCCCCAGAGAGCACGTGGAACCCGCTCCTCCTCGGCCCCAGGTGGAAGAAGTCCAAGGACTCTAGGAAGAGGGGAGGGATTTGCCCCTGCGGGGCTTGAGGAGCAGCCCCTGAAAGGGCACACTTGCCCTCCCCCCCGAGAACTAGGCAGGGGGATCATTGAGGCTGGCACAGGAGGGTGCATCCGGTGGGCATAAAGGCCTTGCATAGGGCCCACCTTTGGGGGATCCCCCCTAGAGGGCCTGAAATCCCTCACCCCCAAAGGGGGCATAAATTCCTCAGGACCAGAGAAGTTACCTGGGCTTAACAGGAGGAGTTACCCCAGGGGGCTTGAGGAGACTCAGGCCCAGTCAAGGGACCCCATCCCCCCCACTCAGGCGGTTGGCTAGGCCCTCTCCCACCAGCACCGTAACAGCGGTGGTGGCACAGAGCTGGTGGGCCCCCGCCGGTGCTAGTCTGATCCCTAGAAGGGGGGGACTTAGGAGGATAGGGCATGCATTGTGGGTGAGTGAGCAGAACTATGGCCCCCCGCAAGTGCAAGGGTCAAGGGAAAGCCCTAGCAAAAGGGGCTTTGAAGGTCCCCTCTAAAGGGGCAAAAGCTAGAGGGAAACAGCAGGAAGGGGCATGCAGGAGGTCATCCTCCAAGTCATGCAGGCCCAGTTAGAAGGATATCAAACCCACATAGGGGAGCTAGAGAGAGCACGTGGGGAAGCAACCAAGAGAAGGATGGGCGATGTAGGTGAGTCCGGGCAGTCGACCATGAGGGGTGAGGTAGCAGGTAACACCACCCCAGGTTACGAGGAGGGTCCGCATTGCCAGGGATGTGGGTGGCGTCGGGCTCTGCCTTTTTGTTACAGGGACGAAGAACCAGGACCCAGCAGAAGAAGGGAGGAAAGTATGCCCAACTATCAGGCACAACTAGAGGCGCTCCGGGAAGGGATGCAGGTGCTGACTGAGAGCCTGGAAGCTGCCCAGCGCAGGCAGCAGGGGCCGGTGAGCTCCAGCAGTTGCCCAAGACCCCGGTACAAACCTGAGGCTGAAGGTGAACAGGTTGAGGACAGTTGGTGGGAAGGGAATGGTGAGCATTGGGGGGAAGGGCTCTGTAGAAGCCAAGAAGAAGAAGGCCCACCACTAGTGTGTGCTCACGCGAACGGGGAAGGAGCCAATGCTCTCCCTGCTGGGAATGGGAGGGGGGCAATCAGGGGGGCGGGTCGCATACAGACAGTTCGGGGGATCCGGGCTCTGCTCAGTCCACAGGTACACGGCGGCGTCCCAGGTGTGTGGGGCTGATCAGTGCTGCATGGGTCGAACCGCGCAGCGCTGTGGCCATAGGGATGAACCCTGCCCCCTGTCAGGGGGGTATGCAGATGTGTCGGCCCCACTAGTGGAACATGTGCTCCAAACCACCAAAGAGAAGATCAGGAGTGGTGAATATATTTATATATTTGCCCTCCTTTTTAGTGACCCCATACCGGATCTCAATGATAAAGAGGAGAGGAAAGAAAAGGGGAAATTTAAAAGGCCAAAAGCTGAGCATACCTGGTCCAACTGGACAGCTGCCTACACTATCTATATGGGGGTGACACTGGTTAAGTTCCCAGAACGCGGGCTGGAAATGATCAAGTACTTGGACATTGTGCGCCGAGCCTTTGATACAGGTGGGCCGGGCGCTTGGTTGCGCTATGATGAATCCTGGAAGGTTGTAGGGCAGCCAACAACCCACGCCTGTGCTGGGATCTCCATGCCCACGACTTCTGGCTGGAGTGTATCAGCTACTCGAGGTATGCCCCGCAATCTGATAGTGGCCATGTGCTCTCGTGTGCAGGGGGTATGCAGCAAATTGAAGGGGGACAGAGAGGTAGACCATGGCAGCCACCAGGGGGACCTACATTCTGGGATTTTAATGACGGGGGCAGGTGTTTTCGGGCCCAATGTAAATTTAAGCACGTCTGCACGCAGTGTGTGGGCGACCATGCCGCCTCCATGTGTAATAGGTTCAGGCAGTATGGAGCTAGGAAAAGGGGGCACGCAGGCAACAGGCAGGCCCCCGCCAGCTAAGGGAGTGCTAACCAACCAATGAGGAAGGGTGCCAACCCCGATACGGCATGAAGCCTTATGGCTGATGACCTGGGACTACCCCCACCACGTGACCACTGATTATGTTGTCAAAGGATTTAGGATGGGTTTTAGGATCCCGACGCAAGGCCCTCATTACCATTTGGGTGCAAAAAAATTTGAAATCAGTGATGGGTAACGGGCAACTAGTCCAGCAGAAGAGTGATAAGGAGGTTAAGGAAGGTAGGATTCAGGGCCCTTTTGACGAGTTGCCTCTCCCCACTCTGCGGATATCCCACCTGGGCATAGTGCCAAACAAGACCCCGGGGGAGTATCGTATGATTCACCACTTGTCCCACCCCAAGGGGGAGTCGGTGAATGATGCAATTCCTTCCGAACTCTGCTCAGTAAGGTATGCATCATTTGACTCCGCGGTCGAAATGGTGCATTCCTGTGGAAAGGGGGCCCTTCTTGCAAAGTGCAATATCAAGTCAGCATTCTGTCTCCTGCCAGTGCATCCCAAGGACTTTGAGCTCCTCGTCATGCAGTTCCAGGGTATGTTTTACTTTGACAAGGTAATGCCCATGGGATGTTCCATCTCATGTGTGGACTTCGAAAAGTTCAGCACCATCTTGGAATGGATCGCGTGCCAAGGCGCAGAGCGGAGCTTGATCACGCATTACTTAGACGATTTCCTCTTCGCGGGAAGGGCAGGGACCTAAGAATGCGCACATTCCAGGAAGTAGCTGCAGAGATAGGGGTACCGTTGGTGCCGGAAAAAACCGAAGGCCCAACGACTAGGGGCGTTTATAGACGATCCCGCTTACAAGCGGGATCGCTAAACGCCGGGTTTCCCCGCCGCGGCGTCTCTGCGTGCCGTGTCTGATGTTCAGACACGGCGCAGAGTGCGAGTGCGCATGTGCGCCCTTCTGCGCATGCGCACTCGCGCACGGGACCAGGAAGTGTGGCGTAAAGACGGCACTCCGGGAATCCGCGTCGGAGGGGGCAGGATCGCCTGCCCCCTCCGAAGCGGATTAAAAAGCAGCCCAGGCATGTAGACGAGCGGCAAGAAAGGCGGCTGATCAAAGGATCAGCCGCCTTTTTTGTCTCGTCTATAAACGCCCTAGGTTGACTTACCTAGGCATAGAGTTGGACACCATATGCTCTCTATCCAGATTGCCAGACGACAAGCTCCAAGACCTCAGAGAATTGATAGCGGTGATAATGGCAGTCACTAAGATAACGGTCAAGCAGTTGGACCCATGCAGCACTGATCAGCCCCCCACACCTGGGACGCCACCTTGTACCTGTGGACTGAGCAGAGCCCGGATCCCCCGAACTGTCTGTGTGCGACCCGCCCCCCTGATTGCCCCCCTCCCATTGCCAGCAGGGAGAGCATTGGCTCCTTCCCCGTTCGCGTGAGCACACACTAGTGGTGGGCCTTCTTCTTCTTGGCTTCTACAGAGCCCTTCCCCCCAATGCTCACCATTCCCTCATGGGTAGCCTTAATTTTGCCTGCCGAGTCATCACACCAGGGAGAGCTTTCATGTCTCGATTATATGCCCATATCAGGAGCAGCCATCTCCCGCATCATCATGTTTGGGTGACAAGGGTGATGCGGGAGGATTTGGCAACATGGGAGGTCTTCCGCCAGGGCTATAACGGGGTGAGTTTCTGGCGGCAGTGACTCCTTTTGGAAGCAGAGCTCTAAATACAATCTGATGCTGCAGGTGGCCATGGGTTTGGGGTAAACTTTAGAGGAAGATGGTGCATAGCCCCATGGCCTTAGGATTGGGAAACACAGGGGCTAACCCGTGACTTAACATTCCTGGAGTTCTTCCCCATTGTGGTGGCATTAGAGCTGTGGGAGGCAGAGTTTTCCAACAGAAGGGTCCTGTTCTGGTGCAATAACATGGTGGTTGTTCACGTCATCAACAAGCTGTCGTCGAAATTGGAGAGGGTTATGTGGCTGGTCCGGCATTTTGTACTCAAATGCTTGCGGGCAAACATTTTGTTCATGGCCAAGCACATGCCCGGGATCGATAACGGCATAGCCGATTCCCTCTCTCGATTTCAGACAGACTGTTTTCACCAACTTGCACCAGATGCCAAGAAGGACCCCAACCCATTCCCGAGGGACATGTGGAGCCTTGGATTATAAACATATATCAGGCAATGCAGGGATCAGGCGGGCGTATGAAACGGCATTCACAGAATTCCAGGAATACAGGTCAGGGAAAGGATGGGAACTAGGATTCCCCATCCCTGAGGGGCAAATGCTTCAGTTCGTGCTCCAGCTCAGGCAACAAGGTTTGGCACCGGGCATGATTGGCGGAAAAATATCCGCCATCTCTTTTATGAGCCGCTTGACAGGCCACCCCTCTCCGATTAACGGCTTTTTTATGAGCCATCTGAAGGAGAGTTGGGCCCGGAGTATCCCCCAGACAGCGGATGTAAGGGCCCCCATCACCCCTCAGCTCCTTAATGTAATCAGCCAGGCATTACATACCGTGTGTCAGTCAGACAGCAAGGTAGTTCTCTTTATTGCCGCATCTCGCATGGCACTATTTGGGGCCTTCAGGATCAGTGAGATAGTTCCCCAATCCCAGCAGGACAGGTCGGGTGCGGCCCTGCAGATCCACGACGTGGGTTGGCAGGGAGGCACCCTCCTGTTAAACTTAAGGAGGTAAAAGATGGACCAAAGGGGAAAGGGTCGGTTAGTGAGGCTGTGCCCTTCAGATGATGTCCATACTTGCCCTGCTGAGGCGATGAAGCAGTATTTAGTAGGGATGGGAATTCCGGATCTACCGGTATCCGATAATGCCGGTATCGGGCGTACCGGTATTACCGGATTCGGCCCGGTAATCCGGCCCCTGGTACCGGATTTCAGTGTACCGGTTTTTTTGCATTGCAGCCATTTTTAAATGGCTGCAATGTAAAAAAAATTAAAGCCCCAGCCAAACTGTTTTAAAAAAAAAACACCTCCCCGAGTCCAGGCTGCGCGGGTGGAAGGGGGGACACCCCCCACCCACCCTGCCCAGCCTGGCTTTTTGTTGTAAAAAAGATAGAACAGCAACAGAGTGAGACCCCGAGGCGAGCCCCCCCCCCAGCACCAGCGGCCGCGGCGTCCCCGCAGCCGCAGGTAAGTATGACCCGATCCCTGGGGGGGGTGGGGGTGTTTAACACCCCCACCCCCCCCAGGGATCACCCCTACAGCGCGCTTGCCGCTTACCTTGGGGAGCTCCGGCGGCGGCGGGCGGCCCGGCGGCTTCAGCGCCGGCTGTGGCTGCCGGCTTCAGGACGTTCTAGGCCTTCCGGTGAAACCCGGAAGTGCACCGGAAGGCCTACAGCGTCCTGACGCCGGCAGCCACAGCCGGCGCTGAAGCCGCCGGGCCGCCCGCCGCCGCCGGAGCTCCCCAAGGTAAGCGGCAAGCGCGCTGTAGGGGTGATCCCTGGGGGGGGTGGGGGTGTTAAACACCCCCACCCCCCCCAGGGATCGGGTCATACTTACCTGCGGCTGCGGGGACGCCGCGGCCGCTGGTGCTGGGAGGGGGCTCGCCTCGGGGTCTCACTCTGTTCTATCTTTTTTACAACAAAAAGCCAGGCTGGGCAGGGTGGGTGGGGGGTGTCCCCCCCCCTTCCACCTGCGCAGCCTGGGAGGGGGAGGGAATTTATTTTAATTTATTGCATTGGTTTCAATGGGGACACAGTGCCCCATTGAAACCAATGAAATAAATCCGGTACCGGTATACCGGATTTAAACCGGGAATCCGGTTTTCGTGAAACCGGTAACCGGTAAATCCGGTAACCGGTAATGGGCCCGGGGTCCCACCCCTAGTATTTAGCGTCCCGCCGAAAAACAGAGGCCCCGTTGTCTCTCCACAGGGATGGGACCCGGTTGACATGGTATCAGTTCGGGGCAGTTCCAACATGTGCGTTAAGGAAGCCTGCCTGGACCCGGGTTGTTACACCGCGCACTCCTTTCGCATAGGTGTGGCGTCAGTTGCCGCAAGTGTGGGACTGCCTGCGGAGCAAATACAACAGATAGGGAGGTGGTGGTCCGCTGCGTATCGCTTTTACATCAGGAACACTGAAGAATGAGGGGGTACCAGGGGATTCGGCGGCAATAGCGTAACTCTGATTTCTTATCCGGACGCGGCACCCCCATGGGGACGGAAGGTGGTGTGGATCATCAGCCACAGCATCGTACATTGGGCAGGAAAGATGGCCACAAACAGAGGGTGGGGCACCCAGCTGGGTTTAGGTGACAGGGCAGATATAATTTGGCTAGGTAGACGCGGAATGGTGTGGGAGCAATTGCTCCCAACGCTGACTGCGGCGACAGAGAAATTCCCGGCACCAGCGGTGATTGTAATTCATTTAGGGGAAAATAACCTGCCCAAGTTTACGGGGCTGTGGCTAACGAAGAGGGCAAAGGCTGATTTGCGAAAGGTGCAGGAGTGATTTCGGGGGTGCAAACTAGTTTGGTCAGAAATGCTGCAGAGGAGAGTTTGGGCTAATGCCCAGCACCCGGGCAGGGTGGACCAGCCAGGAAAAGGGCAAACGTGGAAATTGGGAGCTGGCTCCAGTGAGCAGGGGGGTTTTCAATTTCTCATACGGAGATTAGGCCTGATAGGGATGAGTTATACCGGAGTGATGGGGTCCATCTATCGGATGCTGGATGCAGCAAATATCTCGGAGTCCTGAAACGCAGCCTAGTGAAAATTCTCAAAAGCTGAGTTTATGGCAGCGAGCCAGCCAAGCAAAGCTGGTGGTTCTGGTGGTAGTAGGCTGAGTTCAGGCCAATGGTTAAAAGTTGAAAAGGTTTAGCATAGCATCGGGTAGCAACATCTTCCTAAGAGATGGGCCATACACAGCTGCTCAGTGCGGCCCACTGTATGATCAGCCCAAGGGTGACAGACGAGCTGTCGAACCTGCTGGGTGGACCATGTACCAAACAGTAGGTTACGGTGTCCTCACCCTTGTTGTTTAAACCCCCACCCGGTGGGCAAAAGGGGGTAGGTGTGAACAACCCGCTCTGGTCCGGGGAACCCGGTGGTCGGGGTAGGGTGTAAGTTGAAGAAGTTGGTTAAGGTAGGGCACAGGAGGACTCCCCTCAGGCTTAATCAAAGACATGAGAAGAAGGGCACCAGGCAAACAGGATAGCGCCTGGTCCAGGATGGGAATCTCCTTTGGGGACGGTTAACTGTTAGGAACAAGAGATAGATAGGACCCCAGTTCAAAGGGGGAAGTGGGAGGGCTACCCCTTCCCCTTTTTCAGCTACTAATAAAGAGTGCGGCTGTTCAAACCCACATATTGTGTCCTCGTCTTCTTTGGGGGGGTGCGTCGACAAATGAGTGATGTCTTAGCTCACCCTCTGGGAAATTTGCCAAGGACACTCACAAATGGTGATGGATCACTTCACAAGATGAACAAGGCTGCAATTGCTAGAGAGTTAAAACAAATATCTCCAGCAGAAAACATACCTGGCCCATCAACCTGCATCATTAATGGAATTAGTTTGATGCAGGAGATGAAGGACAATGAGAAGACATTTGAACAGCTAGCAGAATCTATATTCTGTGTTATACTTCATGACAGAATGAAAGGATAGATGTTTTTGATGTTTAACTGGAAATTTCAATCAAAGATGCCGAAAGATGCAATCAAGGGTAAAATGCTAACTTGCACTTGAAAAACATTGTACCAGCTCACAAACATCAGCAGTTTAGAAGGTATCTGTACAGCATATCTAACAAGTCTCAGCTCATCAAGTTTTTCGTGCAACAATGGAGGATGCCTAAGTACATGGAGAGGTTACAAGGTAAAGCACTTTACGCAAAAAGTGAGGAGGTCTGTTTCATGATCACTAAAGACTATTGGGAGGAAGTCAGGGAGCTGAGATCTACACAAGGAGAAGCTGACACTCAAATGCTACTGCATGCACAGAATACAGCAAATGCAGGGACAAAATCCATTGATGTTACTTCAGGAGACTCAGAT
The DNA here is from genome assembly GCA_003113815.1 of Sphenodon punctatus. Taxonomy (NCBI): domain Eukaryota; kingdom Metazoa; phylum Chordata; class Lepidosauria; order Sphenodontia; family Sphenodontidae; genus Sphenodon; species Sphenodon punctatus. The sequence continues at coordinate 2,703,536 of QEPC01002298.1, read as the reverse complement.
GTACTGATACTATGCACTGGCTTTGCGAGTGACATACCATGCCACATGTTCATAAAGTGTGGAACAATGGGCCGCACGAGATTCATCGACATAAGCAAATTTGCAATTTCAGTTGGATGGAGCATGTCTGATGGACTACACATGCCATTACTGGCTGTGACACTATGAACGCTTTTGCAGGTTGAGGTAAGTTAACTCCCTGGAAACTACTGAGAAAGGACAAGAATTGCCAGGAGAAAATTAGTCAACTAGACCAGTTATGAGAAGACTCTCCAGAGATGTTTGAGAAGGTACAGCAATTCACCCCCACATATACGTACCAACTATCTGCACTAGTTCTGTACATGATCTACGTTGTGAACTCTTTTGTGCCAAGCAAGGACAGGTGGTGTCAAGTCCCATGCAAAGACTACCTATTCATGCACACGCTTCAGATCAACTTCCAGGCAGGCATTTGGAGGTGCTGTCTACAAAACCAACCGGTTGTACCAAGCCCAAAACATTGCAGATGGACGACAGACACAAATGGCAATCTTGTCACAGATTGGATGCACGCACCATCAGCAACAATTGTAGTTTTGGAGATGTTATCATGCAATTGTGTGTATTCCTGTCAACTGCCAAGCTGCACATGCCTATCGAATCGACTTTATGTGCAAACTACAAACAAGTAGTAACCAGAAAAAAACAAGATGTAGACTTTGCAGCTGAGCTGGGGAATGCAGAAGGCAATTGGAGTGGTGATTAACATTCAGATGCTTGGAAGGTATGAAATGATGAAAGTATAACATTTGTAATGGTGAAAACATATGCATATTAAACAGTTGTTAAATTGCCAAAATGAATAGACATTTCTTTACAATAATACTAAGTTACATGTTATCCATACATTGGCTACAATTATACCATATATGGGTCTCCTAATGTATTTCTGCCATAGCTTGCTGGAAAGGGAAAAGAGTAAGCTAAAAATTGTCCCTGAACATTTATTTGCATATCTGGAGCAGGTAAAGTGTGACATGTAAGAAATGGTATAATAATAGATGGGGGGATTGACATTTCCTTGTTCTATGGCTTATATCATGAAAAAGGCTACAGATAATGTAATCATCAGTAGTACCTTATTTGTAGCAAATCTCATTGGCTTTCCAACAGTGTTTTAACAATTAAAATTGGGCAATTAGATCACGTTGTAGCTTAAATTAAAAAAAACATTTTGGCCATCTTGATGATGTCGTAAAACCTTTAAGCTGCCACTCAGAACTGGTTATCATGTGAAAACATAATTCACAAACACACACCTTTCAGAAAACTAGAATGAGATTTTGCCACCTTACCTGATACCAATATCTGGTCTGGCCCACGGACTAGGTAGGATAGCATCAAACCCTAACTTGGCACAGATGTTCACCCCTCCCTCTGAACCCTGCTATAGGGAATCCTGGTGTGATGTCTGTGGATGGTGGCGTCTGCCCACTGGCACACTTGATTTTCTGGACCTGGTGTTTATTTGGGGGGTCGGATTCACTTTTGTGGTCAGTTTTGCTTTGGTTGGTTTCCCCCCACCCCCTTTTTTACCAGACTGAAGGTTTGACCAAAATATTTGTTTCTGTTCATTCTTTCGCACTGCGGGGACAAATGGACCTATCCTCCAGGAACTTATACAATCCTTTTAAAAACTTAGCTATACTACTGGCTATGACCACCTCCTCTGGCAACAAATTTCACAAGTTAATGGTGTGTTGAGTGAAAAAATACTTTCTTCTATTTATGTTCTTATATTCATGCTTATAAAACAGTGTTGAAAGTTTGATTAACCAATATACTCTCTCTCTCTCTCTCTCTCTCTCTCTCACACACACACACACACACATTATATATGTGGGTAACAAAATGGTTATCCTTAAAACTTCTCAAGATTTCAGTACCTATCTGGAAAGCTCATGAGATTTCTGGCTGCCCTGTTTATATGCAGAAACACTGTGAGATCACCTAGAACCATTTCCATAAACATGTGGAAATGGTTATCCACATTTTTCATGTAGCCTTTCAAGTACCCGAATAATATTACTGACCTTAAGCATCTGTTCCCCCTCCCCCCAAGTATTTTGCTTTGTTTTCATTGTTCGAGGTTTATGGGTCAGTGACTGTGGTTGTGTGGCCAGTTTGGTATTTCATATTATTCCATTTTTGGGAATCACACATCATCCCCAAATAGTTAATCGTCTGGGCAGTGGACCCAAGTCTGCCATAGAAGTCACATATTCTTCCCCAGAGCTTGTCAGATTAAGCCCATGATATTAGCTTTATCTGCCATTTTGGTTTCCTGTCTGGTATATTTATTATTATTATTATTATTATTATTATATTAGCATTTATAAAGTGCCAGCAATGTACCTGGCACTTTACAGATAATAAGATAGACATGGTCCCTACCTGAGAGCTTATAGGTTTACCCATATTTGGGGTACTCAGCTCTGTTTAAAGCCCTAACCAAACTTAAATATATTAGATTTCCTGAAGCTTTGCTATACCATGCAAGCAAAGAAATTCTCATAATCTTGTTTGTCAAAAGATGTTACATTAACTTTTAAAGAAAGCGTTTGGAATGAAAATGGAATAAATCTTCAACTTTGCACCACAAACCATACCACATTGTATACTGAATAAAAAGGGAAAACAAAAGAACCACAATTTCTCTTTAGAAAGAGTGAAATTAATTTTAAAAGTAGATTTAAAAAAAATCAAAAGTGATGACAAAGGTAGCTTTTCAAACACAGTTTTCAATCTAAGCAGTCTGAATACTGAAATGTAATCCACTTCAGCTAATCAGTTATTCTGAAGATAAAGGAACATCAAAAACATTAGAAGGTACTTTTCCAATGTTTTCTCCCCCTAATTATTTTGTGGTTTATACTAGCACAAATAATTCAAAGTAGTAATAGGATAAGTTTAAAAGGCCTTAAATTGATTTTCTAGACAGTCAAGACTTCTCCTAATATCTAACACCGTTGGACTGATTTTCAGTGACAGGTGCATTCCCTCAACTGAATACATACAAAAAGCTTACATATCTCACAGTTGAGTACATTTAGCATGCCTTTTCTTCCCACACACAGTATATAGTAGCGAAAGGTTCAGTTTGGATAAGCATCCAAAAGTTCTAATGCTTACAAAAAACGTAGAGAAACTGCTGAAGTTTTCAGTAGCTGTCTTGAAAGCTTATCAGATTTCTGGTTGTCCTATTTAAATTCAGAAACACTGTGAGATCACCTAGAAACTGTCTGAAGGGGAAAAGCATATAAGCATTTTAGAATTATAATCTAAGAAATGCAGGGTTAGACAGTACCTCAAAAGGTATCTAGTCCAACAACCTGCTCCAAGGCAAGACACACCATTATTTATTTATTTAACACAAGCAAAGTACCTGGCACTGAACAATCATTAATTAGAGTCAGGTCCCTGCCCAACAGGCTTACAATATAGGATGGACAAGGAAGGGAAGAAAAGGAAGCGGGAGACATAGGGAAAGCTAGGCATACATACACAAAATTTGAGAAGTTGCAGGTGCATGTGCTTGGCTTACCATAATTTACAGAAGTCAAGTCACTGAATTTTCTTCCAATTTCAACAATAACATGCATTTTAAAGGGAACAACTAAAGAAAATTCCATGAGAAGTATGGAGTCTCTGATCTGGAAAAAAGAGAGCCATCTGATGTCATATTCATAAGTAAGAACATCACTTTAAAAGGATGCTTAGACTTTAAAACAATGCTAATACTTAGCTCAGAGTTCACTATCTTACAAATCTTAGTTTCAAAATAAAATAAAATAATTTTTTTTAAAAAAGCATTTTACCCATATCAACTGGAGAAAGGCAAGGACACAGATAATGGGTTTAAAATTGGCAGCAATTCTTTATTAAAATCAAAAATAAGAAAAACACAGTCTGGAAGCAAGTTCAAAACTTGTAACCATGAACCAGGTCCAGTGCCACAACCTCTCATAAACCTCAAGAGAATGCACAGGAGCTGCCCAACGTGCCGTTCACAAAGATTAGGGGAAGGTACTGACTAACACTTGCAGGCTGCCCCAGTCCTACAGGACATGCCAGTCTTCCAACCCCTTGGGATCGCCGTTCACAGCTGTCTCTGCTCCCATATCTCTTGAGGAGTTGCCTCACCTACATCACCCTAGGTTAACAAAAGAACATAAGAAGTGCCATACTGGGTCAGACCAATGGTCCATCTAGTCCAGCATCCTGTCTCCGACAGTGGCCAATCACGGTGGCTTGGGAGAAGCACCCTACAGGCCACAATGGGGGATCCATTCCCTGTTGTTTTTCCCCAGCTCCCATCATGTTCCCTGATCCTGTCAGGCTAATAGCTGCTAATGGACCTATCTGTTCCGCTTGCACTACCATTGCCGTTATCACTGGACCCCACACTAGAGTTGGAAGAATGGGTGCTTTTAAGACAGACTGCACCCACGCCTTTGCTCTGTCTCACCCTCGGGTAGCCACCGATCTGCACGCACCCACCGATCTGCCTGCAATTCTATGGTGCGGGGAAGGGGGGCGCTGTGCAGGCATACTGTGGGCATCAGCAGTGCCAGGTTCATTTAAACCTGGTGCTGTTGGGGCTACGCATGGGGGTTGCGGGGCTGGCCACCCCCAGAGCAGGTCCGGGGGTGGTCCGTCTAAGAACACCCAATGTATTCCTAATGAAATCAACCCAGCGCTTAAATGGGCTGTAGTTGCTCAAACAGCCAACTGCTGTTTGACATCTACCCACCCCTGCTATGCAGGCCAATCTTAGGTCACGGAGTGGGGTGAGAGGAATTTCTTCCTAGTCTCAGAGTCAACAACCTACAGTGCCAGTCTAAGAGGCTGGGTGGGAGGGTGCTTGTTCCTCTCTAGTCCCACCTAGTCTAACTGTCCTATGAAATTGGGCCAGTATTCCATCTATCACCTCAGTAGGAGCTCCTCTTGTGATAGCTCCCCCCCCTCCCTTTCCAGATGATTCTTGCCATTAGCCCAAAGGCCCAAATGCAAATTGTCCCCTGGCTGGTTCCAGCCTCTGTCCTGCACTCTGAGTTGCTCACAGGAGAATCAAGGACAAACTGCCTCCCCCCCCACCCCCTCCACGAAGAGCAGCAAAGGGTGATATTGTTAAAACAAATGGATCTCACAGCAAAGAATGGTGGTAATAACTGGCAAATTCCAAGGTTACACAATGAAAACTACACATATGTTTATTTAGATTGATAAGAAGAACAATCAGCCAGATAGCAGAGACTTAATCAACTATATCAGACCCTTAAGTCATTCAGCTATCACTTTACAGGATGTTAGAACATTTGTTGGCTCAACTACCAAGAGTTTCTCTTGTGTTTCACTGCATAGTCTGCACAACTAACTCTTCACAAACCAGTTATGTGTAGGTGCTTAATAGAGCTGGAATGAGTTGAGATTTTTTAATTAATGGATATTATTACCAATCCAAATAATATCTACATCAGAAATAAGTATTCACATAACCTCTTAGTTGGATATTCTGGTTCCATTGCCCCTATACCTGTGGTGGAAGATACAGACACCAAATTCTTTGGATGGCAGTGGCCACAACTTTAACAACAAATAAAATGCAGGCCCTTTTTACATGGGGCGTGGCTTGGGGGGATAGGTGTGCACCATGGTCCATGTGCGGTGGGTGGGGGGAGGGTTTAGCCAGGCGCACACCCATCTACACCCACACCCACCCATCAACATGCACGGAGAAACCACTGTTTTTGCCGGTTGCTCCGTGTGTAGGAGATGGGTGTGCATGCATGTGTGGACGAATGTGCACGCATGAACATCCACGCACCCACCATGGGATTTACACAAGTGGTACCCCTGCATTAACACCCAAATTCCTGGGTGTTCATGCGTGGGTGCTGCCTGTGTAAAAAGGGCCTCAGTCTAGATGGATATGTTCACATAACTAGGCCCACTGCCTCCTAACCCCTTACTCCATGCACACCTAGCTTGCCCAAACTTTGTGGGAGACAAAGCTACAGACCTTTAACTGGTAGGATTCCAACAGTCAGAGAGTAAGTCCCATACACATCAGGGATCACCAATATCCTGTGCGGTACTGCTGCCCCCATTCTCCCCTAGGCTTGTTGAGGGGTGAAAATCTGCAGGTTGCTAATGATGTCATCATGTCATAATATAGTCATGATGCCCCATAAGCTTAACCTCTTATGGAGATATCTTACTTCCTCCCTGTTTCCTAAATATCCCTTATCTTGATCCCTTCCATTAGACTCCACCTAAGTTGTGAGAAGAACATGTAAAACAACCCAACTAAAATGCACGCACATTTGCTCAATTAGCACTCAAGGGCAATTGGGCTGCAAGTAAAGCAAATCCCACCCACCCCCTGGCTTCCCAGGCAATTAGTACTAGAACAAAAATGGTGACTAACCAGTGGTGGCTGTCCCCCTACGGAATTTTGGGGCACTGTCCCACAAGCGCTGAGGGGCCCGCCGCTGCTGCTTAAAGAAAAAACACTCACTCCTGCTTCTGACAGCGCCACAGCAGCCAGGCTCTGACTTTGCTCTGACTGCTGCGACGCGGTCAGATCTCACTTCCGGGATCCACTTCTAAGGAGTGGATCCCAGAAGGGACAAAAAGGTTAAGCCCAAACAGCGTTTTCTATTGAAAAAGCAATTTGGGTGGCTGAGCTGCTCAGTCCACAGCACATATAGGATGTGTTGTGGAAGGAGGGGCTAGCCTTTCCATTGCGCTCAGTGGGCGCAAGGAAAGCTCTCACCAGGGCGCTTGCTGAAAGCACCCTGGCAAGATGCCTTGGGTCGGGTGCCTGAGGCAGGGACCAGTGCGCATGCGCACTGCTCCCTGCCTCACATGCTCAACATGGCTGGCGGCGCGCTGTTGGAGAGAATACAGCTTTCCAACAGCGTGCCGCCAGGCCAGCTGCTTCCCTGTCGCTGCCCTTTGCCACTTGAAGCTTCCCCCCCAACCTGCCACTCAGAGTGGTGGGGGGTGGGGGAGGAGTGGTGAATGGTGACAGGGAATGATTTTTTTAAAAAATATATTTTATTTTAAATTGCCCACGTGTCTTGGCTCCGAGGAGGAGAGCAGGACACGCGGGCAATTAAAAAAAATAATCCTAAAGTTCCCCCCCCCCCCC
>QEPC01002298.1:2658464-2696238 GCA_003113815.1 Sphenodon punctatus | reverse complement strand
GTGTGTGTGTGTCTTTGCTAAAACTGCTTGTAAGTGAGGTTTAAGGTTGTCTGCCTGCTTTTAAACCTGCCTAACCTAACTGAAATTGCTTGATTAAGTAATGTAATGTCCATCCAACATTAACCCTTGGAACTCCTTGCTGCTGGGTTATGCCGCCTACCATTGACCTGGCTCCGCCTACCGTTGCCCTGGCTCCACCCACCAGCCCGCCCACTGGCCGGCCAGTCTTACTGCCCTTCCAACCTCAACACCCACCAGCCGCCCCTGTGACTAACTAGGCCTGCGGTGCCAGTGTAAGGGGGTGGATGCTTTCCTGAAAATCCCCACAGGCTGGTCATGCCGTCTGAGTCCAGCAAGACCCATCCTCTCCAATATCCTCCCTGCCCCATGGCAATTTCTGTGCCCAGTTCCCAGCACGCCTAAATCTCCCATGTGCTTTCTTCCTCCTAAGGTACACAGGGGCAAATGCCACCACTTCCAAGAAGGGAGTGGAATGGGCATTAGTTGATTTATTTCAATATTTTTGTTACTTTGTTTCATTATTTCAGTTACTTTGGCCCAGATAGCACCCCTCAGGATTAGACACCCAAAGTAGCCAGGTCCCCACAGGAAATTAACAAGTGTCCATTTATTCCGAAGTGTGGCAGTCCTCCACCATTCATTAGACCCTCTCTAATATAGTCCCACACTTCACAGAGCTTCTCACTCCTACCAGATTTCTTGGGCTCCTGGCCTGCTTCTCAAGCACGTATCTCAGCCAAGCCCTGGTTCCTCCCTGTGTCTGTTCTTTCTGTCTGAGTCACCCTCAGACAGGCCCAGATTGAATCCAGCCCAGTTCAGCTCTCAATTCTGAGCTAGCCAGAGGCCTTTGGCTTCTGGGCTGGCTTAGCCACACCCCACCCAGGTGCCTCTGATGACCAAAGCTTTGGCCTCTTAAAGGGCTCTTGCCCAATTATGTCTCTGCTCTATTACACTTTGCTAGTTCAGTTATCTTGTTTCAGCAACTGAATACATGTAAACCACTGAACAAAAATAATTGAAATAACCAAACTTAAATAACTGAAACAGGTATCTGAAAAAATGTGAACAAATAGCTGTTACTATTCCATCCACTTGTGTTGGATGGAACCTCATTGACTTTAGTAAAAGTTGCATAGGCACCAAGTGCTGTAAAGGACCAAGTTACCCCCCTCATTAAGATAGTTAAAACCTAAACAAGCACATTATTGTTAACTTTGCTGACAGATTTAAGGATTCCATTGCTCACCTTTGTAACTTTTAAGATGCCAGCTGGATTGGACAGGAAATGAATTTTTGGGAAAAAGGAATGAAATTCTAGAAGCTTTTCGTCTGAAGAGGAGAGAGCAGGAAGGAATGATTTTGTGAGTTTTTATCCAAAAACATGCCTGCAAAGCACACAGAGCAACCTTTTTAAGGAGAAAGCTAAATATCTGCCCCAAGGACACTGTTGTCCTAAGTGATATGGTAGTCAAGCAGAAATATGTATCATTGGGACAAGTTACCCTAAAGGAAAATTTATATAAAAGGCAGAGATGCTGGCTAATCAGTTTGAAAATGTTTACTCTGACTTCACTGACATAAAGGGGCCTTTTCTCTGAGTGTAGTTATAACGGAGAAAAGATATCACATGAGGAAGAACTGTGGTTTCATATTAAAATAAAGTGAAACTGATCCTGAAATTCACATGAAAACCAGAACTTGAAGACAACTTTCAAATAAAAATTAAATGTGGGGGTGAAGATGGTGATACCGGTACCTTGAAAAATGAAACCACAAAACCACTAAATTTTTATATCTCTCTGTGTTTGTCAGCACAGGAAAGAAGATGAGGACACAGTCATGGGATAGAACGACTGCACTCTTTATTGATTAACTAACATGAAAGGGGGGAAGGGGTAGTCTCCGCCCGCCTCCCCCCATTAAACTGGGGTCCTGTTACTTAACTGTTTCAACAACCAGGAGGTCCCTATCCTATCCTAGCCAGGTGCACCTCATTTGTTATAATTCTAACTGTCCTGGGCTTCCTCGAGTGAAGCCCGAGTGGAACGTTCCTTACACTCCTCAACGTTAACTTGCCCCCTACCACAGTTCCGGGTCTCCCCGGGCCGGGCAGGTTGTTCGCACTCTTTTGAAAGAGTGAAACAAGGATGAGGGCACCGTTACCTCCTGCTTGGCAGATTGTCCTCCCAGTGGGTCCAGCCGTTCGTTTCTCACCCCTGGGCTGGCCATACGGTGGGCCACACTGTGCAGCTATGCATTACCTATCTCTTAAGGAGATGTTTCTGTTCCGCCTATACCTCTGCACTGTGTACCCTTCGTAACTCCCCTACCTCCTTCCACCACCAAAGAGTGTGACAATTGCAAGCCTACCACAGGCTAAATGCCTTACCACCCCTTGGTCGAATAAGCTAACACTCTGGGAAAGGCAAAAAACCTCCTTCCTTTATTATGCCAATCAGGCATAGGGAAAATTCCTTTTTGGTCCTAATTGGCAACCAGTGTTACCTCGGAGTGCTGCCTGAAGGGGTGGTTGGGTGTGCTGCTCCTTCGCTTGCTGCAGCAGACTAAGGCGGTGAGCAGGGAATCTAAAATGGCGCCCGAGGAGTCCCGCGTCTCACGAGCATCCCAAGCGCCCAATTGGCTGCCGTGGCAACCCATCCCCGGCTGCATTGCACGTGATGATGTGCAGCCACCCTACCCCCTCGCTTCCTGCCTGGGAAGAAGGGGGCTGGCGCCAAACCCCTCGCCATGGTGAGCACGGGGGGTGATTGGATGGATGTGTGTATGTGTGTGTGTGTACACATGCACACATTGGAGAGCATAGGCACTTTAATGTCTTAACTGTGCCAGGGGCTGATAGCATGGGGATTCCCAGTGTGATGGTCCCATGCCTTGTGCAGAGGTTTCCCATTATCTGCCCCTCCTAGAGAGAGGAACCAGGGCATGCATAAATTGCTTGTCTATATTTAGGCATAAGGCCATGGTGTCCCATAGTACAGGCAACTGCCCCCTTTAACTTGCCACCCCCAGGCAGCTGCCTGTGCTATCTCTATGGTAGTGTAGGCCCTGTGTCCCAGTTCCTGCTGTCACTCTAATTGGAAGAATCCTAGCATATTTCATAGTGCTTAAAGAAGACCATTGAGGGCTAAGGATGTATGGCTGGGTCATGAACTTCTGCTGTAGCTCAAAGTGAAGTTCATTCAGAGCTGTGTGTAGTAAATAATGCACAAATACTGGGGAGGGATTTCAGAAGAACCCCCAGTACAAGACGAATCAAGTTCCACTTTAACAGCTTTATTAGCTACAAATTAAAGGGTTTGCCATCTCAAGGAGACTTGGTACATGGACGCTTACCCACAGCAAATCTTGCTTACTATGCTATATGTACATGGCCAGCTGCTCCACCTTGCTCAATAAAGAACACACTCTATTCCATTTTCAGACCAGTCTGTGAAACAATAGCAAAATTAGAGTCTATATCAATCACTGACTGAAGTCATTGATATTTCAATGATAATATATGCTGTCCCATTCACAAATGCACCTTTAAGATGTTTAACTATCTGTGTTTCATTGATTTGTTACTACATCCTACCAAACTGCAACTATGTATAATAGAAATGTATTTTGCAGGCACAAATGAGTTCTTTCCCTGCATTTCAATAAAAGTCTGTGTTTTGTGAAATATTAAGATATATGCTTTGTGCAACTTGAAGATTCTCTACAGCACATGAAAGGGACTTTTCTGCCCTTGCAAATGAAATTGGAAGAACAAAATCAAAACCTGCATTTTTATTATTTCCCTTCTAGTTTGCTGAAATTATTCTTCATTCAAAAACAAGAGGGTTATTTCATTTTCAACAGGCCATACTCATCACAACCATACAAAACCAAATCAATCTGTGTCTGAAAAGACAAAGTAGTTTATTTAGATCCCAATTCAACTTCCATGGAAGCTGGTGAAAATACTCACATTTACTGCAATTGGAGATGGGTTTGGCCTGTAATATGTTGAAAATTACCCCTTGAAATAACTAAAGTTTAGGGGAAAGGGGGGGAATACTCAGTTTAGGTATAAAATTGCCTCTTCATTTCCTTTTTCAGTCTGCTATAAACATCCAGATTCCATTCCAACCTGAAAATTTGAGCACATTAGGGTTGTCAAGCATTTTTACTGTTTGAGATTTCTTCCATTAGCAATTACTTGCCCTTCATTTTGCTCTCTTCTGTGGCATACACAGAGATGTGACAACCACTTACCTGTTCCTAGCAAAGGAAAACAAACCACCAAGATAAACTACAGGGCAAAATTATCATACTGCCTAAATTTGAAAGAAATCGATTTTTACTAGGTAAAGATACGAGATTTGTTCTTTGGTGCAAAAGGGGATCATGCTCTGCATGAACTAGGGACATTAAAAAAAGCCTCCAGGACTTCTTTTTTTCTCTACTGGAGAAGAGTGGTTTTGCTATATTGCACGATCCCATTATAATTAGAATGGTGGGAAAGGTTTAAAAGTTGAAGCCTGAATTTAAAGGAATCTGACGCATCTTGTTTCAGGTTCTGTTGAAAATTCAAAACAGAGACCAGAAATCTTGAAAGGTTCACTGACCTACATGAACCTTTTGATTTATTTGCCTAGATATATGGGTTTAGAACTGAAATCATGCAAATTTCATGAGTGATTTCATTGTAAAACTTGGCAAAACTGGACAGTTTCAACAGAGTTTAGTTTGGAGTTCATTTGAGCCTGTAGCTCAAAGCAAAATTTAAGTTGCAAGAGTGAGGTATTAGGACTTGAGGCTGAATTAAATATTTGACCAAACTCCTTTGAAGTAAATTTGGAGTTTCACACAATGCTAGTGAAATTTGCTATGGCATTAATTCTATTTTCTGCTCATTACATCAACTGATAATTGAAAATACCCAGAAAAACAAGCCTTGCCTTGCACATAAACCATCAAACAGAACAGCTAGCCAGTTGTCAATGCCGTCCATGTTCCCCCACACCTAAGTCACTAATCTTCAGGGCTGTTGAAAGAAAACTGGAACCTCAGTAAATCCTGATAACTGAGGGGCCCTTAATTCTCATCGCCCAGCCACCATTCCCTAGTGACTGACCAAGTTAATTACTGAAGCGACTAGTACTTTATTCACACAGATATTTAATTGTAGTTTGGGGGGTGGGTGGGGGAGGTTCTCCTGAGCTTGTGGACCTGGTACAATTGTTCCCCCATTACACCTGTCTAGTCAGATTTGCTAACCCTTCCAGATGCATTAAAATGGTACATTTCTCATCCCATTTCACAGGACACACACATACACACATCTCCATCAGACCTGGGTCACTATTCTGGTACATTATAAGAGGCTTGTCAAAGGGTAAAGCTACCTAATGAAACAACATCCTCCACAACTCAAGAAAGTTTACCTTTAAATCTTTCTCACTTTGACTTTTCAACCCGATTCCTTGTTAAGAAGAAAGAACAGAACAGAATATGGCCCACTAAATATACTCAGATAAGTATCCATATTTATAATGTGAATCATGGAAGGCTTATTATTTCATTTTGATTGGTACAGCAACATACTGAAAGAGCAACAACCAGAACTCTGTGTTCAGAGCCACACTGCAAAACCTGACTCCCTTTCTTGGCTCTCCCCTACATGCACAGAAGCCACTGACATCAATAGGAGACAGTTGTATGCAAGAACAGAATTAATAGTAGATTTCATATTTGAGGATAATATCCATATTTTTGATATCCCCACATATATTTGAGTTAATATCTACCTCCAGAATTACACCCACTGGATAGCTATCCTGCTTTTAAAATGGATGCATAAATGCTCACTTATTTTATAAGCCAACTGTCAGAAAAGTGGCAAGGCTCACAAAGGAAAGAAGTCGTGTTTCTCTTTTAAAAAGAAAACTTAAACATTCTTAAACATACAAGAAATCATACCTTCAGCCAGCTGCAAAATCCAGATTTGATCCCTTGACCTATCAGTTCATAGTTGTAACACCAGAACCACAGGAAGATGGGCTACTTGCTGTATTTAATTTAACTCTGCATTAGTGCCCAACAATAGAAAGCTTTTTGTAAGTAGCCAGATAGCAGTAGCAGTGTGGCTGAGTAGCTAATCTTTGTGTCATAGATCCTGGGTGCTAGTCTGTCTATATTATTGTGTCTCCTCTGTGTAAGTACTACAACAAACAAACAAAACAACAATAATAATAATAATGGCTCAACTCCTAGTTGAATTGAAAATTGCATCCTGAACTGAAAATTAGGAGCTGCAACTTCATTGTTTCAAAAAAGCAACAGAGGTAACACACATGCACATCTGCATAGATAATATGATCTAGTTTATTTATAAGCATTTATTTATTTGTAAATATGCTTGAATTTATATTGAAAATTCAACAAAAAGTAAAATGAAATGATATTACTATAGAATACTGGGGCAAGAGCAACACTGTCATTGAAATCACAGGAAGTGGAGTAAAAATTCTATAGTTTATCCCACCACTAGTGAACTTACATGCTCCAAAAAGCCAAAGAGAAAAACACATACGAGAAAATGAAAACATTTCCACTCAGCTCAACCACTGTAATCAAAAAGAACATGGAGAAAAATATATCTATGTAACAAGAAAAAAGTGGCATCATTATTTTGTGACTACTAATATTCTCTGCTATTGCGGTTACACTCTAATGCTCCTTACTACTGCTTACTATTTTGATTTATTCCATTTGGTTCATATTAGTTTTCTATCCACTCAGGGCAGGGAATGCTATTTGCCAGTGGCAGGTGGTGGACGTTTAGGTTGGGGGAGGGAGCCAGGGGGGTGGGGCCAGCATTAAAATTTCACACTTACTTGATCAATTGATAGAACACACACTGAATGGGGCGGGGGGAACCACAGTTTATGCATAATGAAAAACTACACAATGGTGGTGGCATGCAGTAGTGAGCAAAATGCAAAGTTTTGTGAAAAAATCAAAAAGGGAAGACCTGCATTTGCTCCTGTAGATCAGGTGCTAGGGGAAAACAAGGGGACATTATATCTATGCATTATTTCTTTCACTTTTAAAACCTGCTGTTTTAAAAAAGAACAATCCATTCAGGGGAGAAACCCTGAATATGCCAGGGATGCAAGAAAAGCTTTGGGAAAAGTTGGGTCACTCAATATACATGAAAGAATCCACACAGGGAAGAATCATTAAATGTATCCTGACTGAGAAATGCTATAGGGTGAACTCAGCCTTCAGTGCAAACCAGAGTCCAGCTTACCAGGGAAAGGCTTTAAGGCCCTTTTCATATGGGCCTCTGCGCATGGGGGATGGGTAGGTGGCACAGCAGGGGGGAGGTACATAGGGGTGTGTTCCCACGGACCCCCCCCACCTCCACCCATCTGCACAGAGCATCCACCATTAGCACCTGTTGCTTTGTACGTGTGTGATGGGTGGAGATGGGTGGAGTGCGGGAGCGTGCACGCACCCCCATCCACCAGCTGTGGCATTCCCACAGATGTCTTCCCATCCTCCCGCACCCGCGGCGGTGATTGCTTGTGTACAGGGTGGTATCAATGCAAAAAGGTCCTAAAAATGTCTAGCTGTGGGGAAATCTTCAGAATAAAGTTCAATCTTGGTATGCATAAAAGAACCCAAACAGTTCCCTTTTTCCCACCCCCATCTCAGCTGAAGTTACAATTGGGTTAAAGGAGTGCATTAATAGAAGAGTTCACTTTGGAGACAGCCTGGGGCAGAATATTTTAGGAAACAGTATAGCTAAGCTACTGAGCCACACTGATGGTACAGCATTTCTAATCCCTCACCTCCCATCCCTGGTCTCTTCCCTTATTCCAGTGGTGGGGAACCTCAGGCCTGGGGGCTAAATGTGGCCCATAACAAGTTTATACGTGGCCCATTTCTAGTTCTAGGATCTGGCTCCTAGATCCAATTCCTACTCTGAACTAAAAATATGAGTTCAAGGTAAGGGAGTTCAAGGTAAGGGAGCAGAGATGAGGACATGCATGGATCTGAAAGAAGTAAGTACAGCAAATGCTGTTTCTGTCAGAAACAGGTAATTCACCTTCACTCGCGTGATGAGGTAAATTACCAGCTTTTAGCTATGTTTTCCTATGCATGGCACCTGTGCCACCTAACCTAGCCTTCCATTACTGCCTGCCTTAAATTGTGCCTGTTTACAGTACTTAAGAGAGCCATAAATTGACAGAAACTGCAATAAATAGACAGAATACCCAAAATTGGCCAAAATGTCAAAAATATCAGGATGGAGTGTCTTCTCCCATTGTTTGTACAACCAAGAATTCTTTAGTGCAGGGGGAGCTCAAGCTCAGGGACTTAATGTGGCATGCAGCTAGTTTTTATTTGGCCCTTTTCAGTTCCTGGATCTGGTCTCTAAGGTTCCCCATGAGAGGCTCTTGATGAAATTAAAGTCAAGGGATAAGAGGCAGTGTCCTATCGTGGATCAGCAACTGGTTAAAAAGACTAAATGGAATAGGACTAAATGGTCAGTTTTCACAGTGTAGAGTGGTAACTGGTGGAGTGCCCCAGGGATCTGTACTAGGACCGGTGTTGTTTAATGTATTAATTAATTATCTGGAGAAGGGAGTAAAAAGTGAGGTGATCAAATCTGCACATGACACAAAGTTATTCAAAGTAGTTAAAACCCAAGCTGACTGTGAAGAACTGAAGGAGGATCTTGTGAGTCTGGATGACTGAGCTTGTAAGTGGCAGATGAAATTTAATGTGGACAAATGCAAAGTGATGTACATAAGGAAAAATAACCCCAACTATAGGTATTTTCAGATGTGATGGTACCACAGGTGGCCATGCTTTGACCTGCATGGCCACCCATGGTGCCGTCACATCTGATCCGGCCCGCCAGATGTTTCCCCGCTGGATCGGGGGTTTCCACAAGCTGTGGCAGTTTTTAGCCCGGGCTGTGACTCTGGCCCATTGCCAAGTAATAACCCGGCTAAACGCTGCTGCGGCCTGGGAAAGTCATCTCTGGACCGGGGCGAAGTGGGCCATCATGTGTGATGGCCCACTCTACCTGACACTGGTCCGGGGACAGAGATGTTGCAGGCACATGCAGTAGCCTCATAGGCTGCTGTACCTGCCCATCAGGGGGGGAAGGTGGGCTGTGCTGAGCAGCGGAGGTGGGACTACCCCACCCTCTCCCCGGCCCAGGCCCTGACGCATCTGTTGGGCAGCTGGACCACATCCTACCCAGGGTGAGGGGCCTCACCCCGGGCAGGATTAAAGCTTGATGGCGAAAATACCCTAGATGTCTACAATGCTGGTCCCTAAATTAGGAGTTAACACTCAGGAAAAGGACCTTTGAGTCATTGTGGAAAACACATTGGAATCCTCAGCTCATTGTGTGGAGGCAGTCAAAAAGGAAACAGAACGTTAAGAATCATTCAGAAAGGGATAGAGAATAAAACTGCAAATATCATAATGCTGCTATATAAATCTATGGTATGACTGCTCCTGGAGAATTGTGCTCAGTTCTGGTTGGCCCATCTCAAAAAAGATATAGTAGAACTAGAAAGGTACAGAGAAGGACAACAAAAATAATCAAGAGTATGGAACAGCTCCTGAAAGAAGAGAGGCTTTATAGGTTGGGGCTCTTCAGCTTGGAGAAGAGACAACTGAGAGGGGATATGATAGAAGTCTAGAAAATCATGAGCGGTATGGAACACGTACATAGGGTGCGGTTATTTACCTTCTCTATCAGTACTAGATAGAGAAGTACTAGAACAAGGGTACTCCATGAAATTAAGTGGCAGCAGATTTAAAATAAATGAGTGTATTTTTTCCCCACTCAGCGCACAATTAACTTGTGGAATTTACTGCCAGAGGAAGTGGTCAAGGCCAGCAGTGTAACTAGTTTTAAAAAGGGATTGGATAAGTTTTTGGAGGATAGGATCATTAATGGCTATTAGCCAAGTAGGTTTTGGGGACGTAACCTCTTATTGTTGGGGATGGAACAAGAAGGAATGGATTGTCTATGTGACCTGTTGGGTTCTTCTCCCAAGAGACAGAGATTGGCCACTGTCGGAGACAGGATGCTGGACTTGATGTACCATTAGTCTGACCCCGTATGGCATTACTCATGTTCTTATGTAAGATGCTACATACATCTTATTGTCATTGGCCGAGTAAGTACCCCTGGGAAGTCCCCTCCACGTTTGCTGCGGCGGGGGGTTGGCGGTGCCCTTCCCTTCTTGCAGAAGGCGAGGACGGGGGGTGGGGGCCTCCGGAGGTAAGGAGAAGGGGGACTGAACGGTTGCCCAGTGTCAGAGCCCGGCCTTGAACCACTGACCCTGGGGTATGGGGGACATCACAGTAGCGGTTTTCGCCACAGGATGCCTTAATACCCAGGGCCTTCCCCCTCCTCATGTTCCCTTCCACAGTTCTGCTGGTTGTGTGTGCCCCACCCCTGCTCACCTGTCAACTATTTCGTGTGCCTGACTCCCTAATTGGCCACCAGGAAGTATTTAAGGCCTTTTGGTGGCCCTAGGGAGCTGGCAGAGCAACTGCTCCTCCCGAGGGTTGGTTAGTATGCTTATCTTGTAGCAGGTGCAGCATTGCTTTGCCTTTTGCCCTATCACCATGTTGTTGTCCTCTGTGTGTGAGCCGTGTGTCTGGTGACGCCCATGTGTTTGTGTGTGAGTGGCCCTCCCTATCCCTTGGTGCCACTGGGGCTCTTGCTCCCTTTGTGTGGCAAGGCCTTGTGGCCTTACCCCCTTTAGTTCCCCCCCCCATTCTAGCCCCCTCTTGTGTGCTCTCCCTCTGAGGGTCTTGTTGCTTGTTCCCCATTCCAGCCCCCTCCTGTATGCTTTCCCTCTGATGTTCTTGTTGCTAGTTCCCCATTCCAGCCCCCTCCTGTGTGCTCCCCCTCTGAGGGTCTTGTCGCTGGTCACTCCCTTTCCAGCTCCCCCCTGAGGGTCCTGTTGCTGGTTCCCTCTTGTGGCTCCCTCTCATTGGTTACTTCCCCATGTATCCTGCGGTTGACCCCCCTTTAGTCCCCCTGCCTCTGTTTATTCCCTTCCAGTTCCACTGGTTATCCCCTTCCTGCTCCCCTGTCACTGTTGATTTCCTTCCAGCTCCCGGTACCCCATGTTCCCAGGTCTGTGAACCCTGATGATGAGCCATACACCTTCTTAGGCCAGCTTGCCTGGCATTCCTGCTAAGCGTGTAGTCTCCTTGATACCGGAGAACGGCTGAGGGGTTTCCGTGTGACCTCGGTGGAACATTTCCTGCTCCCTCCAACCCCTACCCATTGACCTGCCCCCCTCCTTCCCACCTTACCCCTGGCTCCTTGCCCTGGAGCCTGACACCCAGCAGCCAATGGGTGGGTACCTGGGACTCTCGCGAGAGCTGGAACTTGCAGATGCCATATTAGGTTCCCTGCTCATGCATCTCACTTGTGGCTGGGTGTGGAGCAGGGAAGGACATGCTGGTGGGTCGCGCAGCAAGAAGTGGGGCCACATGCCCCGCTAGGACAGCGGAATGCACCGAGTGAGCAGTAGCTGGGTGGCTTCCGCCTGGCTTTCCTCCCACTCCCCCATCCCACCCCAGCCAGGACTAGGTATTCTGACAGCCAGGAATGGCTGGCAGGGAGCGGTCGTGTGGCTGGCCGGGACGCGGCCGGCCCAACATGGGGGGAGAGAATGAGCTGGAAAGGGGACAGAGCTGTGAGAGCACAGCCTGTAAATGCGTGGGGGGGTGTGGAAATCAAGCAGTGGACAGGCTGCCACTGGGAGTGTGGCCCCCTGGGGGGGGGGGAAACTGAGTAGGCTCATGCCTGGAGAGTGCGGCCCGTGAACCCTCCTTTAGGTCAGATTTACCCCCCAAAGAAAGGGGGGCGACTACTGCTCTGGGTGGCCCAGTGGATACAGAGAAGGGAGGGGGTGACCACCCTAGACTTAGCTGCTTGTGTGCAGGAGGGAGAAAGAGCACAGTACAGGGGGGGTCTGAGAGGCTAGGCCACATGGCGCCACACAAGCGCAGACCCAGGGGAAAGCCCCTGCCAAGCGGGTGTCAAAGGTGCCCCCCAAAGTGGCCAAGCCCAAAGGGAATAAGCGCGGCAGGGCCCAACAGGAGGCAGTCCTGCAGGCCATGCAAGCGCATCTACTGGGTTACCAGGACCGCATAGAGGAGTTGGAGAGTGCTTGAGGGCAAATGGAGGCATGTGAGCGGTCATACTGGGGATCCTGGGCATGCGGGAGTACAGAGCGAGACAACGGTGTGCACTACCCGGTGCAGTGGGGAGGGGCCACCCCGCCAAGGAAGTGGGTGGCGCCGGGTTCTGCCATCTCATTATAGGGAGGATGAGCCAGGGACCAGAAGACAAAGGGAGGACTTCTCGCTCAGCCACAAAGCACAGATAGAGGCACTCCAGAGGGGATGCAGGCCCTGACTGATAGCCTGGAAGCGGCCCAGTGATGACAGTGGTGGACGGCGGGTTCCAGCGGCAGCCCGAGGCCCCGATGCGAGCCAGAACCCGTGGAAGGTGAGGAGGGTGAGGATTTCTGGTGATACACATCTAGATGTGTATAAGAGACAGAGCATAGGCAGTGGTGGACGGCGGGTTCCAGCGGCAGCCCGAGGCCCCGATGCGAGCCAGAACCCGTGGAAGGTGAGGAGGGTGAGGATTTCTGGTGGGAAGGGGATGGTGAGCAGTGGGGGGCAGGGTCAGCCAGATACCAGGCGCTGGATAGCCCTGTGGTGACATGTACACACGCAGACTGGCCACAGGGCCAGCATTCTCTCTGCGGGGGGTGGGGGGCCTTTTGGGGGTGCAGTGTATGCATTGCCAAACCGAAAAGTTCAGGCACTGCCCGGTCCACAGGCATAAAGCAGCAGCCCAGGTGTGGGGGGCGGAGCATTGCTGCACAGACAGGGTCATGCAGTATTGCGAATGTAGGGAGGAGCTCCGCCCTCTGTCTGGGGGCCACGCCATCGTGTCAGCCCCGCTAGGGGACATTTGCTTCAGGCCATGAAGGAGAAGATTTGGAGTGGCGAATATATCCTTTTCAGTGACCCCTTCCCTGACCCCAACGACAAGGATGAGAGGAAGGAAAAAGAGAGGTTTAAGAGGCCGAAGGCAGAACACACCTGGTCTAACTGGACGGCAGCCTACACAATTTACATGGGGGTGACATTGCTTAAGTTCCCAGGGCGTGGATTGGAACCGATCAAATGCTTGGACATAGTGTGCCGAGCCTTTGATATGGGAGGACCCGGTGCATGGCTGCGTTACGATGAATAGTTCCGGCGTAGGGTAGCCAACAACCCGTGGCTACAGTGCGATACGCATGCCCATGACATCTGTCTGGGGTGTATTAGCTGTTCCAGATACGCCCCGCAATCTGACAGTGGGCATGTGCTCTCCCGCACTGGCAGAATCCGACAGGGGACAGAGTGGGAGAGCAAGACAGCCCCCAACAGGGCCAACATGTTGGGATTATAATGATGGAGGCAGGTGTTTTTGAGCCCAATGCAAGTTTATTATTTATTTTATTTATTTAATAAATGTATACCCCGCCCCTCCTGCCATGCAGCCCGGGGCGGCTTCCAACAATTTAAAAATACAATAAAAAACATTTTTAAAACTCATAATAATAATAATACTATTAAAATATTAAAACAGGGCTAAAGTCATACATATAATAAACAGTATAAAGTAAACAAAATAGGTGGGGGAGCTAAAATGCCTCACCTACCCTCCCTCCCTCCCAAAGGCCTGGGCAAACAGCCAGGTTTTGTAATTTCGCCGGAATGTCAACCAGCTAGGGGCCAGGCGAGCTTCCTCCAGAAGGGAGTTCCAAAGGTGCGGCCCGGTCACCGAGAATGCCCTCTTGATTGTGGCCCCCCGCTTAACACGGGGGACCTCCAAGAAGGCACCCCCGGCAGACTGCAGGAGCCGCTCTGCGGTACGGAGGGCAAGGCGGTCCCTGAGGTATGAGGGGCCCAGACCGTGTAGGGCTTTATAGATCATCACCAAAAACCTGAACCTGGCTCGGCACGCTATCGGCAACCAGTGCAGAGCTCAGAGCACAGGTGTAATATGCTCGCGACGACCCGTCCCTGTATGGAGATGAGCCACCGCATTCTGCACTAGCTGCAGTCTCTGGGCCAGGAACAAGGGAAGCCCCATGTAGAGCGCGTTACAGTAGTCTAGCCTCGAGGTGACGAAGGCATGGATGAGGGAGGTCAGGTCCGGGCCGGAGACATACGGACGCAGCCTATGCACCAAATACAGCTGGCGGAAGGCAGCCTTAGCGACTGCCTCCACCTGCCGCTCCAGGCAGAGGTCCGCGTCCATTATTACCCCCAGACTCTGAACCTGCTGAGCTATAGGAGGGCGAACCCCCCCAACCAGGGGGGCCACTACCTCTTTCGCTCTCCCCACCAACATTACCTCCGTCTTATCGGGGTTGAGTTTCAGTCTGCTCAGTCGCATCCACTCTGCCACGACCTCCAAACATTGGGATAGCAACGAGACAGCAGGGTCTGGGTCAGTTGAAAAGGAGAGGTACAGCTGAGTATCATCAGCATACTGGTGACACCGCACCCCGAACCCTCTTACGACCTCCCCCAAGGGCTGCATATAGATGTTAAACAACAACGGAGACAAGATCGAACCCTGCGGAACACCACACGGTAAAGCGCGGGGGCACGATGTTTCCTCCCCCAACACTACCCGTTGGCTCCTCCCCGAGAGGAATGAGCGGAACCATTCAAGAACGGTCCCGCCCAGACCCCCCAGGTCACGCAGTCGCCTCAGCAGCAGCCCATGGTCCACGGTGTCAAAAGCGGCCGAGAGATCTAGCAGGATGAGAAATGTTGAACATCCTGCATCCATCTCCCGGCGGAGGTCGTCTACCAAGGCCACCAACGCCGTCTCGGTGCCATAGCCGGGGCGGAACCCAGATTGAAAAGGGTCTAGGAGGCCGATGCTATCCAGATGCACCTGGAGCTGGAGCGCCACTGCCCGCTCAATAACCTTCCCTAAAAAGGGAAGGTTAGAGACAGGTCGGTAGCTGGCGAGCGCATCCACGTCCAAAGATGGTTTTTTCAGCAGGGGGCGCACCACAGCCTCTTTAAGGCAGGGCGGCAACCTCCCCTGCCGAAAGGACGCATTCACTACCCTCGCCAGCACCGTCCCCAACGTCTCCCTGGAAGCTTTTACTAACCAGGATGGGCACGGATCAAGTTCGCAAAATGTGGCCCTTACAGACCCCAGGACATCTGCCGCATCAGCCGGCGTCACTTCCTGAAACTCCCCCCACAAAGCTGGACCAGACGGGGCCTCCATCCCCTCGCGCTCTTCCCCTACTGCCCCTAATCCAGCATCAAAGTTGGTCTGAATCTGAGCAATCTTGTCTGCGAAGTAGTTGACAAACTCCTCACAGTGGGCTTGGGACAAGTCCCCATCGAGGCAGAGGGAGGACGGACTAACCAGCCCCCGCACCACCCAGAACAGCTCCACCGGGTGTGACTTCGCAGACGCTATGAGGACAGCAAGGAACTCCTTCCTTGCTATCCTCACAGCCTCAACATAGGACCGCAAATGGGCCCTATGGAGAAGACGGTCGGAGTCAGATCGAGTCCGACGCCAGCATCGCTCTAGCCTCCTGCCTATACGCCTCATACACCACAGCCCCTCAGTAAACCAAGGGGTCCTGCGGTGAAGAGGCCAAGTCAGAAGGCATCTCGGAGCCACCCTGTCAACGGCCTCCTCCAGGAAGCTGTTCCAATGCTGGACTAGCTCATCCACAGAGTGGCTGTCCAAGTCCAGGGTTAACTCCCTCAGGACCTCTTGGAACCGCTGGGGTTCCATCAGCCTCCGAGGGTGGACCATCCTAACTGGTCCCTTCCCCTTCTGGACGGGGTGCGCTAGAAGACTGGCTTGAAAGAGATAATGGTCCGTCCATGACAAGGGCACCACTGTAACCTCCCCCACAACCGGACCCCACGCCTCAAGGCCAGAACCGAAGATCAGGTCGAGGGTGTGTCCCCCCACGTGGGTTGGGCAGGTAACCTCCTGGGGCAAGTCCATGGTTGCCATGGAGGCCATGAACTCTCGCTCCGCCCCAACCAGGCCGGCATCGGCGTGGATGTTGAAGTCCCCCAGAACCAAAGTCCTGGAGGAGCCCAACGCCACCTCCGAGGCCAGCTCTGCTAGAGCGGCAAAGGATGCCACCGAGCAGGAAGGGGCCCGGTACACCAGCAGCACCCCTAGCTTGCCCCCCCCAAATCAAACACCACATGAAGGACCTCAATACCCATAATCTCCCAAACTGGATACCTCCTAACAGGCCAATCCTCCCTAAAAACAATAGCTACACCACCGCCCCGGCCGCCCGTGCAGGGCTGATGCTGCACGGCATACCCGGCCGGAACAAGATCTGCCAAAGTTGGACCGGCCAGATCATCCAGCCAGGTTTCCGTGATATATGCGAGGTCCACGGCCCCATCCAAGATTAAGTCCTTGATAATTGGGGCCTTGTTCACCATGGACTTCGCATTCAGCAGCAGCAGCACCCCACATACGGACCCTGGACCCGGTACCTCCCTCTCCCTCAGCAGGGGAATGATAACCTGCACTCCCCTTAGGCACCTTGAACCCCTAAGGGCCCGTGCCTTCCCACCCCATGGACCATACCGTCCCCGCCCCAGTATGACCCCAATGGCCACACCCTCCCCTCCATCCACCTGATCCCCAGCCCCTCAAACATGGCTGTTCGCCCAGTAGCCCTCCCTGCCAAAACCTCCCCCCCGCCCTCCTGCTGCCACCAGGGGCCGGTACAGGCCATATCCCCTTTATCACCGCTCAGTGTCCCTCTCTCACAGGGACCCGAGCCACACACTCCCACTAACCCTCCCAGTGCTCCCCTTGCTGCCACCAAGGGCGGTCACTGGGTCCACCCCCCTTTACCCCCCCTCCTACACCCCCACCCTACCACCCTAGTCCTGTACAGAAAAGCCCACAAAAGTTCAAGCATGTGTTCACGCAGTGTGCAGGCGACCACGCCTCCTCTGTGTGTAACAGGTTTAGGCAGCTAGGGTGCTAGAAACAGGGGGTGGGCGGGCACTAGGCAGAGCCCTGCCGGCCAAGGGGCACCACCCAGACAGTGGAAAAGGGTACCAACCTCAGTACGGCATGATGCCTTGCTGGCAGCAACTCGCAGGTACCCCAATCAAGTTGCCACCAACTACATAGTTTAAGGATTCAGGTTGGGTTTTAGGATTTCGACGGAGGGCCCCCGCTATCACCTCAGCGGCAGAAACTTGAAATCAGTGACAGGGAATGAACAACTAGTCCAGCAGAAAATTAATGAGGTGGTGAAGGAAAGGAGAATACAAGGTCCCTTTGATGAGTTGCCTATGTCCACGATAAGGATATCTTCCCTGGGCATAGTGCTAATGGCACCCCCGGGAGAGTTCTGCATGATTGGGAAGGAGGGTGGGATGTTGGCTCCCTGGCCAAGGCCCTGGGAATCCTCCCCCCATCTGTAACCACTCTGCTGTCCCTCCCCCTGCAGGTAACCAGCTTGTAAAAAAGGGGAGCTGCCGCTGAGGGCGTGCAAGGACTGGGAACGAGGGTGTGGTGTTGGCTCCCTGGCCAAGGCCCTGGGAATCCTCCCCCACCTGTAACCACTCTGCTGTCCCTCCTCCTGCGTGTAATCATCTTTTACAAAGGGGATCTGCCCCTGAGGGTGTGTAAGGACTGGGAAGGAGGGTGGGATGTTGTCTCCCTGGTTTTGTTTCTTGGTATTCTTCCCCATCTGTAACCACTCTGCTGTCCCTCCCCCTGCAGGTAACCAGCTTGTAAAAAAGGGGAGCTGCCGCTGAGGGCGTGCAAGGACTGGGAACGAGGGTGTGGTGTTGGCTCCCTGGCCAAGGCCCTGGGAATCCTCCCCCCACCTGTAACCACTCTGCTGTCCCTCCCCCTGCAGGTAACCAGCTTGTATAAAAGGGGAGCTGCCCCAAAGGGCGAAGTGCTGTTGCCGGGCCGTTAGCAGACGGAGGCGGCGAAGGTGGCTGCCCGGGATATTATACCGGTTCTGCAGAACACCCCTGTGTGGTGATACACCTGTCTCTTATACACATCTAGATGTGTATAAGAGACAGGTCCTGAAGAGGGCACTCCGGCCCGGAGAAACCCGGTGATCGGTTTAATATCAGGGTGAAGTCTGGTGACTTTTTTTTTTTTTGCTCCTTGAGTCCAATCTGAAATTTCATACCCTGACTTTCAGGTTGCTCTTTCCCCTATATGTCCTCTATTCCAGTATATACTTAACTCACTAATATCTAACTTTAAATCTACTGTCACTGAATGAAATATTTCTCTAAAATACAATAAAATCAAATTTATTTTTTAGTTTTCTTCCTGTTACCTGTTCAAATCCCTTCACCTGCTCTTTCTTTAGAATTTGCCTAATGTACTCCAGATTTTGTTGACTGGTTAGTATTTTAAATCATTATTCCATAATCCTTCCTCCATGCCAGCTCAGTTCACTGGCCCATGCGAGGCACATTAAACAGCTGTGAGCTAATAGAATTTATAGATCTCAGTTACTTGGTATACTATATGGCTCTTCTTTTTCTCAGCTGCAGGAAATTAAAAAAATGTTTAAAAAAATAAACTACTATTGGGATAAAGTAAACTCAAAACCTAAAAATGACCTTATCCTGCAAACACATAATTGGGAGTACACAATGTTTTTTACTGAGTAGAATGAGCCCTTAATGCTTGAACAAAAAAACAAGGTATGATAAAGATTAAATGGGAATTTTTGTGACAGGAATTCATTTAAAAAAGAGCAACTACTGCTTGTCTGTCACTTTATTTGTAAGGCTCCTGTGTAGACCTACACCTCACTTAAGTGTCTCTGTTGATTTCATTATGCTCACATGTGACTTTCAACCTCACTAAGGCTCAAATTCAAAGAAGCATTTAAACATGTTCTGGAGTGGTTGCCCAATGAGGGCTTTAAATCCAGACTTCACACTGATCATTCACCCAGCACATTCTTCAAATTAAAAATAAAACAACACAGTCTCGGCTTCAAATATATAGCAGGATGTGCTAAAACATGCTTCTCCAGTCCTGATTATATTCGTCAACCGGCCAATTGCTTGGAGGATGAGTTGACTTTTAAGGCATGCTTGAACACATCTTGGAAGCAACATCAACAAGCAGGAGACTGGTTGATAGCATGGAGAAATTGGGTTGAAACAATCTGTTTAATTTACATCAATTCAAAGAGGAAGTAGTAAGCTGTATTGAATTTAATTATGGAAAATTAAATTGGCAAGGTGAGCAACAGAAAGGGAGTTAGGGATGTAAAACCAGGAATAGAAAGGATGTTACCAGATATAACACTAGCCAGTGACTCGATTTTGGCCACAAACAGGAAGTTCCGCATTATGTTTGTAAATGCTGGATATGTGACTGGTCACACATTCAACATTGAGTTGTCGACGCACCCCCTCCCCCCAAAGAAGACGAGGACACAGTATAGGGGTTTGAACGGCCGCACTCTTTATTATTTAGCCAAAGGGGGAAGAGGTAACCCTCCCACTTCCCCCTTTGAACTGGGGTCCTTATCAATCTCTTATCCCTAACTGTTAACCTTCCCAACAGGAGGTTCCCCTATTGTGCCAGGCGTTGTCCTGTTTGCCTGGTGCCATCCTCTACTGTCTTCGGGTTAAGCCCGAGGGGAATCCTCCTGTGCCCTATCTTAACCAACTTTTCCAACTTACACCCTACCCCTACTACCGGTTTAACCGGGCCAGGGCGGGTTGTTCGCACCTATCCCCTCGCCCACCGAGGCGGGGGGTTTAAACAACAAGGATGAGGACACCGTAACCTCCTGTTTGGTGCATGGTCCGCCCAGCAGGCTCGGCCGCTCGTCTCTCACCCTTGGGCTGGCCATGCAGTGGGCCGCACTGAGCGGCTATGTCTGGCCAATACCCATCTCTTAAGGAGATGTTGCTACCCTATGCTATCCTAACCGTTTCAACTTTTAACCGTTGGCCTGAACTCAGCCTACCGCCAAGAGTGCGACATTTCGCCTAGCACCGGCAAATTTGCCTCCTCATCTTCTCTTACATTAGGTATATCACTCCGGGAAAGGCGAAAACCCCCTCGCCGTTAAGCCAATTTGGTTCAGGGAAAATTCCTTTCCAGTCCTAACTCGCAACCAGTATTTACTCGGAGTGCTGTCCTTGAGAGGGATGGGTGGGTGGGTGCACGACCTTCTCCTCGCTCCCGCCTGGCCGAATGAGGCGGTTGAGTGGGGAGCTCTAAAATGGCGCCCGGGACTTCCGCTCTCGCGAGAGTCCCGGGCGCGCTCCTCATGTGGTTGCCGTGGCAACCAGGCCTATTCTGCCTCCCCGCCTACCCCGCCGCGGCCGCTCCTTCCTCGCCTCCCTTGGCCGGAGGGAGGAAAGGGGGCGCTGCCAAACCCCCACCGCTGTAATCGCGGAGGGGACTTGACTTCTGAAAAGTCACGGGCAAGGACAGCACAAGTTATCTACCAGCATACAGCTGCTGTTATGTTATACTGCCCCCTTTTCCAGCATGGCTTTTCAAGAAAGGGATGTTACCAAGCTGCAAAACAACTGAGGTGAGGTAGGAATCAAATCTCCAGTTGCCCTAGGATTCTGAAAGTTTTAAAATGGCTCTGAGCACTAGTGTGATGAGAACCTGAAATGCCATATCTATTATCTGTAATACTATTACTATTATCTACAGATAGAAATGCTAGGATTCAGTTTGCTCTAGCTTGTGTTGCAGGCAATAATAGCACAATGCAGTTTGCACTGTATGGGCACAGTGCATCAAAGGATTGGGTAGGACCTGCCTCTGATTAATAATGGTTCTGTGCCATTGTTCACTGTTGATAGAATCAAATCTTTGCATAAGACTGTAGAGAAGGGATCACCAAGGAACACAACAAGCAGTAATGCTTTTACATACCACTCAGGGGGTGGCTTTCTGCCACTACCCACTCTAAAACGATGTTGTTTGAATGAGTCCTAAGCAGAAGCTAAAAGAATCTAGGCTGCTCCAAACACACACAATCTAAACCTCAAGATTGGTACACTGAATTCCTTCTGTAGGCATTTTCCTTTGACTTACAAGAAATGTATTCAGTGCAATAGAAATTGAAATCCTGGCCGCAATGGAAAGGTTGTCATATAAATGTCAATAAAATTAAAGCACTGCAATATCTTTGATTGCACCAACACTATGACTTGGACTTCCTGTGCCATTTTATTTTTACTATCTTTATGGATATAACATTGCAGTTTGGTTGTAAGCTACCTGATTCACCTTGTTTTTGTTAGCTTGTGAGAGGAAGCCTTCAGTGTCTTCTATTAACACATATAGGTTGAAAACCTATACTGTGGCTGTGAGGGCAACAAAGAAGGGGTTCTTTACTTCTCTCATAGCATTCACACGATCGCGTCTGGTAGAGCTGTTCTGGGTGGTTAGGGGTCTGGTCAATCCAGTCTCTCTCCGCCTGGATATGGATTCCTCCACATCCCACTGTGACTTGTTTCTGGTGTTTTTTCAGGATTAAATCATCGGTATGAAGCATGACTTCGACTCTGTCATTTTGGATGCAGTGGCAGAACCAAAGGTAAGGAGTGACCTGTCTGGTCAGGTTTTGTGGGAGAGCTTTCAATTGTTGACACCTGCTGAGGTGGCCAAGGTGTTAGTGTCAGTCCGGCCCACTGCTTGCAAATTAGATCCCTGTCTGCCCTGTCTGACAAAAACTGCCAGGGAGACATTGGGGCCGGTGCTGGCGGAGGTGGTTAATGCCTCCCTTCGGGTGGGGAAGAGTGCCTCTCCTCAAGAAGTCATCTCTTGTTGTTGATGCCCTGGCGAGTTATTGGCCTGTCTCTAACCCTCCCTTTTTAGGGAAGGTTATTGAATGGGAGGTGGCCTGGCAACTGCAGGTGCATCTGGATCAGACCGGTTTCCTGGATCCCGCACAGTCCGGCTTCCATCTGGGGTACACCAAGGAGACTGCACTTGTGGCTTTGGTTGATGACCTCCTAGTAGAGCTAGATAGTGGTCGCATGGTCCTACTAGTTTTGTCAGATCTATCAATGGCTTTTGATACCGTGAACCATGAGATGTTGGTGACGCGCCTGGGGGATTTGGCCATGGTGGACAGGACCTTTTAACAGCGATTCTGTTCCTACCTTACGTACTGCTCCCAGCGGATGGTACTTGGTGATTGTACATCTTTGCCAGGGGACCTCCCATGCAGGGTCCTGCAGGGCTCCATATTGTCCCCTCTCTTGTTCAATTTATATATGAAGCTGCTGGGGGAGGTGGTCCACAGCTCGGGGGTCCGCTGTCATCAATATGCAGACAACCCTCAGCTGTATTTGTCTTTTTCATCAGCCCCAGACCCCACGGTCTCCTTGCTGTCCCGGTGTTTGGTGTCTGTGGGGGACTGGATGAGGTTGAGCCTGCTGAACCTCAAGTCTAATAAGATAGAGGTGATTCTGGTTGGTGCGGCCAGTAATCTGGGTAAGGGGGCTGCCCCCCTTATTGCTTTAGTTCCATCTGTGCGGAGCTTGGGGGTGCTCCTGGATTTACAGCTGTGCCTGCAACTACTGGTGTCGGCTGTGGCCAAGGGTGCCTTTCGCCAACTGCATCTGGTGAGAAGGCTCCGCTCATATGTCTCGGACTCCAATCTCACAACCATTATCCATGAATTTGTTACCTCGAGATTGGACTATTATTTAATGCGCTCTACATGGGGCTGCCCATGGTGACAGTCTGGAAGCTGCAGCTGGTGCAGAAGGAAGTGGCCCAGCTGCTTACAGGCACAGGGCACAGAAAGCATATTCAACTGGTGCTCTGCACTGGCTTCCTATTGTCTTCTGGGCCTGGTTTAAGGTGCTGGTTTTAACCTTTACAGCCCTACATGGCCTAGGTCCCTCTTACCAGAAAGATCGCCTCACCCCCCCGTGTCCCAGGGAAGCCCATGCAGTCAGCCAGGGATGCCCTCCTGGAGGTCCCGCTATATCATTGGATCCCGTACAGACAGGAGGGTATTCTCGGCAGCCACACCGTTGCCTTGGAATATCCTCCCAGTGGGGGTTCACCTCAGCCTCCTGACAAAATTGAAAAACATGGCTCTTCCACCAGGTAATCTGCAGGGAGGAAGAGGGTGAGGGAGGGATGGGATAGGGAGAGAGGGATGGGATAGGGTGGGTTCTATCACAGATCTTTTGTATTTTTATTTTCTGTGCGTTTATATTTATATTTAAATTTTACATTTTTTAATGTGTTATTTTTATTGTTTGTATTTATATTGTTTTACTGTAAGCTGTCCAAGGATGGCAGAGGCCTGAGAGGCGGGCTAGGAAATCTAATAATAAATAAATACACTCAAAATAGTTCTTTTATTGTCTAGTGCTTGTGTCTGTTGTCATCTATAATCACTGGCAGCTTTTAATGCCAAACCTCCCTTTTTCAAGATAATTTGTTCTTGGAAATTTGTTCACTACTTAACTGAATGATTTGTTTCATTTGAAAACTTTGGGAAAATGTTAACTTAAATAACCTCATTCATATTATGTTCTCGGGAGACAATGATAACCACTAAGAATGGCTCCAGTGCTCTTTTGCTATGGCTTAACTCTATGAGTATACACAGGGACTTGTGTTCCTTACATTTCCCCCATTAGCAGTAATGGGGAAAACACAGCAAAGACAGATATCTATGTATGCTGCCCTCCTGCATGTATCCGCTGACTTTTTAAGAATGAACCAATGAGATTGTCAGATCATGGCAGGACCACTTTGGTTCTCTTCCAGTTTCCATTCACATTGGGTGATTTCAGACGTTATGAGATCACAGTCAACCACACTCGATTCCGCATGGTGGCTGTGATCGGGTAATGTCTGGTGGGGGAAACGGATGTTTGCCCCCAGATGTTACCACGGCATGGGATTGCATTCAACATGTGAGCGGTCGAAGCGGCGGGACCAGAGGCCGCCGCGTGTCGAATGCAATCCCATGCTGGGGTGAACCCCGGCGTCTCGTCTGGTCGGGCGCCACGGCCTGGGGTCACCGGCGGGACCCCGGGCCATGGCGAATCCGGCCCGACGCGGCTGCCGCATTGGCCCCGCCGCCCGCCCTTCTCCCCAGAGGGCAGGCAGCGGGGAGCGTGGAGGGGGCGGGGCTGTGCAGTCGCACGTTGCACTGCGCGGCCCCGCCCACTCCCAGATTCCCCACCGGGATCCCCCGGCACGTCTGATATGGCGTGACGTGGTCACCCCGGTGGGGAATTAATAGGGTAATTTCGGTACGGGGCCAAAGGGCCCCGTAACGTCTGAAATCACCCATTATGGACAAAACTTCTGCTATAGTTCTCTATGTCTATGTTTCTGACACAGAATTATTATTTATTATTACCATCATCATCCTTATAATTGTTGCCACAACAACAGAAAAAGGCAATGGTCATGGAGTTTGAAGGTCCACAACTCTATTTCTAAAACCAATTTGAGGAGAAATTCTATTTCACAGCCAGTCATTGCAGATTCAGTGCCTGCCCACCTTGCACCCAGGGAACTCACTCAGGTATCTCCTGCCAACAATGTTCCCTACCAGGTCTGCAGCATATCACAAAGTGTTTCAGGACATTCTTCATCTCTAGGAATTAACCACATAAATCCACATTAGGGTCAGAAGAATGGGAAGAGGCTTGACACCATACCGAGACTGCCCTAGTAGTTGTGCCAGGCAGTGTTGCTCGCATCCCCTCTGGAAAGAGAAGAGCCACAGGAGGCCCTGGCTCTCAATGGCTCATCTGTGCCCTACATCTCATAAAGAGATGTTCCCATCTATACATTTGCCTTCTGCTGCTCTCGTGCCCATTATCTTTGTTCTCCTGTACTGGAACTGCCTGCCAAGTTGAATCATAACAATGGACAGTTCCTAAATCAATCTTAGTTCAAAACTAAAGATTAAACCCATTCTCTGTTGCTCAAGTAACAACAAAAAATTGGGTGTGGCAGAACTGCAAGGAAGGAAAACAACCAAAACCTCATCCAAAGCCAGCCAATTATAGTATATGGGTACTAAAAATTCCTTCCTGGCACCCAAATAGTAACCACAGTGACTGCAGCAACCAATCCAAGGGAATGGGTGGGAGGGATACAACTCACATTTGCTTTTCTCCCAGCTGAGCTGTTGCCACAATGGTACATTTATCAGGGGGATATTTATATTAAACCAGGATCCCTCACCTCTACTGTGCACCAACATTGCCCCTTTGCAAGTCCTGCTCCTAATGCTGGGGTGGCTGCAAAGGGCTTTTTGTTGTGCCCTTCCCCCACCTCTCTCTGAAGAAGGAGCAAGGTGCACCGGGATCATGCCTGCTTACAGCTGGAAAGGGACCCGAGGGTTATCTAGGCAATGCCACCAGGTTGCGAAAAATGGAGTCAGCCTGGCTTGGGTTGCTAGGTAACAGGCCAGAGGGCATGAAGGACAGTCTCACGAGAGATCTCCAACACCAGTCCCGAGATTGAAATCAGCTGGACATTTGAGCAGCACATCAGCACCCACGCTCAGATCCTTACACACTGAGAGCAGATACGGGTCAGCTATTGGGGCTGGAAAGTAATTTTTACAGAAAATCCACATTGACAATTGGGCATTCTGGTTTTTGCCTTTCCCACAGGGTGAGTGATTTGATTCAATTGGCCAGCAGGGTCTTCATGGCCAGGTGGGTCTAGTAGATCTTTGTCGTACTCTTGAGGAGATCCAGCAATTTTAAGATTCAGATAGGCTTATAGTGAGAGAGATGAAGGAGGGAGACATCTCCTTAAAAGATGGGGATGTGGGACTCCGCAGAAGCAGGGTGTGGCTTATCACTGGGATCACATCCCAGGGAGAGGTAACTGGGGACACCGTAGGAGCCTATGCGGCATTGGGCCCCAGTGAACCTGTTCCCCTTGCTCCAGTCTCTGGGAGGATATACTTGTCCTCCCTCACCCATGATTTGTGTCATGGGATGGAGGGGGAGGGATAGTCCGATAACCATCTGGGAACTGGTACTTGAGGGTGCATCAGGCCCAGTTTCCCACCTGAGTTAGTTGTTAATATTAAAAAAAAAATTTGCCTGGATCCAAATTGCCTTATTGGCAATTTGCCCCACCCAGTTATCAATTAATAAAGAGTGCAGCCATTGATAACCCATCACGTGTTCTTGTCTCATTTGGGGTGCGCCGAGAGAGACTCTCCCTCTTGCAGCTTTTCGCATCTGTCGAGCTTTGCTGTCTCCCACATGAAGAGAGCAGCAACTACAAGGCCCCTCCCTCATACCAAGGGTGGGAGGGCATTCTTGCCAAAATAAAGTATAACACCACAATAATTTACTAAACAAAATAGCAAACCAACAAGAATAATACCCACTAGGATCCATTTTGACAATGTGAGAAACTAATGCTCTCAACAGTTGTAAACACAGCTTGAAGAACTGCATGCTTCTCCATTTTATCTGACAAACAGGCCTCAAAGCTGATGGGAACAAATCCCTTTAGTGGGTCAAGTTCAATCTTATACTTTCATGCTGACACTAAGAGTACCAAATATGGTTCATAACAACTGGCCTGAGATCCCTCCAAGTAGATTCACACAGGCCACTGAAAAACCATCGGACAGTAACTTCTAACAAGGAATGCATTTCAACCTTGTGACTCAGAGACAAAAAAGACAAACAAAACCCATGAGCCATCCAGTTTCCTTAATTAGCATTTGTACTGGCCTTCTGACATCAGCTTGAGGGCCTTGTGAACCAGACATTCAGGGGTAAACTAACCCAATAACAACAAAAACAAAAAGACACTGTGTTGATTTGACCTGTGTGGTTTTCCTTCCATCTGGCAAGGTTCAATATTGCTTGTCCCAGAGCTCAATGTTGGCTGTCACAGAGCTCTCTAAACATACCTTAAGGGGTAAAAACAGACATGACAGTGGCCCGTTGTGGCCCAGGACCCAGCAGCACATGTGTTCATGCATCACCAGATGTTGGCCAGGGGCAGGTAGGTGACTAGCCCAGGGTGTGTCCTCGGAAAATCTCCAAGTATGCAACCCAGGCCAGGGGCTGTCCACACAAGCAAACATGGGCTAGCACATGGAATTCCTCGCCGTCCTCATAGCGTCTGCGAAGTCGCGTCCAGCGGAGCTGTTTCGGGTGGTGCGGGGGCTGGTTAGTCCGGCCTCCCTCCGCCTGGATGGGGACTTGTCCCGGGCCCGCTGTGAGGAGTTTGTCATCTACTTCGCAGACAAGATCGCTCGGATTCAGGCCGATTTCGACGCTGGGTTGATAGCAGTAGGGGAAGAGCGCGGGGGGGCGGAGGGTCCGTCTGGTCCATCTTTATGGGGTGAGTTTCAGGAAGTGACGCCAGCCGATGTGGTGGATGTCCTGGGGTCTGTGAGGGCCACGTGTTGTCAACTAGATCCATGCCCGTCCTGGTTAATAAAAGCTTCCGGGGAGACGTTGGGGACGGTGCTGGCGAGGGTGGTGAATGCGTCCCTTCGGCAGGGGAGGTTGTCGCCTTGCTTAAAAGAGGCTGTGGTGCGCCCCCTGCTGAAAAAACCATCGTTGGACGTAGACGCGCTCGCCAGCTACCGACCTGTCTCTAACCTTCCCTTTTTAGGGAAGGTTATTGAGCGGGCAGTGGCGCTCCAGCTCCAGGGTCATCTAGATAATATCGGGCTCCTTGACCCTTTTCAATCTGGGTTCCGCCCCGGCTATGGCACCGAGACGGCGTTGGTGGCCTTGGTGGACGACCTCCGCCGGGAGATGGATGCGGGATGTTCGACATTTCTCATCCTGCTCGATCTCTCGGCCGCTTTTGACACCGTGGACCATGGGCTGCTGTTGAGACGACTGCGTGACCGGGGGGGTCTGGACGGGACTGTTCTTGAATGGTTCCGTTCATTCCTCTCGGGGAGGAGCCAGCGGGTGGTGTTGGGGGAGGAAACATCGAGCCCCCGCGCCTTACCGTGTGGCGTTCCGCAGGGATCGATCTTGTCTCCATTATTATTTAACATCTATATGCAGCCCTTGGGGGAGGTCGTGAGAGGGTTCGGGGTGCGATGTCACCAGTATGCTGATGATACTCAGCTGTACCTCTCGTTTTCTACTGACCCAGACCCTGCTGTCTCGGTGCTATCCCAATGTTTGGAGGCCGTGGCGGATTGGATGCGGCGGAGCAGACTGAAGCTCAACCCAGATAAGACGGAGGTGATGGTGGTGGGGAGGGCGAAGGGGGTGGTGGCCCCCCTGGTTGGGGGGGTTTGCCCCCCTGTAGCTCAGCAGGTCCGGAGTCTGGGGGTCATATTGGACGCAGACCTGCGGCTGGAGCGGCAGGTGGAGGCAGTCGCTAAGGCTGCCTTCCGCCAGCTTTATCTGGTACGTAGGCTGCGTCCGTATGTCTCTGGCCCGGACCTGGCCTCCCTCATCCATGCCTTCGTCACCTCGCGGCTCGACTACTGCAACGCGCTCTACGTGGGGCTTCCCTTGTTCTTGGCCCGGAGGCTGCAGCTGGTGCAGAATGCGGCGGCTCGTCTTCTTACGGGGACGGGTCGCCGGGAGCACATTACACCGGTGCTCCGAGCGCTGCACTGGCTGCCGATAGTGTGCCGGGCCAAGTTCAAGGTCCTAGTGATGATCTATAAAGCCCTATACGGCCTTGGCCCCTCTTACCTTAGGGACCGCCTCGCCCTTCGCGCCCCGGAACGGCTCCTGCGGTCTGCCGGGGGTGCCCTCCTGGAGGTCCCCCGTGTTAAGCGGGGGGCCACGATGGAGCGAGCATTCTCGGTGGTAGGGCCGCGGCTGTGGAACTCCCTTCCGGAGGAAGCTCGCCTGGCCCCAAGCCTTTTGACATTTCGGCGGAACTGTAAGACCTGGCTGTTTGCCCAGGCCTTTGGGAGGGAGGGGGTGGGGGGGGTGATTTTTAATCCCCCACCGATGTATTTATTTATTATTGGACTCTGCCCTGTTTTATTGGTACATTTTATATTTGTATTTTAATTGTTTTAACTGTTTTATTGCTGTTAGCCGCCCCGAGCTGCATTGCAGGATGGGGCGGGATAGAAATCCATAAAATAAATAAAAATAAATAAATAATTTGTTCAGCCCCACCATTCCTGTCTTGGGGCAGGGGCTGCCATGGCTGTCTATCGTGGCGAGGGGTGGGGTGCTGGGAGTGGGGCAGGGCCATCCGGCAACACATTTATTGAGCGCTCCGCCCTACCCAGGGCATCTGGGTGGTGGGACGGCTCCCTGGACACAGACATGTTAGCTCGGTGTCCCTCCTCGACCCAAGGAGGAGGCCATTGTTTCCCACCCTGGGCTGTGTTGGAGAGCTGCCGCACCGCTCACATGTCTATTTTTACTGTGGACTGCCCACCCACCCACACATAGCATGTTTTGATCTCTCTAGTTCACCAGGAGTGGTCTTCTGGCCGTGCCCTCTCTATGTCGGGCGTGAACAGAGGCTCTCTCGGGTGTGGGAGGGAACAGGGTGCTCCTGGACTTTCACTCTGGCACTCCACACACACACACACCCCGCATTCACCGAGGACAGTCACAGCTGAAGCCTGTACATCTTCTCGAAACAATATTAACATTCCTTTTTAGGCAGGTTTTTGGTGGCTGGGGATAGGTTAGGCATTAGGGGGTAGGTGTACATCTTAATTGGTTTTACTGATTTCTTTTCATGCATGTAACTGTCTTTCTTTGTAACATGCTGCTCCCCCAGCCCAAAGCATTGGAGTAAAAATCCAAATAAATAAATGCATAAACATGCAGTAATTTAAACAATTTCGGAGGGTTCTTTTTGTCTGTTAAATGTTCTTACAAGAATATGATGCTCCTCCCCAGTTCTGCCCTGCAAAGAACATCTGTGTTCAGATCATGTTTTACTGCCTCAGGGATATCTGTTCACTGTATTGATCGAACATTAAAGCAGTAATTTATGCGATGCACTTCAATTTTGGACTCCAGCAATGCTTTATTTTATTGACTTACTGACTGCTCTTTGCATATATTTTACAGCTTGTGCAGAACATTGACACCAAGGTCATCCCAACAACAGTCATTTCCAACTCTGTTTGCCTCTCCCCTCCGCCCCCCTCCCTCTGCAGAACATTAGCTACTGATTAAAGTTTGTCTATTTTGCTTTTTAAAAAAATTATAGCAAGCCAAAATTTACCTTTATTGGCTGACTTATTTAAGTTGTACATTCAGGTCCAGCACATATTATGTGGATAAAATACTCTGATATCTTCCTGTTTTTAAGCTTTTAGCTGTTGGCACATTAGATCTACAATTCATTACAATTAGTCTGACAATCTTTTAGATTTCAGCTTCAGACACAGAGCTTATTTATTTGTTCTGGCATAAGTGCAAATACTTCAGCTGTTAATTTTACTCGAAACAAGTGAAATACTGTACATAGCACGCAAGGTGCTGCAGAAATACACTTTGATTGGCTGATAGTTGACAAGCCTTTGGTTCCTCTGAGCCTTCTATTGATTTTGATCTTCAAGGTACAAGACTAATATGATGAACCTTTTAATAGTTATTCTCACACACATACAGGCACAAAATCTGAAAATTGAAGCAAGAAGACTTTTGCAGTAGCTGTGCAGCTCCAGAGCAATTAATACCATAAGACAGTAGTACACGCCAAACGTATTCAGTCATTCCTGACAAATACTGTAGCAGCTACAATTAAATGTTTATATTAAAAAAACTGCCAAGGAAGGCATTATAAAAACAACACCAGTAATTTTACTGAATGATGATCCCTCAAAGTCTGCACTGAAACCTTTAGTTGTTGTGTGAAAAGATGACAAGCTGGAAAATAACCACCTGCCATCTGTCTAAAAATTTAAAACCAGAGCAGAAAATACTCTAAGGCTTTCTCCAGGTTAAGATAATCTATTATTAATGAAACTATTAATGTGATGTCACATCATTAGAAGGTAAATAACTGAGATCTTAGGAATTATTCCAACAGTCAAGGGGTGCCACTTGTATAGGGATGATCCAACAATGTTAAGAGAGCAATTAATCTTTCTAGAATTAAAACATGTCCCAAATATGAAGGCCACAATCCTGAAACAACTTATTTGTGACTAGGCCCACTGAAGTCAATGAGACAATAGACCAATAATTGGTTTCAGAATTGTGACCCAGAGTTTCTTTGTTATTTCATGTGGAAGAGAAACTCACTATATATTTTTTTCCCAAAAAACAATGCTAACATTACTACTAATAATAATTTTCTACACAATGCCTCTCAAAATAAATTTCCTTTCACACAAAAGATGAGCCATAAACATACTCGTTTTCAAATCATTTATACAATTTATGTAAATAATAGACCAACTGGTATTACCATTGTATAATATAGTATAATATATGTATATTAATAAAATCTATTAATTTTGATGGGAAAATATTAAAGTTTAACTGATTTCTGGTGGAATTTCTCACCTAAAAGTCATGGGTATCAATGTGGAAGGTGTCAGGAGAGCAAATGTCAGCTTCTGACATGAGCTGTTAGCTGTTAAGTATCCATCAAAGATGTGCCAAATTGTAATTACTTGCTCTATGGGTCATTGATGAAGTGATAAAGACAGTATTTGTGATTAAAATGGAGTAGCAAACAATGAAATCCACTGTTTGGCCAAATTGCTTGTATCGTTATTTTGTTAGCTTGATTATTCAAGGTTACCTTTTTATTATATTAAAATTATATTATATTATATATTATATTACCTTTTTATTATGTTAAAATCTAAACAAGAGATGTATAAAAGCAGCAGAGTGCCACTGACTGCAGTAGAGTTATTCAAATTTACACCAGCTGGTCTGGAATATTTTAGATACACAGCAATCTGAACAGTGAACATGCAACATTGTTAATCAATCTGAAGGACTAGTTTTGTAACCATTTGAGCTCACGGAATCATCTTTATTTTCACTGTTGTTTTCTGAGATGGAAATGGATTACTTTATTTCTTCTCTGTTTTTCAATATCTTACTCTTTTTCTACCTGAATCCTTCCCTGTTGATTGCTTCTACTCAACACCTACTTCTTTGTTTTGAAAAGCTAATGACGCAGATTAACAACCTGATGTTGGAAATTTAGCATCTATCACAGACTACACTCCACATTTACATTTGCTTAAAGGTTGTGTGATTCTTCCTATTTGAAATGCCAGTATCCCTCTAGTATTTTTTTCACGGAAAATATACCTGTCTTGCAATTGCTAGGGATGTGCGAACGCGGTTCGGAAGTTCGGGGTTTGGCCCAAACTCAGGGTGTTCAGCCCATTCGTGAACACCCGGAATCCAAACTGACCCCCGCCCGAACTGACCAAACAAAGTTTGGGTTCAGAACGCATTCAGGAGGGGGGCGGTGGCAGGGAGGAACCCGCTTTTCCCTCCCCCCCTCCAGGCTGTGCGGGTGGAAGGGGCGCCAGGGAGCCCCTCCCCCCCACCCTGCCCAGCCTGGGAATTATATATTTTTTTAATGCCCACCACTCCAGGGATCGCCCTCCCTGGTGGTGCCGGGGCTCCATCCCTGGGCTTGGCAGCAGCGGCAGCGGGTCGGCAGTGGCGGTGCTCCAGAGCACTTCACGTCGCTACTAGGCCTTCTGGGTCAAACCGGAAGGCCTAGTAGCAGCCTGAAGTGCTCCGGAGCGCCGCCGCCACCTGACCTGCCATCGCTGCCAGCAGTGGTGGCGCTCCAGAGCACTTCAGGCTGCTACTAGGCCTTCTGGTTTGACCCAGAAGGTCTAGTTAGTGACCTGAAGCGCTCCGGAGCACCGGCACCACCGCCGAACCTACTGCTGCTGCTGCCACCACCAGACCCGGGGCCAGAGCCCTGGCACCACCAGGTAGGTCAATCCCTGGGGTGAGTGGTTAAAAAAATAAAATAATTCCCAGGTTCAGCAGGGTGAAGGGGGAGGTACTCCCTGGTGCCCCTTCCACCTGTGCAGCCTGGAGGGGGGAGGAAAAACCGCCTCTCCACCCAAATGGGTTCAGCCAAACCCCAAATGGGCCAAACCCCGAACCCTCGGGGGTTTGCACATCCCTAGCAATTGCTCATCCCAGTTCTGACTTGCTACCCGCTTGGAAAAGGGTCCTGTTTATTGCACCAGCAGAAGTTGGTGCAATAAATAATATCATGAGAACTACTTTGTCTCCATGTATTCCTTTTCTTTGGGACCAAAAGGAGAACCCTCTCTAGATTATTTTTTTTTTTTTTTTTTTTTGGGGGGGAGGATTGTTTGTTTTTGTCTATCAGTAGATTTTGTTTATACATTTGATAGCACTAAAATCTGCTTGAGAGAAAAAAAAAACTTTAATCCAGAATAACCATAATATGGGGACAAATGTACTTCATCCCAAGGCTGAATTACCAGTACTGATGGCAATCAAAGAAGGGTAAAAAAGTCAATTAATATATGTGATGCAGAGGGTGGCAGTCAATCTTGCTGTGCTTTTTACGTATGTAAGTCATAGGACGAAAGTGCTACAAACTCACTCTATGAACTGAAACATTTTAAGTCCATTGCTTTTGCCTCAGGGATATGTCCCATGGAAATCTGCTAATTTGCTTTATGACAATGACCTTCATGGAATATTTCTCTCTAAGATGATAAAAGCCTAGGATTGGAAGTTTGTCCTTTGTCCATGTTTTCTTAATAACCTATATTTATTTTTTTAAATATATACACAGGTCTAATTAAGTTTTACCAGGCTCCAGATTTCTGTAAAATTAAGAAATGTAGAAAGTTAGAAACAAGAAAATAGAAATAAATGCTGTGTTGTATGATTTCATCAAAAATCAAGTATAGTACAACTGTGAAGCTACTCAACTAAAAAGACAAGGTTTAATGACAATCACAAAGTTGTACGTAATTTCAGATTTTTAGTTAAAATCTGGTGGTTATTTTACAAATGTCACTATCATTTTTTGTCGCTTTTTTGTCAATTCCCATTAGAAATATTTTTTTTAAAAAAACAAACAAACCCTGAGCATCTTCTACTTTACTGCAGTTATATCAAGAAGTATTCAAAACATACTATAAATATAATTATCCATACAAATAAAGCTCTCACTCACAACAGCAACATTTTCTTGGAGGGACGTTTAACACACACGCTATGGTCGATAGCTCCAGAATGCCGGCTGCCAGGCGTTCTCTAACAGCATTCTAAACAACAATTCCATTTTAAAATGTCATATATCTCCTGGAATGACCAACCAATGGATGTGAATCAATGCCACATGCCCACAATAACGACGCTATCAGAAATATACTGGACATGCTCAAATCAAAACCTGCTTGCGAAGAGATCCGATCTGGAAGTATATTTGGAAGTAGGTTAGAAAACACATCAGTTCCCTTAAAACTGATGGTGCAATGGTTACGAACTCCTCTCTAACTACGCTATCAGGTCATGGCAAAATCTCTTCTCCAATCCCATCTAAATGGTCTGCTACAATTATTTCTGTATCTTCCATGAGGATCAAGTATACTTTGGGTCAGCTCCTTCTTTTGTGGCGCACTCACTCGTACACACGCTGAGCCCAGCATCCTGTCTCTGACGGTGGCTGACAGTCTTCTCATAAAAGTTCACAACAGGGTGATCCATTCCCTGCCATTCCCAGCTCCTGACAGATGTTTTGTCCCTTGACCTACTTGATTTTAATAGGTTCCATTTAACTGGTGCCACATAATAGGTTCCTGGCATTCAGACAGCACTTTTCAAACATTCCTTAATCAAGGTTCACATCACCTCTGGGATGGCAAAGTATTAGTGTCCACGTTTTGCAGAAGGACATTCAACAGAATGGCTTGCCAAAGGCAACACAGAAAATTAACTGAGAGAGGAAGACAAATTTTCTGACTTTTGGTCTTGTGATTTAATGGAAAGTTATCTGTTCTTTGGGGCTCAACTGTAAATGTGCATAACAAATGAGAGCCCTGGTTTTATTCCCAGTGAAATTAATGAGATTTTTTTCTTTGACTACACTGGGTAACAGATCAGGCCTTTAGACATCTTTCAGTTAAGACTAGAGCTGAAAAAAGGAACTCACAAAGACAAGTAAGCCATCCATTTCCAGTAACTGAATTGATCTGCTAATGATCATTTACCATAAAGTACCTGATTATGACCCAATCGGGTACCCGATGTCCCAAAATGTCAACTTCCAGTTCTGAAATGATGACTTCTGGTACCAGGTTTTTTACATTATTGGTGATGTACAGACTCCCGACATCGAATTATCAGGTTTCTTTCAAGTTTTGACAATTTTTCAGCAACTTCCAGGCTTGGAAAACTATTTCTGGCTCCATTTTTTTTTTAAAAAAATAATCTTTTCCCCCCTAATTTTTTCTTCTTAAAACA
The DNA here is from genome assembly GCA_003113815.1 of Sphenodon punctatus. Taxonomy (NCBI): domain Eukaryota; kingdom Metazoa; phylum Chordata; class Lepidosauria; order Sphenodontia; family Sphenodontidae; genus Sphenodon; species Sphenodon punctatus. Next base: position 2,660,682 of record QEPC01002298.1, on the reverse strand, counting down.
CTTATCTGTGGGTTTTCCATTCCAGAAAATCAGCTTTCCAATATTGGAAAGTTAACTTCTAGACCGATGAAACTACTTATGGTAACATTTAAAAAAAACCTTCTGTGCCGATTTTTATTTTTCTAACTCAATATACTGATTGTTATACCTTTAGATGCTAAATTTTATTTATGTAATGGTATTGCATGATTGGCTAAGGCAAGAGCTATGCCATAAACAAATAAATAAACAAAAATAGATTGTTATACTGCTATACCAATTTAGAATCAGTCAATCCTAAAATTGGTACTGGAAATACAAGATTTCTCGGGTTTTCGGGTACCTGATTGCTATCCGGGTAACCCATCAGTACCCGATGTGGTACCCAAAAAAGTGGGTAATACCCACAGATACTAAATTTCGTGCCCGTTTCAGCTCTAGTTAAGTCCATGCGATGAAGGAAATTTTGCGTGCATATAGATGACGAGGCTTGGACAACATATAAGAAAAAAACCAAAGTCAACATATATGATTCTTTCAAAATCAGATGTTCAGCAGATTTTAGTAGTTAGACTTCTGGCTGTTTTAACTGACTGGAAAAATACACTTGCTAGAAGGCAGCAAATTTATCAGACTTAACATTTTTCTGTCCTAAATTCAAGTGCTATTGCATAGGTGTTTAATGTTTATAGCAGCCTCTCCTCTTTTCTGGATGGATGGATCACCTCAGATACCGTTTTGATCAGCTATCCTTCACTTTGAGGGTCCCAGCATTCATCTTTTCTCAGTCACCATGAGTCATGTTTCTAGATGATCTGTGATAACACGAGCCCACATAGAAAGGCAATCCGTCCACCATGCATAAAACGGATAACTTAGAGGACTAACACTTCTGTGACACGGAAAGAATAGTAGAAAAGTGTATTAAACAGTTCATTGTGTATGTATCTATACCACTGACCTAAACATGACATAAGGACATAAAAATATAAGAGCTACCACACTGGGTAGGATACTAATTCATGGTTCCTGTTTCTGACAGCAACCAGTCCCCTATGCTTCAGAAGATGAATATACAAAACAGAGCAGTTATGGAATGGTCTATCCACTGTCACTGACTCTGCTTCTAGCAATCAGAGGTCTAGGGACCATGACTGTAACTGTTACGACACTGGCCCTCTGAATTGAGGAAAAATTCAGTCTCTTTAGTCAGGTAAGTATGCACTTAACCATATGGAATTACTCATTGGAAAAACTCAATGGGCCCAATCCATGCCTTGCATGAGCACAGTGCACAAGGCACACATGTACAACCATTTATTTGTTTATACATTTATTTCAATTTATCTGCTGCCCTTCCCACATAATCTCAGCTGCCTCACAATCTATAAAACAGTAACAATCATAAAATGTACACAATAAAACCTCCTATCCTCCCTTCAAAACTCCCACCATTCCCACAACCTCTACGCACAAGCCCATCCCACCCCTATTCCTGCCTGCCAAATGAACACAGCATGGATAGGTCATGCACACATTAGGCACACAAGGCTTGCACAATACATGTACAATGGTTGTGTACACACACCTTCTACACAGTGTGTGTGCAAGGCATAGGTTGAGCCCAATGGGGAAACTTTATTGAATAAAGTAAGATTGATCTAGCCATCATTATTGCTAATTATATTTTTAGCCACCCCGTTGTAAAGACCTAACCTACCAGTTGATTGTCTTACTAGAGCTGAAATGAGGAGTGAGTATATTACCCATGAGTAATATCCAAATTTTTGGATAGCCTTTCTAGCATCTGGGCCTATACCCTCAATGGAAACAAGTACCTGTTTTGTACCTGCATACCTGTTTTGGATTTTAAAAGGAGAGTAAACTCTCTCTGTGTGTGCACCCACTAATTTTGAAGTCAAGCTGTTAGAAGGGGGCTTGGGCAAGCCCATCCCCATGACCAAAGGAGATAGTCACAGCTACCAGTTGCTCTGGTAGCTCTCCTGGTATTGCTGTGGAAAGGTTGGAGGTTCAAGACTCCACAGCTAAAGAAACTGCATGGAAACACCAGAGAATCCACCACGCAGGAAGAGAACACACCCCTGTCTTTTGTTTTTAATAATAATAATGATGAAGAAGAAGCAGCTCCTCCTTTCACAGCTCAAGTTGCATCCTACACCCATTAGGGACAATAGGAGCTGAGAATTAATTTTGTTAAAAAGGTAACAGGAAGGAAACA
>QEPC01002298.1:2633568-2658364 GCA_003113815.1 Sphenodon punctatus | reverse complement strand
GTTCGGTTCCGTTCGGTGTGTTCGCCATTTCGTTGTTCGGTGTTCGTTTACGTTCGGTGTGTTCATGTTCGTGTTCGTGTTCAGTTGTCCGAACAAGCCGAGTTCGGGCCGAACACCGAACTGCGTTCGCCCATCCCTAGTCTCTGACAGGTACTGTATATTGGTCATATAAAGAGTTTACATTTAGTGCCTTGAAAGAGCCCTTCTGGTGGGGCTCTGCTGCTCTGCTTTGGGGCAGATGTACCAAGGCTCCTAGCTTCTATCCTGCCCTCGCTTGCTGAAGCCCCTTTCTAACAGCTGTTCCACTACAATTACAATTACAATTAGTGGGCATTCACACACACACTTTCCCCACTTTCCCCATTTTAAATCCCAAACAGGTACTTGTCAGGTCCTACTACTCAACACACAAATGGTAAAAAAAAAATGGTAAAAAAAAATATTTACTTCTCCTGACATCCCTTATTGGAATTGGAGGTTCTTATTGTGTTTTATTTTTATTATGTATTTATTGTTTTATATTAATTGTATCAATATTATTATATTTTTATTTTATTTTTTATTTTTATGAATTGTTAGCCGCCCCGAGCTGCTTTGCAGAAGGGGGAGAGGTGTATAAATTATGCAAATAAATAAGTAAATAAAATTGGGTAATGCATATTCAGCAGGTATATCCATTTTGGAGGGTACTCATTTCAGCTCAAATTTCTGTCCATAATTTGGCTTTGTTCAGCCTCATCCATTTATTTAGAATGTGCAAAATAATGTCTATTAAGAAAAAAAAAATACTCTGGTCACTGGGAGTGAGAGTTATTGATAGAGATATTTCTATTAAAGTGTCAGTTGTGTAAGTGAAAATAGATGACACATTCTAGTTGACAAGTCTATACTCAATTAAGCCTGAAGTGGTTGAGATTATCAAGGGAGTTCTTGCTGTCAATTACAAGGACAGTTTCTCAGCTCTGTAGAACTGTGCCTTCAACCAAAGGTCTTCTTCACTATATAAACCAATGATAGCAAACCTTCCTCATTTGGAAGTGTAAAATCTTTCTCTCTCAAAAAAAATTGTTACATACCAAAGACACGACCCCCCCTCACCCCCATCACATATCAGTACTAATTCTGTGGTAACATTAATCTGCATCTAGAACCTTGATTGGTTGAAGATGGTTAGACAGGAGGAATGGGTCTCTCTGTCTGCCCAAACCGAACCCTTGATTGGCCACAGGACTAAAAATGCCCCACTCCACTTCCCACACAGGGAAGAAAGACGACATTTGGAGGTGGAGCTACAGAGTCTAAAATAGTGTGATCACGAAGACCTGTAACCACAGGTCAATGTGTTGGGAACCACTTATAGAATGCACCTGTCCATTTATGCTCACCGTAGGTATTTGAAAGATCCTGTAAAAGTATCCAAGATGCAATGGGTGCACAGATACCACAAATAAGGTAAGTGAAAGGTAAGCCCCACAATATATGACTAATAATATACTCTAGCATGAGGAAAGGGGGAGGGGGCTTCCTTAAGTGAGAGCCATGGGAGTACAACTTGGTGGGATGGAATGAGAAGGTCTGTCTGGGATTTATCTTTCTATTTTCAAGAGAGTGCTTTCATTGTTTCTGTTTAGAGTTTTTTTTAAAGATTACATTTGATGTTTTGTATTGGGCTGTGAAGGGGATAGGGGAGGGAAATGTTCGGAGGCAGGAAGGGTGGGGCTGAAAGGCTATGATACATTACAAGCATTCAGTGGGGGTCATTTTTGATGGAGTATGGATGGGATCTGTAGGGCATGCTATTGGGGAACATCTTTTCTGTATTTATTAACAAATTGTAATCCTGCACCTTCCTTATTTTTATCGTAAACTGGCCTGAGCCTGAAGGGGATAGAGTGGGATACAAATTTTAAAAGCTAATCTAATTTATATGTGAACTAGAGGATGACAGAATATCAAAAGGTGAAAGCAGGATGCAATTTTCTCTCCTACCTAAGCACGTGTTCATTTACCATTAAATTTGGATTGCCTGACTTGTAAGCAGTTAAATGCACAAGACAAAACCCACCACAGTTTAAGGGCTAATTAGTGTTCTACATAAGGATAGTGGAAATCCAGAGTCAACCTCATGAAATTAGTCTAGATTCAAAATAGGTATAACTCAAAGGGTACAGCCACATGACACGTGGGCTGTGCCTTGGGCAGCCTTGCCCCACTCTGGGCGGCCTTACCACACAATGCAGTGCATCGTGTGACTGGCACCTGTGGGATGTTCCCCACATTATGTGGCAGAGGGAGCAGCTGGCTGCTACATGATGCACCTTGGAAAAAGTCCGAGGACGTGTTGCGGAGCAGCCTCTCCCAAACTGGTGTAAGGTGCCAAAGGCGGGACAAATCGTGTTCCCGGTTGCTCTTTGCCCTGCCATGCAGTGCGGCTTTGAGCAATGGCCACTAGTACCCATCATGTGCAGCCACGTCACTGGCCAGGGGAGGGAGGTGGGGCAGTGCTGGGTGCCTGCTTATGTGGCCAGCACTGCAGCCCACCCCGGCCATGGCAGGAGCTCCGAGAGCCACCCAGCTGTCTCACGGGGAGAGGTGAATGTCTGCCCCGCTCCCTGCACTGGCTCCGAGGGTGGTGGCACCACTTGCCTGCTATTGGGCTACACGGGGGATTGGGTCCTCCGTGGCTTGTGTGGCCTCATCCAAAGAAAACGTGAGTCTTAAATTATATCCTAGTTATAACAATGATATTACAGCTAAGAGTTTTTCCTTTAAAAAAGCTACCTTTAGGAACCTTTTCTTTTTTGGTAATAAGTTCTCATTAAGTTAAATATTTGATAGGGTAGAAAAAATGAATTCACTTATGCCTTTGTACAGCACAAGTCTATTTAATCTCCCACCATCACTGGACAATTTTCAGGATGTAATTGCTTGTTGCCAACAGCATGCACTTGACACATATGGGAAATATTATCATAAAGAAAAAAGCCTGGCTCTGTGCAACCATACTGTCTGCAGAGCAAAGCATGAGATCAAATAATCAGCTAAAATAACCCAGCATCATAAATATACTGGGTTGCCTCTTAATTCAGTGTTTACAACCATGTCATTCATCTCACTGGGTTTATAGAACTTCCTAGATGATGGTGACATCATTTCCTAATGCTGCTGTATTCTACCCAGGAATCTGTCAGTTCTACTAAGAAATGCAGTCACACTCGCAAACTGCTTCTCAGTCTGGAATTATTTTACTTTTATCCTGCAGTGTCGTGCAACCCTGTGTATTTCTATTTTACCGCCAGCTGCACGTGATGCCTGTTATCAGATTTTAAGTCCTGCTTCTCACTTCTGCCATTGTCTCTTCTTCTCCCATATCCCTGGCTTAGCTGAGATCCTGTTGCAGTCACAAGAAAACACATGCTTAAAACATGAATGTTAGCTTTACCTTCTGAATTCTAATATTTCTGATTCTTAAATTTCCCATTGATTTGGTACATAAGGTAATAACTTGTTAGAAGGCAAGCAGCATGATTCTTCACCTTTTTTGCACCACCGCTAGTCCTTAGCACAGGTCGGAGTCCCACTGAGGTGAATGACAGGCCAGCATTGCAAACCAGGTGGAAGATTGGACTATATAGGTATTGAAATGAGTATTCGCAAAAACAGGAACTGTGGGATTGCAGTACTTGACCCGATCCTGCAGCATCAGGGACTAATCAATACCTAATTGGTGCCTGAAGAGTTACTCAAGTTACTGATTTACTTTGTTTTGTCCCGAATTTCTGACTTCTGGTACTGACTTTTCAGCTTATGGTACTCTTAACACCTGATCGACTATTTGAAAATGCAGATGCTACCCACTGGGGTGGGAATATTGGTATCGGATAAATCTGATACACCAGATAATCATTGAAGTCAATGGCCACAATGTAAAAAACCTGGTAAAGCAGCCAATGTTAAAAATCTGGTATGCCGATACCGGTAAATCAGATACCAGGGAGATCAGATACCAGTAAATCCGGTATCCGGTATTCTCCCAGGTGCCCCACCCCTACTACCCACAGGTAGCAAGTGCACTACCTATTTCAGATGTAGCTTGCTAGTAACTTTTCACTTTTAGTTCCCCATGAGGGTGTTAAGAAGACTACAACATTGTACTGCTGTTCATTTGTTTACTGAATGTTACCATATTAGAAAACACACTTCAGCAGAAAATTGTATTACTGCAGCCTATGGAATCGTTTCTCCAAGCCATCCATCCATCCATTCCCATTTTTAGGTGGCCCTTCCCATAGAGGCTCAGGGCAGTTCACAATTAATAAAGCATCGGTAATATAATTCCAACAATAAAAACTCCCAGCCTCCCCACAAACTCCCACTCTCTTGACCCTACCCACAAATCCAACTAACCCCATCCCCATCCACCAAATGCTTTTCTAAATAAAAATGTTTTACACCAGGCTTGGGCTCAAGAAAACCTCCTGGGGAAGGGAGTTCCAAAAGACAGGGGCAGTATCAGAGAACACCCTCCTGTGCACCCCTGTCCCACAGACAAGGGTAACAAATATAACCCACAAGAGGGCACTCCCAGCTGACCGTAAGGGCCACATTGGGACATAGAAGGATAGGCAATCTTTCGGATAAATGGGACCCAGACTGTTTAGGATTTCCAAGGTCAAAACTAGCACCTTGAATTGTGCTCAGAAATCTATAAGGTACCCAGTACAGACTTCAGAGCATCGGTGTAATGTACTCCCAGTGGCTCATTCCTAAAAGGAGCCAAGCAGCCACATTCTTCACCAAGGGCAGCACTGCATTCCAGGCACCAAGGACAGCACCACGTAAAGCGCACTGCAGTAATCTAACGTCGAGGTGATGAAAGCATGGATGACAGTGGCCAGATCCAAGTCAGAAAGAAAAGGCCATCGCATCCTCACCAGATGAAGGTGGTGAAAGGTCACCGCTGCCACCCAGTAATCCAGGTGCAGCAAGGGATCCAAAAACACCCCAAGGCTGAGAACCTGATCAATCAGAGGGGGCCAGACCCCATCAATGACAGGTGTCCCAGTCTCCTCCAAGTCACAAGACCGACCAACCATCCTCACTTCAGTCTTGTCAGGATTCAGCCTTAATTGGCTCACACTCATCTAATCCCCAACAGCCCCAGGCACTGGGTAAGCACTGAGAATGCGAAACTTGGGTCAAATGAAAAGGACAAGTAGAGCTGAGTGTCATCAGCATACTGATGACACATCATCCGAAACCTCCAAATGACCTCACCCTGTGGCCTCAGATATACATTAAACAACTAGGTCCACCATTCAATGTCAATGCCCCATGATCAACTGTATCAAAGCCCGCTGAAAGATCTAACAGGATCAACAAGGTAGAATTCCCCTTGTCCATCTCCAGGTGAAGATCATCAACCAAAGCAGTCTCCATGCCATACCCAGGATGAAATCCTGACTGAAATGGGTCCAGGAATCTGACAGCATCAAGATGACCCTGGAGCTGTTGTGCAACCACCTGTTCAATAAACTTTCCTAAAAATGGAAGATTAGAGACAGGTCTATAGCTGGCCAGGGAGTCAGCATTCAAAGATGGTTTCTTAAGCAGGGGCTGGACCACTGCTGTTTTAAGGCCATCCAACACCTTCCCCTCCCCTCCCATAGGGAGGTGTTGACAACCCCAGCCAACAACGGCCCCAATGTCTCCCGTTTGGCTTTCACCAGTCAGGACAGGACAAGATCTAATTCACAACTGGTTGCCCTCACCCCCACTCCCCCAAACACCTCCTTCATATTGGTGGGCAATACCAATTGAAACTGATCCAAACAAACAGGACAAGACTGAGCTTCCAGAGCCCCAAACTCTGACTCTGCAGTTGAAATGGCAGTGCCCAAGTCATGGTGAATACAACCAATTTTGTCTGCAAAGTAATTAATAAAAATGTCACAGTGAGCTATGGATGATTCCATGTCCTGGTGGAGACAGGCGCGGTTAACCAAGCCCCTCACCACTCAGAACACCTCTGCTGGACAAGTCTTTTCAGATGCTATGACAGTGAAGAAGAAAGCTTTCTTTGCCACCATCACAGCCATGGCATAGTCCCTCAAAAATGATCTATGTTTCAATTGGTCAGCTTCAGCACAAGTAGAGAACCACCTGTGATCTTACCGCCTACCCTTCTGCTTCCACTTCCTCAGGTGCTCTGTGTACCAGGCAGTTCTGTGCTGATGAAGCGGTGGGAGCAGATGCCTAGGTGCAACCGTATTAATGGCCATGGTCAAGATGTCATTCCACAAAGCGACCAGGTCATTGACAGAGTAGCTGTCGAGGTCATTGGGTATATCCCCCAAAGAGTTCTGGAAACAAATCGGATCCATCAGTCTTTGGTCCACCACCCCGACAAAGGCATTGGTGGGACAGGATCTGGGTCATCAGGAGTTAATGATTCAACCATTTCAATGGTGTTATAACCACACACCCAATAATCTGAACCCGTTTCTCCAAAATTGTGATGGATACAAGTGATTTTATCCGCAAAATAGTCTTATTTATTGACTATTTTGCAGATAGAATCACTCGTATCTATCACAATTTCCACACTGCATTTGATGCAGTAGGTGTACCTGAGGTTATGGATGCCCCATCTTGTCCTGTTTTATGGGATCAGTTCCAGCAGGTGTTTTCCGCTGATGTGGTGGAGGTGCTGTGAGTTGGGAGGGCCACAACTTGTGAACTTGACCCAACATGATTCCCATGCCCAGCACAATTTCAATAGCTGCCCCCCTCTCCTCTCCATCCCAGGAAGGCTCCCCCTCCCTGGCACCTGATTAACAATTCTCCCCTCTAGAATAACAGTACTCAACAGTACTTGAAGGCCTATAGCTAGGATACTGGCACAGGGGAAGGGGGAGAATACATGACATGGGGTGTGTGGCAGGGAGCAGCATAATTAGGCAGTGGTGCCTTTAAGGAAGTCAGAGTGGGGCCAGAGTCACACCCATTCTATAAAGCAGGAAGTAGAGCTCAGACGCTGTCTGGATGCTGAAGAGGCAAGACCTATGAAGGAGAGCCTGCCAAGAAGCCTAGAGGAGAAGTCTGACTGAAAACCCGAGGACCAGACGGAAGAGGCTTGTGTGAGTGATTGTAAGCTAGCCAGAGAACTGATGCCTGGCTAGGCCTATGGCAAGTGTGCCTTATGTAACTGGCCAGAGGTTTGTTGCCTGGCCAGCTAAAGGAACTGTGTTTGTGATGTGAATAAATTTAGAATTTTAATTCCCTGAGATCCTGCAAGTGACTTGGTGTGGATTCTGCATGCACTTACTCCCTGGCAAGCCCACACCTGCTGCAGGGGGCAACTGCACTAGCCTACACAAATTCATGTTTTCTACAGAGATTCTATTACTAAAATTGTGGTTATTACTCTCTAGCCTTAGGCCTTCAATCACTCATCTGAGTCTTCAGACATTTTAGCCTAACAAACTGAGGGGGGAAATCTGGAGAACCTTTTATTTATACTGGATTTAGAGGGGAGCATTACCCCCACCTTACCCCACCCCTGTATCCCTCTTAGCTTTAAGTCATTTGTTTCCACATAGATAAAATGTCTCTCACACACCGGCAAGTCCCCATGGATATCAATAATATTCAGAAAATAACATTTTGTTGTGAGTTTTTTGCACAGGCCATCTGACTGTGGAAACTTCCTTTACTAAAAATGTGAACTCTTTTATGAAATCCATGAATCATTTTGAACCAGAATACTGCAGAAATCAACATTTGGGAATGAATGAAAACTGGAGTGTTTGTTTCCCAATACATTATAACCTTTGCTAACAAAACACTGGTTAACTTCCAGTTTTATGTTCCTAAGGGTATACCATTGCCCTTTAAAAAACCAGTTACTCAGCAAAGCTGACTGGCAATCATAACACTGCACTCTCGAGTTGAGGATCCAATCAGCTTACATCTCTGAATTGCTGTGCAGGCTTTAAGACCTAGAGTTCAGTCCGGTCAATGCTTCCTGGCATCTCATCACTGTATTACAGCATACTGTATAACCTCAGAGCTGTATAACCTCAGAGCAGCCTGTTTATGCCAGGCTGACATCTCCTCACTGTGTTCTCAGGGAGGACAATGTGGACTTGAAAAGCAGTCAAGTTGAAGATAGATTGTGTGATCAGTATTCTGTTCTGAAGTTGAACACATATTGCCAAGTGGAGGAAGAGTTCTCCAACCCTCGCCCCAGGAGGCGCTACTCCAAAATCTCAAGTTGTTATACTGTTCCTTTGTCCCTGCACTCATTATTTCCCAGTTCCCCACTTGTTCCTTAGGCAAATTCTCCCTTCCCCCTTGCACACTATTCATCTTTTGCCAACCCCCCACCCCCTAATTACTCCCATGTCCACAACCCTGCCTTTGGGGAGATACCCAACCAGCCTCTTCAGCTATTGGAAACTCATTAATTAATGGAAATTGGAAACTTTTGGATGAGACAGGCTACACTGTAGGTAACATGTTCAAACAGACACTTGTGGTCTTGCTTGATGTACACTATGAAACCACAGAGTTCCAACAGGTCACAGGCCATGGAAAATTAATTACCACCATGTCACAAATATACAGATAACATTATTAGTGCAATTATTATCAATATGTATTGCTTTTATTACACCCTCCTGCAAACAGTTATTCCCCTTGGAGAGTTTGCGTCAAAAAACTATTCACATGTAGTTTCCCCAAACTGTATCTATCAGTTGTGTAGTTTCAGAGAAAGTTCTGATAAAGGAATAACACAATATTTTAATTGAGCAACTTAGCAGAAGAAAATTCCTTTTATTCAAAAGGGTCAGTTTTTGTATATTAACAACATGTTCCTTTGTAGCATCAATTAAATAAATTACTGTTCAGTCTGACTTCTTCCATGCATGCACCAAAGTGTTATTGCTTCTCAGAATGCAATGGCTGTCATCTCTCAACAAAATAACTTTTTTAAAAGTTGGATCACAGAAGTCAAACAGGTAACAATATCGTCATTCTTTTTTAAAAAATGTTATTTAAATAACTTTAAACTCTTAAGTCTTTTCTATTAGAAATTGGACAGATGCAGCTCACACGTGTAAAGATGAGTCATTGAGTGCTGCATGAAGGTCTCAGTTCTCTTCCTGGCATTGCTGAATGTATCCTGGAGTAGGCCTGAAGCGGCAGCATAGTTTGCCATTTTGCTGTTTACTGTTGACATTTTGACAGCCTTGCCACCGCTCCGACTGAATTTGCCATCGATTTACAGCACTATCTGACATTTTGCAACAGTTCCAGGTATTCCACAGCACTCAAGATAAGTGCCAATTTCCAACCGTTCCGAAAGTTCAGACATTTCCAATAGTTTTTCTGACATTTCCGACAGTTTTTCGGACACTTTAGCAACTCATTCCGACACTATGCGGCATTTTCCAACACTTTATGGGACTTGTAACAGTTTCCGACAGTTTCTCCGCTGCCGAGAAATAGCAACAGGCAATAGCAGAAAGCAGCAGCAAGCATCGGAACAAGTATCGGGATGCCGTGTTGGGAAAACGGTAACAGAGGTTTCCAACAGATAGGAGGCTTCCAACAGAATTGTTGGACACTGCCACATGTTGTTTCAGGTCTATTCCGGAGGTGCCTTCGCTGCAGTCATGCCAACAGTTCTTAATTCTATGTTCCTCATTTCTCTCATTTAAATTGCAAAAGAACTTTTTCTGATTTAAGAGTCAGACAATAATAATCAAGCAGCAGAGGCAGATGTAATATTAGGCTGGGATTTTCAGAAATGCTAAGGACATTAAGCATTGAAAATCAAGGCCTAGTTTTCAGGGTTGATTTGGAAATGTGACACGCGCGCGTGCGTGTGTTTTAATCAACTTTCTTTTCTCTCTAATTGTGATGAAATTTCAGAAAGACTCTTCCACACAAAACCCCAGGAGATTTTTTGGTTCTATTATTAAAACAGAAGACTTGTTTTGTTTTGAATTCTTTTATTTTTCATATACTGCAAGTACACATTTGAAAGTCTTTCTTTTTGGATACAAATAAGAATCTGAACATGGCCCACGGTAAAAACCAATGTTCTATAGACAGAAGTTATTTCTGCCAAAACAAACAAAAACCTATCATCCTGAAAGAAAACAATAACAAAAACTTTTTTGGTCAGAAAAGGAAGGGTTTTTTAAAAAACAAAAAAACAAAAACAAAAACAGATAGCTTGACCCATTATTTTAAACTATTCTGAATTAATTCCTATTATTATTGTGCCAAACCCCATGGGCATTATTCTGATGCCTGAAATAAACCAACTTGTATGGAGATGCCAAGGATTTATATGTCCCTGCATTTATGAACAGAGTTAGACTTACTGATTTCATTGGAGTTACAACCAGATTGTAACTTCAAAAAAACAGATTTTTTTTGTCTTTGATGAATGTTTTGAAAGTCTTATTTTTCTTTTAAGAGCACCAGCTCCATAATACAATGGTGGGGCAGGCTATGTGCTACACAGAGCTGTCTGCCCTGGAGATAAACCTGCCCCCTAGCTCTCTTATCCACCTTTGAATTTATCCATTCTAGGCTTAAACTGGGTTGGTTTGCAGTTGTGTGGAGCATCATGAATAAAGGTCCTGAACTTGCAGATGAGATGGTGTGCCATAAAAAGCTGAAAAGCTTATTTTAGCAGCTCTTAACTGCTAAATGTTAACAAATGGGACATTTGCTCATATTAGCCACACCAGGTGGGTGACTACCTGTCTGTTTATTAAGTGTTTTCCCCCAATGGACATGTGGGTTCCACCCACTAGACAGGTAGCCCCACTCATGGCAGGGTCTCAGAGAATACCCTCCGCTGAAAATTCAGGCGGTGGGGGGTTGTCTCGCCCCATAAACTCCCTCCCCCCTCTCCTAGGAGCACAGGGGGTTAAATGGTGCAGCTGCTGCTTGCAGAGGCTGCACAGAGCTTGCAAGGACTGAGGCCAGTTTGCAGTGGGTTGCCTAGCAACCCTTGCAGAGCACGCGAAAATGATAGAGCTGCTGATTGGCCCCTGCAGTCACGTGGGGCAATCAGCAGCGTTCCAGGCTCTCCCTGCTCACTCTAGGAGGAGTGGGGAAAGGAGAAGCAGGCCTTGTGAGTCCTGAAGGCAGAGAGGCAGACTCGAGCGCGGCCTGTGTTAGGAGGAGTTTGAAGGAGGGAGCAGTACTGGCACTAGGGAGCAGCTTTGGCAAGTGGGGCCCAAAAGGCAAGTAGCGATGGCGCGGGGGCGCAAACGGGGCCCCAGAAATGGAGCTGAGGCTCGGGCCCAAAAGGCCAAAAAAGTTAAGACAGCCCCAAAAGGGGCACAGAAGGGGGGCAAGGACAAAAGGCCACCACCATCAGGCAGTCCCCAAACACCCCTTCCCAGGGAACTGGAACCGCACCCCCCAGCAGCTGGTGCATCAGCATGGGAGCGCCTGGCTGCGTGTGAGGCAGCAGTGTTTGGGGGAGAGATGCCCCCACCCGTAGCAGGACCAAGTGGGGTGGCACAGAGCCATAGTAGCCTGGACAACAGGCCAGGGCCATCTGGGGTAGGTGTCCCTAGGCCCGTAATTGAGGCCTTGAATCGGGCCCTGGCCCCAGAAGCTCATTCTGGGGCCCAAATCAACGAAGGGAGGGATCCCCCATCCCAAGAGGAAGACAGGGGGCTCAGACGAAGTGGCCGCCGTGCAGGCCCCCCTGCCCGGTTCGCAGATCAGGAGATAGGGCGGCAGGTGGCTGGGAGCCGGCATGAGGCTCCCCAAATGGAGCCCCAGGCTGGGCTGGAACAGGAGGAAGGGAGCGCTGGGGAGGAGGCTGAGCCAGAGGAGTTGGCGCAGGATGAGGGACCCCCACCCCCCGTGCAAGACTCTTCCAGGTACCATCAGGAAGCCCGAGCCAGCAGGGATGACCCACGGTTGCTAGCACGGATTGAGGCCTTGGAGCGGGCGATCGCAGAGCGGGACCATGACAGTCGGGGGACGCAGCACTACATGGCACCGGTAGAAGGTATGCAAACAGGGGGGACAAGGGGAACTATGGTCCAATGCAGCCACCCCCCCCCCCCCTCCAGTAGTAGGGGCAGGAATCTATGACAACAACAGCCCTGGGATGATGGGAGAAGGATGGCCGGGGGCCCAGAGCACTGGCCTGGGCCGCCCCCCCGGGAGAAAGCACCCACAATATTTGTGGTGGAATGGGGGTTGGGTGCAAGTTGTATCCCCTGCCCCGCGACAGACAACTGCCCAAACAGCTACACAAGACGGGTCGAGTTATGGGGGGCCTCCCTCTGTCTTTGGGCAAACGCAGGCACATCAGGCACTTCAAGTTTGGAGTAACGCCACGCAGGGGCTGGCCACCGCGACGGCTGGGCAGCCTAGCGGGAGCTGGGTGGCGACGGGACCTGATAGCGGGCAGCGGGCCCCCATCCTTAACCAGCTTGGGGGTCCGATCAGGGCTCAGCAGGATAGGGGCAACTCGAATAGTTATCAACATGGGAGCCAGGTGCACGGAGCATACATGACACAGGGGTGGCCAGCTACAGCCTCCCAGGATGGAGTGGCACCAGGCGAGGCCCCCCCGTGGCAGTGGCCCCCACAAAACACAGGAACAGGGTTACCACGCCAGCTCCCACCTGCGGGGGGAAGCTTCGTGGATTTATCAGATCCCATAGGCGAACACCTATTACTGGCCACTAGGGAGAAGATATGGAGGGGAGAATATGTTGATATTTTTGCCCTCCTCTTTAGCGACCCGATAGTGGAACCGGGGGAGGAGGACGAAAAAAAGGATAAGGAGCGGTACAAGCGCCCAAAGGCAGACAGAAACTGGGCTAACTGGACAGCAGCCTATGCCATATACCATGGCGTGCAGCTTGAAATGTTCCCAGAGAAAGGGGCAGTACTCCTCAAATATGCCGAGATCATTCGACGGGCATATGAGACGGGGCCAGCCGGGGCGTGGCTCCGATATGACGAAGCTTTCCGGCACCGGGCGTCATTTAAGCCGGGGCTCCGATGGGACATTCATGCACAAGACCTATGGTTGACATGCATGAGTGACTCAAAAGGGGCACCAAAGACAGATAGTGGCCACCTCTTGGCCAAAGGGAGCGTTGCCCTGTTGAATGACACAGGTAGGGCGGGGGGCAGGCAGGTGAGCCCGGGCAGCGTGGGGCAATGCTGGGAATTTTCTCGGTCAGGGGCGTGTACGCGCCCCGCGTGCAGGTTTCGGCATACCTGCCCCTCCTGCGGAGGGTTTCACCCGGCCGCTTCCTGCCCCCGGCCCAAGCCTTGGGCAAAAGGGAAGTCTGGGGGGGGCTTTTCAAAAGGGACACAAGGTAACCCGGGGAGCGGGGGAACAGGAAAAAACCCCAACGCCGGTGAGAGTCGATAGGTTGGCAGTAGCCTTGCTCACGCACCCAGACAAAGAAGAGGTGAGCTATGTTGTAAAGGGATTTAAAGAAGGTTTTAGGATACCAGTAGGGGAAGTGCTGATAAGACAAGTACCCCCCAATTTGAAATCGGTGGTGGGCATGGAGGAGGTGGTGGCGGAGAAGATACGGAAGGAAGTGAAGGAGGGTCGAGTGGCCGGCCCCTTTGAAGACCCACCGTTAAACGGAATGGTCTTCTCCCCATTGGGAGTAGTACCTAAGAAAGCCCCTGGGCAGTTCCGTTTAATCCACCACCTTTCATACCCTCGAGGCCGCTCTGTAAATGACGGGATACCTAAAGATTTGACGACAGTCCACTATGTGTCATTTGACGCTGCAGTGGAACTGGTCAAGCAGTATGGCTCCGGGGCGTTGATGGCAAAATGCGACGTTAAGTCAGCTTTCCGCCTTTTGCCAGTCCACCCGGACAGTTATCACCTGTTAGGCTTCCAATTTCAAGGGAAATATTACTACGACAAGGCCATGCCAATGGGGTGCTCCATATCGTGCTCGGCATTTGAGCGCTTCAGCTCCCTGGTGGCATGGATCGTGCGTCGTGAGGCAAGTGGGGGAGGTATTACTAAATACCTCGATGACTTCCTCTTCATCGGCCATTCTGGTGGGCCTGAATGCAGGGAATTGGTTGCCTTATTTGAACGCATAACTGCACATTTGGGTATCCCCTTAGCTCCAGAAAAGACTGAGGGCCCGTCCACGGTGCTTACTTATTTAGGGATTGAGCTCGACTCGACCCTTGGTGTTTCACGTTTGCCCAATGAGAAGGTAATAGCACTGAGGCAGAAGATTGGGCTATGCATGTCAGCAAGCAAGGTTACCGTTAGACAGCTTCAGTCTCTCATCGGGAGCTTAAACTTCGCATGCAGGGTGGTGGCACCAGGTAGGGCATTCCTGTCCCGGCTGTACGGAAGGTTAGCCGGGGACTTAGCACCTCATTATCACATCAGGGTGACCAAAGAAATTAAGAAGGATTTGAAGGTTTGGCTAACATTTCTGGAGCAGTACAATGGGGTATCGGTGTGGAGAACACAGGTTATGTTGGATGCCGACCTGCAGGTTCATTCCGATGCCTCTGGTGCATGCGGATTTGGAATTTTTTTCCAACAGCAGTGGTGTTCAGCCGCCTGGCCAGTTGAGTGGACCCAGGCTGGCATCACCAGGGATCTTACATTCCTTGAATTGTTCCCCATTGTGCTTGCTGTCAGATTATGGTACAGTAAATTGGCCAATAAAGTAGTGCTCTTCTGGTGTGATAATCAGGCAGTGGTGCAAATAATTAATTCTTTGACATCCCGGTCACAGAGGGTCATGGGTTTGGTGAGGCATTTGGTGCTGCTGTGCCTTCAGCACAACATTCTATTCCGAGCGAGGCACGTTCCTGGACTCGAGAATGAGATTGCAGATGCTCTCTCTCATTTCCAGATGGAGCGTTTCCGCGTGCTCGCTCCGGAGGCCAGCGAGAACCCAGAACCCATGCCGTCCGACCTGTGGAGCCTTGGATACTGGAGTTAAGTTCCTCGGTTCAGGCCTCTTTGGCTGGACGCACCAGGGCTGCGTACCAGGCAGCCTTCCAGGCCTTCCAGTCATTCCGGTCCAAGCGGGGATGGGGCATGGGGTTCCCCATCCCCGAGGCTGAAGTATTGCAGTTCGCCATGTCATTAAGGAGCGACGGGCTTGCTGCTAGCACTATATCAGGAAAGTTGGCTGCCCTGGGGTTCATGAGTCAAATGGCTGGTCACCCGCCCCCGGGCGGAGGATTCTTGACACGTAAGCTGCTGGAGTCTTGGGCACGGCAAAGCCCAGTGCCTGGCCACACCAGGTTACCCATTACCCCTCCCCTACTGGTCAGAATAGTTAACACGTTGATGTTGGTGTGTTTTAACAGTTATGAAGAAACTTTATTTGCCACACTGTTTAAAGTGGCATTTTTGGGGGCCTTTAGAGTAAGCGAGATGGTAGCTGAGTCAGCTCGGGATAGGTCAGGGAGGGCAATAGGGTATCGAGATATACAGTTGGACAGTAAGCAGGTAAAAATTCGATTAAGATTATCTAAGACTGACCAGCGAAGAAAAGGGAAGACGATTACGCTGGCCCAGGCTGGTGACCCTGCTCTGTGCCCGGTTTTGGCAGTCCAAGCTTATTTGGCCATTCGCCCCCCAGTGGGGGAACCCCTCTTTTGCCATTTTAATGGCAAGCCTGTTACTAGATACCAATTCATGTCCGTCCTGCGGGCGGCACTAAGAAAACTGGGCGTCCCGCCTCAGGATTATGGTTCTCATTCTTTCCGCATTGGTGCAGCCACATTTGCGGCACAAATGGGGATGTCAGGCACCGACATTCAAGCCATTGGCCGTTGGCGTTCGGCAGCATACCGCGCTTATGTGCGTTGAATGACATAGTATGCCCAATTAACCATGCCATCTCCTTTCCATTGACAGATCGTGCTGTGTACAAACGGGCTAGAATTTGGATATGCGGGCACAGTCTGGTACGCTGGGCAGCGAAGGCGGCAAGAGAATCACCAGTTGGAGGCCAGATGGGGCTCTCTGAACGGGGAGTAATCAACTGGTATGGGAGGAGTGGCATGAGATGGCGCCAACTGCTGCCGATGCTCAGGGAACTGGGAAAATGGCAAACACCAGATGTAGTGGTGGTTCATCTTGGGGAGAATGACTTGCCAGGACTCAAAGGGGTACAATTGATACGGGCTATTAAGAACGATTTGTGGGAGATTCAGCGATATTTTCAGGGAGTTAGGATAATTTGGACAGAGTTAGTGACCAGATTGCGGTGGGGGGAGGGTGAATTTACCAAAAGAATAGATAAGACACGTAAGACAATTAATAGGGAGATTAGGAAATGGTTAGCTTCAATTGGATTTGGGACAATTACTCACACACAAATTACATATAGGGAAGTGGGTTACTTTAGGGCAGATGGGGTACATTTGTCCCCAACTGGCAATGCTATTTATCTCGAAGCTCTTAAGGCAGGTATAGAATTAGTTTTGCGATAGGTGTGGGGGCCTGGATCCGCCGGAGTCTCGTGGGACCCAGGGTGGCGGGGGTCCAGTATCGTTTAAAATAGGATAAGAAAATTAGGAGTCATCTCCTTAAGGGATGGGGAAGCCACGCGTAACGCGGTGCAGGGTATGGCACGCGGGGGTGTTGGTTTCCCTGGGAGAAGGGTGTCAGGGAAAGTGGCAGGGCATTGTAAGGCCTCCCACTGACAGGCACCTCAATCCTTACTCATGTCCGGACGGACAATGTCCCCTTTGGCCGCGCCCTCAGCGCTGGACGAAGGGGAGACGTGTTTTATTGTTGAAGAGGCTGGTGAAGGTATTTCACAGCCCCTTCTGTTGAAGTTGATGGTTATGGTTGATACTGGACCCGTAATCGCAATAGGCGATGTCACCCGCTCACCTATTCGGCTGTTTGTAATTGGATAATAAAGGGTGCGGCCATATAAATCCAACCTTGTGTCCTGTCTTGTTTGAGGGGGTGGGAACTGGTGCGACGACAATGTGGAGCCTGTTGTGTGGGCAAATGAAGCCTAACATACCTGCATTCCATCAAGGGCCCTTCGCTGCACCTTAGTGATGGGGGGGGGATTGCCGCGCCCGAAGTTCTCCCCCAGGGATGGAGGCAGGGCTGGCCGAGGAGGGAGGAGGAGTTTGAAGACTCCTTGTGCGGACCTGGGAGCCAGATGATTGGCTACCCAGGCATCACATGCGCGGTGGAGCACGCGTGATTGGATGCCGTGGGGGTGGCCTCCTCCCATTGTATGGAGGGGGTAGGGAGCTCTGCTGCCTGCGCGAGTTAGACCCAGGCACAGTTGCGCCTAGAGATCATCAGAGACAGCAGCAGCGGCGAGGTGCTGCTGCTGGGCCAGCTGATTGAGGGCAGAAGAGGAATGCAATGTGACGGAGAAAGAAGGTAACTCTGAGGGAAGTCCCCAAGAACCCCCCAGCGAAACGGGGGGGGCGATCAGGGAACCCCCAGGGGAACGGGGGGGGGCACAAATACCAGATCTGGCACAAGTGAGATGGCCAGCCGCCTGTGAGCCTGCGAAGCCCTTGCGGCTAGCCTGCGCCCAGGAGTAACCCCAGACCCTTGGGAGCAGACCAGGGATGAGCGCCAGGAACTGTGAGTGGGTCTGGGCCACGAGGTAGCCTGCCCAACCCCATAGCAACTAACGAGGGAGGTGGGATAGCGCCATAAATAAACCGGCCCGATATAGAATGGAAGGGGATGAGCAGTCCCCACGGGAGCTCCTAACCAGACCGGTTTTACACACCCGGGAAAGCCCCCAGATAAAGGGGCCACTTCCGGGCCATTCTTCAGAGGCCTGGAGTAGTCTGGCCCAGTCTGAACAGGGCAATGAAGGGGATGAAGGTCAACCATTCATGGGGGTGGGTGGGGCGGACCATAATGAACAGGATCGCAGTATCCACCTACAATCAGGTGGACCACATGCCCGCAGGCGGAGACAATCCGCCACTAGCGGACCCTCCCCCAGTGGTCCCCAAAGTGGACAAGATTTTGTTCCAACAGAGTATGGTGAGCCAATGACTGAAAAAGAAGGACAAGGCAGGGAGGAAGGCAAGGAAGAACTGGCCAAGTAGGAAATGTGGGATCGTATTCACGCCCTTGAAAGGGAGTTGGAAGGCATGGCTGGGCAGAGGCAAGCAAGGCACCAACGCCAGGCAACAGAGACCTGGGGGTCCAACGCTGAGCCACAAAGGGGTGAGCAACAAGGGTTCACAAATATAGAATGGGGTGAACAATGGGACCCCCCCCGGTAACACTCACTGGCTCATGGCGTGTAAGCCTCGGTTGAGGTGGTCAGGGGCAACGGGAATTGGAAATGACGGTCACCCTACACCCCCACAAGGGTTTCCCCATGGGGCGGGGTCGAGGGAGGCCCAACTCCCCTGGCGGGCAGACCCACCGGCTCAAGGACAACGGACAATGACCCAGATGCTGTGGTGGAATGGGACATGGGGAAAGGTTACTCCCATAGAGCCCCCAAAGTGGCAGCAGTTTGCCCCCTGGGCACTGCCATCAATGTGTGTACAGCCACAGAGCCCGCATTAGGAAATGGCTAGGCAAACTCAACCTGCCCAAGGTTACGTATTCCCTCAGGGACAGGACACCCGCCCCCTTCCTCCTTTGGCTGGTGGATATTCCAATTTGTCTGCCCCAATCGGGGAGCACCTAGCTAACTCTACCAGAGAGCATATATGGAGAGGAGAATACACTGATATTTTTGCCCTCCCGTTTGGGGATCCCATTGTGGATCCTAATGAATAGGACAACAAAAAGGACAAAGAGAAGTTTAGGAGACCGAATGCTGATCGGAACTGGGCTAATTGGACATCTGCCTTTTCTGTCTACATGGGGGTGGTGTTGCAAGTGTACCCTGAATGGGCTACGGAGCTTTTGAAGTACGCCAACATAGTAAAACAGGAATACGGAGTTGGCCTCCCTGGAGCATGGCTCCGATACGACGAGGCCTTTCGGCATAGGACTTCCTTCACACCGGGACTGAGATGGGATAGACATACTCAAGATCTCTGGCTGGACTGCATGGTTGATACAAGCAATGCATCCAAGACAGACAGCGGCCACGTCTTAGTGAAGGGAGGTGTTGCCCCTGCGAATGATCCCAGGAGGGGGGAAGGTAGGAGGCAATGGGGACAGTCCTGCTGGGAGTACAATCAGAATGGCAAATGTACACGAGGCACATGTAAATTCCGCCATGCATGCTCCGTTTGTGGAGGCTCCCACTCACATACCACTTGTTACAGTGGAAAGCTGTTTGGAAACAGGAGATACAACCAACCAGGAGGATTCGGAAAGGGAAACTCAGGAGTTCAACAGGGGGCTGGAAACGCAAAGGGGCCCAACTCCAGTCAAAATTAAGAAATTGCAGTAAGTACTTGCACGCCACCCGGACCCACGGGAAGTGAACTATATTTTAAATGGGTTTAAGTTGGTTTTGTCATACCTGCTCATTCAGATCGCCAGGCCAAGGAAGCTCGAAACCTTAAGTCGGTTTATGGTATGGAAGACATAGTGAGGGAAAAGATTGCCAAAGAGGTTAATGAAGGACGCATTGCTGGTCCTTTTCACATTCCCCCCCTAAAAAATGTAGTGGTTTTGCCATTGGGAGTAGTGCCCAAGAAAGCACAGGGAGAGTTCTGTTTAATCCACCATCTTTCTTACCCCAGGGGACACTCAGTTAATGACGCAATACCGAAAGAACTCTCTACTATTAGGTACACCCTGTTTGAGGAGGCCATAGAGAGGGTTAGATCCCTGGGTAGAGGTACACGGCTTGCAAAATGCGATGTTAAATCAGCATTCAGGCTGCTCCCGGTGCAACCGAGTAGTTTTCGCCTTTTAGGTTTGAAATTCAAGGGTCTCTATTATTATGACAGAGCCATGCCCATGGGTTGCTCTATTTCATGCTCAGCATTTGAGCGATTTACCTCACTTGTCGAGTGGGTATTTAGACAGTGCATGGGTGATGGCGACACCGCTAAATATCTCGATGATTTTTTAATCACTGCATCACCTGCCCCAGGAGACTGTGAAGAACTCTTAGCACTATTCCAGAAGCTAGCTAGGGAGCTTGGAATACCGCTGGCTCCTGAAAAGTCAGAATGCTGCTTTACCAAACTCACATATTTGGGCATAGAAATAGATACCGTGGGTATGCTATCTCAATTACCCAAAGAAAAACTCCAGGGGTTAAAGGTCAAGATCCAGGCCACCATGGTGGCAAAAAAGGTCACAGTGAGGGCATTACAATCTTTGCTAGGGAGTTTGAATTTTGCATGCCGCGTGGTTGCTCCAGGTCGAGCTTTCCTGTCAAGGATGTATGTGCCGCTTACAGGAAACCCTCCACAATGCCATCACATTTGAGTCACAAGGGGCATGAAGGAGGATCTCCAGATTTGGGATACCTTTTTAAAATAATTTAATGGGGTTAGTTTTTGGAGAGACAAGTGGTGCTGGGAACACACCCTTCAGGTTCAATCGAACTCAGCAGCCGGTGTGGGATTCAGTGTATACTTTAATGGGCAATGGTGTGCTGCGGCCTGGCCAGAGCATTGGGCTTCAGAAGAAATAATGCAAGACTTAACTTTCTTGGAGCTATTCCCAATTGTGTTAGCTGTGCACCTGTGGACCTCCGAATTCGCAAACCGATCGGTCAATTTTTGGTGCGATAACATGGCCGTAGTCCATGTGATTAACTCCTTGTCTTCCAGGTCCCCGAGGGTCATGCGTCTCGTGAGGGCATTCGTGCTGCGCTGTTTGGAACATCCTTTTTAGGGCAAGGCATGTTCCTGGTGTTGATAATAGCATAGCTGATGCCCTCTCTCGATTACAGATTGGGCGACTTCGAGAGCTTGCACTCACGGCAGCGCCTAACCCAGAACCGCTTCCGCAGGGAATCTGGAACCTTGGACAGCAGAACTACGTAAGACTGTCCAGGGATCCTTAGGCCCCAGCACGCAGATTGCGTACAGAAGGGCCTATGAGGAATTTCAGTTATTCAGGGAAACACAGGGATGACCCTTACAACTTCCCATTTAGGAAGGTGAGATGCTGCAAATCGCAATGAATCAGCATTGTATAGGCCTATCAGGGCGTACAATAGCAGGTAAGGTATCAGCTTTGTCCTTTGTTAGCCGGAGCCATGGCTTCCCATCACCAGACCAGGGTTTCTTTGCAAAGAGGATGTTTGAGAGCTGGGTGAGGGAGAATGTTACACAGAGCGAGACGAGAGTCCCGATCACGGTGCCTCTGTTACAAGCTCTGTGTGAGGTCCTGCCATGAATCTGTAGGAGTTGGTATGAATGAAGTTTTATTGTTCAGAACGGTATATAAGTTGGTATTTTTCAGAGCATTTAGGGTTAGTGAAACGGTAGCTGATTCTAAATGGGACACAGCAAGAAGGGCCTTAGAGATAACGTATATTCACTTGGACAATAGATCATTAAGGATTCAGTTGCGTCGTTCAAAGACCGACCAATGAGGAAGAGGCCAGGTAGTGACTTTGAAGCAGGGAGGGTGCACTGAACTCTGCCCTGTACAGGCAGTAAGAGCATTTCTCGCAGCGCGACCCGAGAATAGAGGGAATCTGTTTGTCCATGCCGACGGCTCCCCCCTTACTCAATACCAATTTACGGCAATCCTCAGGAAAGCAGCTGGTATAATGGGCTGGTCCACACATAACGTAGGCTCTCACTCATTTAGGATAGGCGCTGCAACAACAGCTGCAGCAGCGGGCATGCCAGACAGGGAGATTCAGAAACTGGGGCGCTGGAGATCCCAAGCATACAGACGATATATACGACTTCCCTTGAACTAACCAAATATTTTTTACACCCATTCAGGCTCTATACACCACCCGGGGTGCAAGAAGCTTAATTGGATAGTCGGCCACAGTCTGGTTTGCCGGGCTGGAGAGGCGGCAACACAGCTTCCTATGGGATCTCAACTGGGGCACTCTGCCTCTGCAGTGATACGAAAGATGGGACGAGGTGGAATGCAATGGGAACAGTTAGTGCTGACCTTGTCTTATGCTCGAAGGGAACCCAGCCCCAACATCATAACAGTACACTTAGGGGAGAATGACTTAGGCAAAAGGATGGCAGTTGGTTTAGTGATCAGCATAAAATCTGATTTTCTAGCTCTAAGACAAATGTTTCCTTTAACAGCTACTGTTTGGACCCACTTAGTTCCAAGGCTAACCTGGGATCAGCAAATTAAACCGAGAATAATGGATAAGGCTTGTAGGAATGTGAATAGGGAAATACAAAAATGGTGAGGAGCCTTGGGAGGTGGTTGCATTAGGCATAGTGAACTGACTCATCTGAGACCTGAATTTTATTTACAAGGTGGGGTACATTTGTCACTGGAAGGGAATTTATGATATCTCATCAAACCGCAGGAGGACTTGAGAAGGATATTTTGAGCAAGATGTTGGTGGGTGCAGTAATCTGAATGTCCATTTTGGTGGTGGGGGTCCAGTATTATTAGAGGTGTTTTATTTAGACAATATAGGTTAGATAATAAGAGAGGCATCTCAATAAGAGATGGGGAGGCAACACCTGGTGTATGAGCAGGGCATGGCAGACACCTGTGGTTGTCACCCTGGGAGATGTGCCAAGCGGGCGGCAGGGGCATGCAAGGCCCTCAACCTTAATGGCACTGATACTCCTTACTCGTTCACAAATAGGGCTGTTAGATCCCCTTCGGCCCTGGTCAGAGAGCTGATCAAAGGGGAAACTTTTAAGAAATGTTAGGACTGGTATCGGAGGACACATCCAAACCAGTCACCTGTTTTAAAGTAGTAGAGGTTGGTTTCATCTGAAATGCTGGACCCTTTGAATTGTTTAGTGCAATTCCACCAACGTTCTTGCTTTTCTTATTAAAGAGTGCGGCCAATTGAATCCAACACATGTCTCTGTCTCTCATTCCGGGGGGGGGGGGGGGAGGCAGTGCGACAGCAATTAGGTTGCATGCAGCACCTCTGTGTGAACAGGTCCACCAGCACCCTAGAGTCATGGGCAGAAATTCTAGAGTGGCCAAGGAATGGCCACTTCCTGCCCCTCTCTCCGTGCTCATTCACACTGGCACTGTCAGTGAGGGCTGCCACCAAGCACATGAAATATACGCAGGGGGCTGTCTATTTATTCGGTTGGACATGAGTGGGGGCTGAGTTGTGGCTGCACAGACTGAACCTGGACTCCATCAGGCTATGGCGTCATTTGTTAAGACCCTCAGAGTTAAAAAGTATGTGTCTGGCATGAGCCACAACTGGTGCAAACTGGCACTGCTCCACCACCAAAGACCTAATGCCAATTTACATCACCCGAATAAGCTAATAAACTGTCAGACAACTTAAAAAGCATTGAGAATATATTCCTGCTATTGTTTTTCAGATGAATAAAACTTGAAAAAGTTTAGGAGTACTTTCCATTTGCAGACCAGACGTAGCATGCATGTATCAAATATGTATAATTGTATTTGAATTTGTTTATATGGCTATATTAAATTGACTTTAGAAATATAGTAAGAAATAAATCTGGCCTACAGAGTCTTTTTCTGGCCTAGGGTATTTTAAAACGTGATGGTCACCTAGGCCCAAAGCCAGTTCTGTTTAGCCATATTGGTTAATGTGTTTCCATCATGGTCTATCATTACTCAGAAAGCAAAGATAAAAAAGAAGAAAATCAATTTATTGCTTCCTCATTAAGACTCGGATGCTGAGCACTAGTCTATGGCCTCTGTTCAGTGAAGTACTGTGGCAGCTGCCTAATTTTAAAATGCATCGGTAGCCCTATTGACCTCTGAAATATTCTAATGCTCAAATAACTTGCTGAACTGGGGTCTTAAACACATGTGGGATGTTGCTGATTCATGTGCTTATTTGTTTGAAAGGAAGCTTGGTGTCTATAAATGTAGTTTATTCATAAAGGTAGGAGAGAAACTACAGGTAGTACAATTTCTTTATGAACGAGCAAATATGTTATAGACCAGTGATGAAAAAAAGATGTCCCCCTCCTCCACCGAATAGATTTGTTGAGGTGCAAATATCAAGCATGGACAATAAGATTTGATCATTTTTAAAAACAACTGATATAATTGTGCTGGGATGATAGTTATTTCCATAAGAAACTGTTCTTCCTTTGTACAATGGATAGACAGATTTCTTTTAGATTCCAATCAGAAAATTACTCTGAGTCAGATAAGTTAATAACATATGCCAGAGAATGGGCATGATTTCAGCTCAGCATTTTAGAAATCAGGTGTCCACAGAGTTGAGTGTTTCCACACATCAGGGTTAGTGTGTTGTGAACATTTTAATCATTGATTGGTTTGCAAGAAGAAGAGTTTTTTATTTTTCTCCTTTGACAACCATGCTAAAGCATTCACAGAATGCTGAGCAAATTAATATGGAAAAGTACTGAAAGTAATTTGTTGTACAATTAAGGGTCTTATAATGTCCCTCTGGCCAAATTTTGTAGAGGCTCCCATTTTCTGCACATCTGCCCTATGCTTACAATTTTAAAAATTAGCATGTTTCTTAATCTACAATGATTGGAAAGAAACATTGAAAAAGAAATTCTTGTACGAGATCACATTTTGATTTTTCAGGTACTGCTAGAGGACCCTCGTGGGGGGAGCAGGGGGTGGTAGGGATCTTCACTTAACTGGCTGAAGCTCTGGCGGTCCCTGGCAGCGGGGTTGTGTGTGTGTGTGTGTGTGTGTGTGTGTGTGTGTGTG
>QEPC01002298.1:2612817-2632910 GCA_003113815.1 Sphenodon punctatus | reverse complement strand
AGAGAGAGAGAGGAGACTGTGTACCTACGAGATTTGCCCGTGTGTTTGGACCCCCGCCTGATCCCTGAAGCCCGTGAACGTGTGGAGTGAGAGTGGAAGTTTGTTGTAACGTGAGTGCCCTGCCTACCCCTGTCTTGGTACCCTGTATTTCGGAGGTGAGTGCCCGTGTCCTACCTTCCCTTCCCCGGGCCTGGGTCCCTGCACCCCCCGGGGTGATATCCTTACACCCCCATCCTCGGAAGTACGTGGAGTGTGGGAACGTGTGTGTGGCAACCAAGGGTCCGTGGTCAGCAGCGCCCTATGATGATAGGGGCCTGAACTTCCAATTGTGTTTGCACAAGGAAGGGCCCACACACTATCCTGACGGGCAATCGTCCCCCAGCGTTCCTTGCTCTGACCACGCGCCTCGTGAGGGAGTGGAAGTGTGTGTGCTTGAAGCCCGTACCCCGGTAACAAGCAGCCTCTGAAGCAGGTCAGAGGCTGCTGCTGCTGTCAGAAGTGGCGGCGTGGGTTTTTCTTCTTTTTTTTTCAATGACAGCGGGGCGGTTGTCCCCCACAGTGCTAGGGGGGCAGTGCCCCACATTCCTGGGGGGAGGGGAGCTGTCCCTGATAGCCTCTCCTTTTTTAAAACTACACACTGGTTGGCAAAATTTAAAAACCATGTTTTGAACCATAAAATCCTGAGACCACCTCTCTTTCTGCATCTGCAGAGACCTGTATAGCCCCTACTTCAGATATTTTATTGTTTAAGCAGATGACAAAGAGAAAATACCTGTATACAACAGAGAAATGGTCACCCTTCCTTGATTACAAGCCTCCCTGTCTCTCTGACTCACAAAATATGTTATTTTAATTTGGAAGTTGTGTAACTATGGGTTGGATCCGCAAGTAGGGTGACACCCATCTGGAAATGGGGTGACAATCACTATTGATATTTATTTGTTGCTGTGAGGGGTCACAGAACTATGTTAAAGTTTCAAAATGGGTTCATGTGAGCAAAACATTTTGGAATCATGGCTTTAACCCCTTCTAACTTCTTATTGATTTTGTACCTAATTCTGCCATTTCCCCCCTGTACATTTCTATGCCCTATTTATTTCTCACATTGACTACAGCAACCTCCTCACTAGGGCTGAAATGAGAATATATTTAATCTCCTGAAAATCTTGTGAGAATCAAGAATCAGGGTTGAGATTCTTGCAGACATCTCGAGCCTAATTCAGTTCTCCTGAGATTTCTTGCTCCTCACTCCCTCCTGTCCCTGTCTGGTCTCCCCGCGCAGAAAATATTAGGAGGTGGGAGAAGGAAGCCACACTGCTCCCTGCCCAGCTTTCTTACTTTGTCTGGGGCTGACAACTGTCTCTGTGGAGAAAGCTTTCAGATGGCATATTTTCAGGAATGGGAGGGGAGAGAGCAGGAGGGAGGGGGCAGACTCAGCTGATATCTTAGCATTCTATTGGCTAGCTGGTGACAGGAGGCAATAGAATGCTGAAAAGCTGTGCTGAGCCCACCTCGTCCCTTCAGCTCCCCCCTCCCATCTGCTTCCAGTCTCAAAAGGTAATCACATCGGGAAGCCTGTGTAAATCAGCTACAGTACTCCGCCCTGTTTCTAGATGGGAGAGGGGGAGCTGAAAGGAAGAGGCGGGCTCAGCACAGCTTTTCAGCATTATATTGTGTGCTCAAGACTCCTGCTAGTCAACAGAATGCTCAAGGCAGCTGCCCACGCCAGACAAGGTAAGAAAGTTGGGGAGAGGACAGTGTGGCTAATGGCTTCCTCCTCCTTTACCCATCGGCACTGGGCATTCTGTTTTTCAAGGTTCTCATTTTTCTCGGTGAGAATCCAGTTGATGCTCATCTTGTTCTTGTTTGGAAGAATGAGATAAGAATTGTAATTCTCATCGAGAAACATGAGGTTTCAGGAATCGAGTTTCAGCCCTACTCCTCACCCCCTGGTCTGTAGGAGACTAACCTCAACCCCTCAAAAAGGTTCAACCAAAATCTCATCTGCTTTTCTTGACCACATGCAGTCATTTTGCAAATACCTCGATGAGAACTAAACATTAGCTTGTTCTTGTGTTTTATTATAAAGCCTTACACTACCTGGCCTTGTTTACAACTCTGTTCTCAATTCTTTTAGCCACCCAAATCTCAATCTTTAGTTTATTAACACTGAGCGCATATAACACCTCCCTTCCCCCTCACCCTACCCCTCCCACCATTGTGCTTTTCCCTCTTTCACCATCAGGTCTTCTTCCATTGTGTTCCATATGTTCACAACTTTGGCAAAAAGCCATTACACTCCCCTTTCCAGCTCTTCCTCCAAACATACTTTGCCCATGTACACTTCTCAAAGATGCCTTTAACTAAGGGAGAACACTGTCCAGGATTCAACTGAAAAGGATGGTCTGAACACATATCAAATTAATTGATGTACCCAGACGCATAGCTCATTTCACTACTCATCTGCCATATTTGTCATTCTTGTCTCATTCTCCTCCTTCTTTATTTGCTGTTTGCCTAAAATGTGAGCTTATTGGGCTGGGGACCTTGTCTTCACATTTATTTGCAGAGAATTTAGCACGCAGGTCGCAACATGCAGTAAATAAACTCCACCAACTTGACATAAAAGACTACATAGTGTGATGTTCTATTTACTAATACAATCAAATTTGAAGAATGCTGGCAGGAGGCTGGATTTCAGACAAGAAATTAAAATTATCTGCAGCGACACTCTTCAAATTAAGAAAGAACACCAAATAATGAAAAAGGCACTTTTTTCAGAAGTTTCAGAATCAAATTTGTGTTTCTGACCCATCTCTTGCAATAATAACCCCGCCACACACACACATACAAATTAAAAAGAGATTTAAGAAGAGAAAAAAATTATTTCTCAATAATTAATATAATTTGGGAGTAATTATCACCTGTCGGCAATCGTGGTAGGGATTAAAGTCACAATCTTAAACTAATTATTCCCAAGGCAATAAGGAGCCCCTTTGGAGTATGTGTGTTGGGAATTCAGTAAGGATGGGAATTTCAGTTTCCCAGGTGGTAACAGTGCCGGGAGTGGGGAGAGCAGCCCTGAGTGACTTGTTTCTTTTCTTTTTTTATAGTTTATTTTTGGTTGTGGGGGCTCATTCCCATAGTGACTCCTGGGAGCTACCCATTAGCTCACAGGAGCCAGAATCACCCTTTGTGGTGGTTTTGTTTTGGTGTGCCCTGCAACCTATAGAGGATCCAACCCATGAGAGGAGTAGCACTTCTGACAGAGGAGTTTAAAAGGAACACTGCAGCCTGCGGGAAGGTGTGGTGCCAGTGCCAGGAGTGGGGAGGGCAGCCCTGAACAACTTGTTTCTTTTCTTTTTTATGTTTCTTTTTGGTTGCGGGAGCTGTTGTCCATAGTGACTCCTGGGAGCTACCCATTAGCTGGCCCCTTCGTGGTGGTTTTGTTCTGGTGTGCCTCACAGCCTACAGAGGACCCAATCCATGAGAGGAGCAGCACTTCTGCCCAAGGGGAGTTTAAAAGGAAGTCCATGGTGGTGTGTGACGTTGATTGCCGAGAGAGGGCCCTGGGTGGTCGGGTGTTTAGGACCTTTGCTACTGAAACCATCTACAAAGCCAAGTGAAGGGTTGAGTCTGCAAGATCAGTGAAGTGGAACGCCTGACTTGGGAGGAGAACGGAGTAAGGTCATCGGCTGGGTTCCTGCCCCCCCGCCAGCTTATCTTCAGGTGACCTATCTCGGGAATATTGGATTTTGTCTATTTTGTTTTCCCCCTTCGACCTCTTTGTTTATAATTGGATTACTGCTGGGGACTCTGGAGAAGATTGGACTACTCCTGATTTGCCTGTTTGGCAGAAGAGTGGACATAGTTAAAGAACTGGGCTGTGACTTTTCTTTCTATGGGCTGTGCCTTTAGACAGCCCAGGTGCATTGGGACTGCTATATATTCTGGCTGTTAGGGGACAAATGAGTGTCTATATACTCAATTTGGAGTTAAGATATTGTTTATTCCAGGGGTCAAATTAGTCTGCATTTGTACTCCACTGAGGAGTTAAGATATTACTAAATTCAAGAGCTAAATTAGTTTATATTTGTACTCCGTTAAGGTCTTCAGATTTTTTTTTGTTCAGGGGGAAAACAAGTCTTTGTTTGTACTCTGCTTAGGGGTAAAAATGTGTTTTATCTTTTAGGGGGCAAATTGGTCTGAATTTGTACTCCATATAGGTGTAAAGACAGTGTACGATACAGGGGACAAATAGATCTGTATTTATACTCTGCTTAGGAGTAAAGGTATTGTATAATCTGGCTTTGGGGATTAATCATATATTAAATCCTATGTCAGGGGACCCTAAATATGTACCTTTTGTTGCAGAGTAATAACTGATTCGCAATCAGTAAGGACAAATGCAGCTGAAGGTTTAAACAACCGAATTTACTTAAGCTTTCTCAGGCACAGATCCTTAGTTACATCTAGCTAGTATGAAGACAAAATGGAGACTGAGACAATGAGAGAGAAGTCTAGAAGGAGTGGTTACACAAAGGAATTCAACTGCAAAACCCCATCTCCCTTCCATGTACACATAAACTTAGCAGCGCCATCTGGTGGCTCTATAGTCAATTACTGTTCTTAATACAGCAGGCATTAACTTATGTATGTTGCATATACTAACACCTTTAACTATAGTTGCAGATCAAGTTATACTTATTGGGAAAACTCCTCAATTCATATTTTCTCTTTTGGAGAAATTGATGGAGAAGGTAGATGGTGCAGATATTGCACCTAACTCCCAGGGAGCTGGTAATGGAAATAGGTCTAGCTCATTAAACTCTAATAATTCTATGTACCATCCTAAAGATAACGTAAATCAACAAAGTGTTATTACTAGATCGGTGGACCAACCTGTTAGAACCTTTGGTTCAGTACAGGCTGTTCATGGGGGAGGAAACAGTGTTATTATGTGCCCTGATTCTATTGTTTTTACTGCTTTTCCACTGACAAATGGATGGATTCCACCTTGGTCTTCGATCCATTACATTGTGAATAATCTGTATACAATAGCACATATTTACTGTAGATCTAGTGAGGTAGCTAAAATTGTAGTACTTGGGAATGGACCTTTGAGGAAGAAACATATAGTCACATTTGTTATATCTGGGATTGTTAAACAAATAATGCGTTATGAAAGACTTTTTAATTCTTGGGGGGTATTTCCAACAAGGGTATTTTATAATCCCAAAGTTGTTCCGTTGAGTTGCCCAGTTAGTAGAGAGAGCCATAATTAAGGGTGTAGTTTGATGTTTAGAGAGATAGGTGGTACGGATATGGGGGGCATTGATGAGAGAAGACAAACATATAATAGTAATTCAAGGGATGTTAGTGAGAATAGGATCAGCGTTTCAGACCAGATCCACTTTGCATCCCAGATTCCTCAAGTTACCCTGTTAATGGAACTAAACAAGCAACCAGTCCATGGATCTGGTCAAGGAACTACACAGGTTGAGGCTGAGAACCGGTTAAGGATAGACAAGATAATAGAGGGCTTAGCTCCCCCATCATCTGAGGAAATTTAAGCTTACAACAGTTCAGGAAGGAAGCCTGGTTCTCCCTGTGGAGAAAGATCTACTAGATTTAAATAATGAGGGTCAGGCTCAGGTTGTGGAAGTAATAGAGCAGTTAGTATCAAAGGTTGGTGAAACAAGGTTCCTGACCTCCTATCAGTGTATGACCACAGAAGGTCAGGACTGAATTTTGGCTAGGTTCAATTCTTTAATTAGGAAATTAATTGAAATTCACAAACCTTGCCTTTGCCCCATATTGCTGTTGAGGTACAGCGTACTGATCCCCTTAGTGACAGTTTATGGACTTTTGCATCTATTGATGGTGAGAAGGACCGAGGGAAGCTCTATGTAGGTAACCCCGGGACAAGTACCTCTGATATGACCAGCTGAGATTGGCAGAGTAATAGATTTCTGGAAGATGAGGAACGCGGATCTCAGGGTGATGACTATTTAAAGGCTACTGAGCTGCCCAATTCGGAGTCAGGATTTCCCTTTGACTCCTGCGGGAAGTTTAATTTCTGATGGGTTACAACCAACTGCAGTAGATGGTTGCACAGAGGATGGGGATGAGTCTCTGACAATGCAGCAAGTTGATGAACTGGAGAATAATGGGGCTATGTCTATGAGGATTAGTCATTAACTTGATAGGCATATAAAGGGGGTTAGAGATACAGGAAGCCTCCTTTTCTCAGGGCTTGAACTCCAGTAGTGGAGAGTTGTCAGACATAGATTGACAATCTAGGGCAGGTCAGAACACTCCGCAACATCTTTGGGGAATTTACACGGACTTATTGCTTCTCTCAGAATACTTTCCTGGAATAGAGCTGGCTGGCAGGCAAAACAGGCTGATAGGGATTTTTTGAATTTTTAAAAATCCTTTGATATTGTTTGCCTCCAAGAAACCTGGGTAACTTCGATCGATAAGGTCAAGTTAGAAGGTTTCAGGGGGTGGATTGTTCCTACCAGCCCTCCTCAGGGTAAGGGCTGGCCCAGTGGTGGCTTGGCAACTTTTGTTTCCCTGGAATTAGATATCATTTGTGATCTTATCCCAGGCGTCACTAAGAACATTTTGGCACTTAGTTGTTGACCTTCGATATCTCATGAATGCTTTCAGTTACTTAATATATATTTTCCTCCTAGAGGTGGTATACACTCCTTAAAGGATAACTGGGATGAGAATGAGGTTTTTATGGTAACATTTTTGGAAGATGGTCCTATGGACTATCTTATATTGTTAGACAACTTTAATGCCAATATAGGTCCGGATAAGATGGCAGTCCTGAAGGCTTTGAAACTGGCCCCTTTAATTGAGGAAGATTTGGATTAGAACTCTGCTAGGTCCTCTAAGGACCAAGTGGTAAACAAGGTGGGACAGTTTCTTATTCTCTAGTGATATTGAATGGCTCCTATCCAACTTTGAAGGAAATTATACTTATCTCAATGCCCATGGAAGCACTGTTATAGACTTTGGTGTTTTTTCTTTTTCTAAGAGATCCTGTTGAATCCTTTATGGTAGACTCTCAAATGGATAGTGATAATTTCCCCATTTGTTTGTGTTTACAACTCCCTGGAGTCAGGAGGGTCAAAGCAGTTGTAGTGCCAATGGGTGAAATAGAAACTGTTGGACTCTGTAGAATCTGTTGGTCTTTGATGGTCGGAGATAATATTTCCTTATTATTGGCAATGAGTCCTTTTTTAAACTTGAGATCACAACTTATTCAAGCAGACACAGTTGACTCAGCGACTGAGATCTTGGAATCTCTTCTATATAGGTTATATCCCTTGCTGACAGTTAAGCCCTCTGGCGGAATAACTAAGACCTATCCTAGAAAAGGATGGTGGGATGCAGAATACCAACAGGCAAAGTTGAATCTCAGGAGAGTGGATAATTAGCTTAAATTTGCAGCTAGCAGGGATATTGATCTGTACTGTTCAGATCTGCGGAAAAAAATATAAGACCCTCCTTTCGATGAAAAAAGCTGATTTTTTGAGAGATCGGTGGAAATCTCTTCAAGATATGTTGGAGAAAAATGACTTAAATGCTTTTTGGAGTCTTGTTAACAGTTCTTGGAGGGAGGAACAACTTTACTGCGAACCAAAAATTAATCAGTCCGTTTGGGCACATCATTTTCGAGACCTCTTCAGTGCCTCTTGACCCATTGAGAGCTCTTACCAAATTAACTGGTTGGAAGATTTGCCCTCCTGGGAACCTGTTTCCAAGTCAGAAGTACTAGATGCTATAGGCTCTTTGAAAAATGGGAAAGCCCCTGGGATAGATTTTATCCCAGGGGAAGTGTTTAAAAACTTTAAATATTTTTTTCAGAATGATGGTCATCTGCTTTAGCCAGTTTATTTACTTTAATTAACAATTCAGGTACAGTTTAACCTTACTGGAGCATGGAAGTGGTAGTACCAATCTATAAGTGGGGAGATCATTCTGACACTAAAAGCTACAGGCCAATTAGTCTCCTCAGTATCATTTCTAAGTTCTACTCTAAACTGCTATTAGATAGTTTATGACTTGGGTATATGAGCAAGAGATCTTGGCAGAGGAGCAAGCTGGTTTTTGTACCCAAAAATGCACTATGGGACATTTTATCCTCCTACATTTAATCGAGAAATATAGATATAAGAAAGGGAAATCATTTGCAGCCCTTTATCGACTTTACTGTGGCTTTTGACCTTATCAACTGAGATAGATTATGGTCAAAACAGACAGGATTATTAATTGACAAACGGTGGCTAATGCTCATAATATCACTATATATGGATACTTCTCTTAAAGTCCATATTAACTCTAGGGGCAGACTCTCAAAATCTATCCCTACCACCAGCAGAGTCAGACAGGGGTGTTTGTTGGCCCCAATGTTATTCAATCTATATGTTCATGATTTAATTATTAAACATCATAATAATGGGGTGTTTTACATTCACATTTTTCCTGGATGTTTGCTGTTACATCCTGAATTTTCTGTGTGTCTAAATCACTCACCCAGATCTTAAACATCTGGATCTTTGAACTTCTGCATATAATTTCTCCTAGAACTTTTGTGTTTAAAAAGTTCTGGTAAACGTCTTTGCTCCAGTCAGCTGTGGTCACTTAGTTTCCATGGCAGCCTGTCATGTCTACAGCTGTGACTACTTTAAGCTGTCTCAGGGCAGTGTTTGTGTGAAGAATGCATCCAGAACTTACTTGTGGACTTGTAAACCTGGAAGATTGAAAAATTCAGAACTTTAAAGGTGTGTGTAAAAATGCCCAATGACAATTATTTTGCCCCTAAGGTAGAAAGGTATAGGTTAGCCATTATGTATGCAGACGATACTGTCTTGCTATCTACCAACATATTAGTTTTAACCCGTCTGCTAGATGATTTTGGAGCTGAGTGCCATAAGGAGGATCTTGAAATTAATTATCAGAAAACTAAGGTTTGGGGGTTTTTTCAACCAGATTTAAACAAGAAAGCTGGTATTTAAATGGGCATAAATTGGAGTAAGTCTGTTTCTTTAAATATTTGGGAGTGGTTTTTGCTTTTAATGGCTCATGGTTGTCTCATCTTAAATCTGTAAAGCAGTCTGCTGCACTCTCTATTACCTTACTGTATAAATTTTATAGGTCCAATGGGGGCTGTATGGCTAAACAAGCCATTAAAACTTTTGATAAGAAAGTAGTGCCGTAAATCTGCTTTGGTTCTCAAATCTGGGGATATAATGCTACCTCGGTTGCTGACTTCCTTGAATTAAGTTGGGGAAAATGCATGCAAAAAATCTGAATCTGAACTGAGATCCGAAATTCCTAAAGAACCGAATCAAAAAAATCAGAATCTGAAATTCCTTCTGGAGCCCCACCCCTAGACTGCAATACTGAATGCACTTGTCCATTGGAACGTTTAACAACATCACTGAGGCTCTGCTGATACAAGCACATGTGAACTGCAGCATACACCCAGATGAAAAATTAAACCCTAATTTCCAGGTTGCTTTAACAATAAGAAGGATATGAAAGACACAATTTGAGGTTCTTCCTCCATACCTTCACATATTTTTTTCCTACAAAATATAAAAATGGCTTTCAACATTTTTCATTTCCTAGCAATACAGTTTGGCAACTATTTTGTTTATTATTTTTACATTCTCTCCCTCTGCTAAATAATAACGTTTGTTCTTGGAGAAAAACCTTTGAACATTTCTAACAAATATATTTTTTATTGACAAAGGACAGGCCAGCAAAATTGTATTATCTATGAGTGCAATCCTCAACCCATTTAAATCAATGGCAAAACTACCACTGGCATTAATGAGTGAGGAAGTCAACTATTCTAAATGCATTTGTGATGGCATATGCACTTCCATATGAAAATACTGCAAGAAGGTGAAAGCTAAGTAAGTCGAAAAATGAAATCCACAGGCACTAGTAGAGCACAATATTAGGATCTGGCCTTTTTTAAGTTGCTAGCAAAATCTAGCCCTGTCATTCGTGAGTGAAGTGGTGGCAGAACCCAGTTTGCCCCAGTGGTACTTCTGGCATCTGGCTCCTCCTCCCGCAGCATCTTTGCCTTGAGGGAGCACCACCGCCACAGTTCTGAAATCAGCAGTTAAGCATGCAGGTGTCAGTGTATAGGTGACTACTTACTGGTTTGAGCACCTATATATTCCTGTCATGAGACTATTAAGTCCCTGTAACGATGATACATGGAAAAAGCACACCTAGAGGGCATTTAACCCCATGATGCTAGTGGTACAACTAGAGTCCTGCTTAGGTCTGAAATCTGGGCCAAGCTTGAATCTGTTTCAGCCCAACCTGAGCCTAGACCCAATAGATGCTTTTTGGATGACTGCCCCAATGCTGGCCTTGTCAGACCGCTTTATGCCTGGGGCTGTGTCGCCATCAGATGTGAATGCGGTATCGGACATTTTAACATATGAGTTTAAGCTTGAAAACTGAGCATTAAGTTTAACAGTTCCACACGACTGAGGAAATATGCTTTGAAGTAACATTAAAATGCCCTAGATAACACTTTGGATAAAATAAGGAAAGGCTCTGAAAGAGGAAACAGGTTCCTCGACATGGCTGGACTTATAAAAAGCAAGATAAAAATCAGAGATTTTTCTGGGTTTGAATCTCAACTGGAAGGGAAAAAAAAAGAAGAGGTGTGGGATGAAAAAATCCAATATGCCTTAAAATTCAAAAACATGGAAGTACTAATTAGCTCTAGTAATACCAAATTTTGATAATTGTAGGAAATGAGTACTTCATAAATATTAATCTATGCTATTATCTGCATGTGTGGCTGATTTCTAGAAATGCCAAATTTTAGTAATTACCACAGAACTATTCATTATTTATCTACTTTCAAATCTGAGCAAATGGAAGTGTCATTTATTCATTAAGGAGCAAGAAACAAAAACACACACATACAATGGGGACAGAAATATCTCTCGTCAGCTACCATTCTCTTTAATGCATCTGGCTCATCAAGCTCCCTATGTAAACGAAGGGAAATAATTTCCATGGAGAAGGAAATCAATATGGATTTCAAGAACTGTCGGTTCAAATTACATATTTCACAGGCTCAGTAAAAACCTGACTGGCTATTACCTGAAAAATACTCAGTAAGGATGAAAGAGCTGGGGGGAGGGAGGAAACTTTGAGCATAGGCAAATATGTTGGGCCAGCCACTGAGCCATATAAACTCTTTGTGCCTGTGCAGTCTAGAATGCCCGAATGGATTTTTAAAGTTAACTCCCATGCACTCCTAAGTCAGAGTTCTGTTTTATCACTACTATTAATAGAAGAAAACCAACATTGTCGACTAATTGATCGATCAAGCAATAAGCATACAAAACCTCTTATTAAGGGCCTTGGGATGGTTCTCTTCTGGTCAGATGTGATAGTAAAACTTAATATGGTACTAAAATCAGGCATCACAGCTCATAGCTTATAGTTGGTTTTGTTCTGTACTGCTCGAAATTCGCTACATTTAAAATCCTATGGTTTCTCAGAAGAACTCTGGTTGCAAAGAGATAGTAATGATGAACTGGAAGAATACGGCTGTTTGCCCACATTAAGAAAGGGGTAGGTCCAGTCACGTGAAATCCCCGATCATGGCCATGGGGTTTTAGCTTTATTTTCCCTTTCCCCCATTAAATTCAATAACGCGAGACAGGACTCAGAATCCAGCCCTGTCTTGCTTATAACAGCTAAAACCCCTGTGCCCACAATCCAGGGCTTCACATGACTGGGATGACGTCAGCTAAACTCACGTTGATCCCCGTCCCTTTTTTAACATGGACAAGCATCCCAAGTCTACCCCACTGATTGATATACGGGATTCAGAAATGTGTGACTTGACCAC
The DNA here is from genome assembly GCA_003113815.1 of Sphenodon punctatus. NCBI lineage: Eukaryota > Metazoa > Chordata > Lepidosauria > Sphenodontia > Sphenodontidae > Sphenodon > Sphenodon punctatus. The sequence continues at coordinate 2,620,996 of QEPC01002298.1, read as the reverse complement.
TAAAGAAAGGGTGACATACGACAGGCATAACACAACAGAGGTCTTTGAGAAGATGAGGTGGTGAAGCAGCAAGCCCAGCGGCAGAGATCCTTCCCTTCCCTCCTCCTGGTGATGTCAACTAGCAGGACAAGCGGGACATGGTATCGAGGGCGGGGGATTGCTCTTTGGCTGGCGCAGGGTGGTGCGACTACTCTCCCCCCCACACCCTTGCGGGGTTGGGGCCTGGAGGAGCCCACTTCTGGGTCACTCCCCTTAACATCGGGGGCGGCCAAAGGGACTGTTGGCAGTGGCAGCAGGTGTGGAGCCCCTGAGGTGGTGAAGCAGCAAGCCCAGCAGCAGAGATCCTTCCCTTCTCTCCTCCCGGTGATGTCAACTAGCAGGACAAGCGGGACATGGTATCGATTGCTCTTTGGCCAGTGTGGGGTGATGGGACTACTCTCTCCTCCCCCCCACACCCTTGTGGGGGCAGGGCCTGGAAGAGCCCACTTCCTGGTCTCCCCCCTTAACATCGGGGGCGCCCGAGGCGCATGTCGGGGGTGTGGCTCGAAGGGGCATGGTCAAAGGGGCTTGCCCTTTGGCCGTGCCCCTTGGCTGGGCTGTGAGGCTGAGGCGGGGAGCTATTGTGGTTTGTATTGGGGGGAAACTGTCTAAGTAAAGGAGGGCAGCCGACTCCCCCCTGTGAGAGAGGGGTGGTGGAGGCCGATGTTCCCTGGTGGCAGCGGGGGACAGAAATGTTGGAGCAAGGGCCAATGTCCTGATGTGAGCAGGTGTTGGCATGGAAGGGGAGTAACAGTAAACTATGGGGTATGTTTGTTAATTAGAATTGCTGCTGTTTTGTGTGTTATGGGTTCCCCTGCGTGGGATAATACCTAGCTTATGTGCTATTAATTGTGTTTGCTCCCCTGTGTGGGTTATTATTTGGTGTGTTGTTTGTATTGCAAATTATGTGAGCTGCCTCGAGTTGGAATTGTTTTCAAGAGAGCGTGGGATATAAATAAAAGTGGAATGGAATGGAATGGAATGGAATATGGGGAAGCTTTATGGAATCCGAATGCTGAATGAGCATATAGTCATATAATATTAGCCTAGGAACCTGTTGTGTATTGGTCCTACAGGTTTCCTGTATTCAGAACATTGTCGTGTGGTGGAGAAACCTCTCCCTTGACTGGCCTGTGTGCCTCCCATTCAACAATACGCTTTGTGTTTGTGTTGCATTGAGTAAGTCTACACCTTAAACCCATGTCTTTTACCTCTAGTATTCTTTCTGATTTCCCCAATGGTAATGGTAATGAAACTATGGGCTCCCTAGGCATTTTTCATTATGCCCTTACCACTGACCATGATCACCTCAGTGAATAACAACACATGATAAATCATCATTTCAGATGCCACAAAGGATGCAACCATGGTGGCAGATGTCAGACCCCAGCCTCAAACCAGGTTTGTGGGCAGCGGTTAGCTCTCCACTGCTATACCTCACCCTTGCTCCTAGTTTCCCCTGTGCAGCTCCTCAGAGCTGGCTAGGTCATACCCCTCCAGAACCACCTCATTTCCTCCAGGCTTCCTGACTGGTTACTTACAGAAGCATAAGGCGACAAAACAGACTCGGGAAGTTGTGTAGAACAATGCTTCCAGCTAAACAATGAGAAGAACATTGGCCCCACTTTTTCAACCCTATCCTTGCCTCCCAGTCTTATTCCCCTTCCTGCCTGCTCCTAACTCTACCTTGACCTATTCAGACTGCCTTCCCAGTTTTTGACTCTTGCAACAATTTTGACCATGGTTCTGCCTCTTTCCTCAGTCCCCCATTCAGATCCCGGACACAGCCCTGCTCCTGATTCCGGACTCTCAGCCCTGTGACATCTTTGGTGGTGCCCCTGCATTCAGGATGGCTGCCACTGGAGTCTGTGGATGGTAACAGGTGACATCTGAAAGCACCCTCTTAATATTTTTTGGGGTGACTTTTGAAGCACCTAATAGTAATCCACCCCCACATTCTGCTTTCCATACCGTTTAAAGGTGCATTTTTACAATATCTGAAAGCACTGAGTAGATTCATTTGCAGAGATTCTGAGCACCTAAAAATTCAGTGATTTCCCCGGGAATTTGGAGTGGTCAGTACCTTGGTTTATTGGCTCATTTATTGAGATGCCTCTCTCAACTCAGTCAAGTTTTAAAATGTTGATCGTGGTAGTCACAGTGTGTTGAAGATGCCAATAAAATGTGGTATCTTTTTCTAATTAATTGAAGTAGACCCTCTATGACAGCCAGGTAGCTGTTGGTGAATAAAGTGGAACCAACTGAATCCTTCTTTTTGGAATTCCCTTTATTATAGATATTATTATAGAGATTACTATAATTTTACTCTTTAAACGGAGTAGAGTCCCGAGAATGCAGATTCCCTTAGCGTAGCTCTTTAACAGAGAGGAGGGCAGAGAAGTGAAGTGGCTGTTCAGCAAGTCCTTAGCTCCAAGGATGAACAGGTTCTTGACCACAAGAACCTGAAGGCCAATTAGTTTTCCTCAGAAGCAAAATGTCTTGCTCGTAATATTAATAACTACAATCACTCATTGGGCAAGCTTCAGAATGCAAATCAGTAGGTCTCTAGAATAAAAGCTTTTGCCTCCAAAACTCATTGTCCCAAGCCAAACAAGCTCCAACATCAGTAAGCTCCACAAAGCAAAACAAAATAGAGCACTGTAAAGTTGATAAATTCCTGCTAATTTACCAGTAAATACACAATAGAGAATGTGCAGGAAATGGTTATATCAAGTGGGTAAGTGGTATACAGAAGTAAGATAGCAGTGAAGTGATGAGAGGAACCATTCTTCATGTTACTTGAAGTGCAATCATGATTGGAAGTTCCAACCAAGATCAGTGCCCCACTGTACTCGATACTGGACGAATAAGTACTAAGAGACAGTCCACATCTCCAGGGCTGCAACCATGTCACCCCACAGGGATGTGTTTGAGGGTCCCACAGTGCCCTTCCCCCTATAAATGGAGTAATCAAATGAATTTGAAATAACATACGTGTGGGAAGCACTGCCATAAAATATGGCTCACAAAGCCTCAAATGTGACTCGTGTCATAACTTTGGATGCCCAACCTAAGACACCTCTCCAGAACCTGATTTCCAGAAAGTGCTGCAGATCTCCTGTCTGCTGAAAATTAGATGCTTTGAAATTGTCTCACATTTGGGCATCATCGAATTACATAAGAATATAGGAAGCGCCATACCAGTTCAGCTCAGTGATCCAGCTAGCCAAGCATCCTTTCTCCAACAGTGGCCAGCTCTGGTTGGTCAAGAGAAGTACATATGCAGGTCATGGAGGTGTGACCCATCTCCTGCTACACATGCTCAACTACACGTTGCCAGGGGTTTAAGTCCCAACTAGTAGGCAATTATGGCACTGTCTCTAAGAATTTCTCTAATTTCCATTTGAAGCTAGTTATGCTGCTGGCTTTCACAGCCTCCTCTGGCAACAAGTTCCACAACTGTATTGTCCACTGCATGAAAAAGTACTTCCTTTTGTTTGTTTTAAATCTGCTGCCATTTAACTTCAGAGAGTGTTCCTTTGTTCTCTTATTGTGAGAAAGGGCAAACAACAGACAAAAAAAACCTTAGTCCTACATAGCATCTAGATTAAAGAACATTTCTGTATGTCTTGTTAGGCCCCAAAAAACACAAGGTAACTAAAAATGGAGCTAGTCTTGATACCCGCCCCCCAAAAGGATTAAGTCTGATAGAAAGAACAAAGTCATCTGCCTCCTTTAAAAGTACAAAACACACTAAGCCTCATGGGGATATGGCTCTGAAGGGTTCAACAAACTTTGTATGAATAGTTTTCTCATAAAAGAAATCAATGCTTCAGATCTGAAGTTCATAGGAAGTAAGTTGTGTAATAAGGCTATGAATGAGAAAGAAATACAAAACAAAATTTACTTTTCTTTTACAGCTTGCTGATCAGAGAATCATAGTTAGAAGGTACTTGAGGGGTCATCCAGACCAACCCCCTTCTTTGATGCAGGAATTCCACTGTTAAACAACATCTTCAAGAGATGGCTACCAAATGTCTGCCTGAAAGCCTCCAGTGACAGCGCACAATCTCTTTAGGCAACTTCTTCTGTTGCTCAATAACTCTGTTAAGAAGTTGTCCCTGATAGTTAACCAAAATCTACTTTCTGTAATTCAAAACCACTGTTTCTAGTCTGACCCTCTGGTCAGACTAGTCAGTTGACCCTCTGGTCAAACTAGCCAGACTAGTCTGGTTCATTGCTGGACGCCTGCAGCCCTTTAGGTATTTCCCTCCTAATACTGCATGGCAGGAAGTGGCTGTAGAATATGTAGGCATGAAAGGACAAGTGTGTGGTTAACCAATATCCAAGTTTTGTCGATGCACCCCCAAATGCGACACGGATACACAGTTTGGGTTGAAAACGGCTGTACTCTTTACTAACATAAAAGTTGCCTGTGTAGAGGCAATTTGGGTCCAGATAACATTAACATTAAACACTATCTAACTTTTGTGAGGGAGGACTGGTTTCAGTGCAGCCCCGAGTACCAGTTCCCCAGAAATTTCTTAAATACCGATCATGGGTGAGGGAGGACATTATATACCTCGGGGGACCGGAGCAAGGAATAAATTAATCTGGGAGGTGGGGGCCATGTAGGCCCCTATGTTGTCCTTATTTCCCTCTCCCAGGGATGTGATCGCAAGCCAAGCCGCACCCTGCTTGCACCATGAGTCCCACATCCCCATTTCATAAGGAGATGTCTCCCATTTATCATATATCCTATGCCTCTAACTATACCTTAAAATGACTGGACCCCCGCCACATGAGGAACAGCCAGTGGTTAGTTGGTCTGTTGCTCACCCCCACCCAGCCTACAAACTCAGTAAGTTAGCTAATCCTTCCTTCAGTACCCTTAGGTAGAGATCTGCGCCTAATGGGGACAAATGCACCCCACTGTAGCAGAAGAGCTCAGGTCATGTATATCTAATTTCCTCGTGGATAATGCACTGCCCCCCTAACCCTAGCATCCATTTACCTATCACTCTGTTAATCTTCCCGAGAGCCTTGTCCACCTTTATGGGTGGTGACTGCGTGTTCCCATTTGATCATTTCCAGCAGACCGGTCCATACCAGCATGATAGAAGGGAAAATCTGCCTAACTTTTACTAAATCTTGTTTAATTTTAATTATCAATTGAATGCCTTTGTCCCTTGGTAAGTTGTTTCCCCTCAAATGAAGAACTATTATGTCAGGTGGAGGCTCGGAGACTGCAGCCTGTAGAGTGGGGAGAAGCAGTTCCCAGTGCATGCCTCAGCGACCTTTCCAGATCACTTCAGCTCTTGTGCTAAGTCCCACCTGGGTTCCCCAATGGATCTTCTTGGCTGCTTTACCCACCCAGTGGACTAGACTATGGCCCATGCCCCAGACCACCTTGTGGGTGATAGTGTGACCTGGAGTGATATGAAAATTACAATTAGCAAGGTGTTGGGTGCATGTATGATCGAAACACATTCGATCTCCAGCATCCTACTTGCTTAATGTCTGCATCACAAAAGCCCATGTTGGACGTGAAGGTGGTGGCTCTGATTATGAAAGAATGGGGGCTGTAATTTTCAGTGGGTAAATTTAGCCTGTGAAGGGCTTCCTTCAGTACAGCTGAGAACTGGTGTCGGATAAGGGGAATCTCATCTGCGTGTAAAAAGGGGCCCTGTAAGGGAGGGGCTATGCTGCAGGTAAATGCAGATGGCAGAGACAGGGCATAATGCCATATTCCTGGCCCTTTGCAGCCTAACTTGTCACCTCACACAGATCAGTGTTTACCTTTTTCCGCATCTGCAGGAACTGGATGGGTGTGTGTGTATTTCCTGCCTACACCCCGAGCGACCATGCCACACACCCTGCCTCCCCTGCTCATTCTTAATATTGGGGGGGGGGCGCAACAAAAGGCCTTTTGCCACTACTGCCGCTGTTCAAGCGGGGATGACGAAGGGGCAATTGTCTTGGGCCTTCAAGGAGTAAGTCAGATAACAGAACAGTTATCTGGAACTTGTCTATAATGATCTGCAGAAGTACAAATAAGTTCATTACCTGCTAAACCAATTCAACACTATGTTTAATTAAAACGAGCCCCTCGTTCTTACAGTAAAATTAATTGTAAAGTCACTAAAATATATCCAAGAATAATTAGTCACACTTTAATCAAAAGGAAAAGATATTCAAAAACTAGCCACAATTTTTAGAACACTTCTGCACTTTGAAAAGGAGCAAGTATAGAAGTGCCTAACACTGTTTCTTAGATTGTTGCCTACTGTTGAATAAAAACAAAGAAAGAGATTGTGTTTATTTTTGTTTTATATCTGTTGTAAGCCGCTCTGAGTCTTTTTTTAGGGAAGGGTGGGATTTTTTAATAAATAAATAAATAAAAATAAATAAAAAATAGAAGTGGCCGGCTGTCACCTTTGTTAACACCCTATAATGACCTATCACAAGGGTTGTTGTGAGGGAAAACTCAAACAGGATTGTAAAACACTTTGAATGTTGAAAGTGCAACATTAATAGTTAACAACTACTGCTGGTATGGTGTGTTCCCTCCCTTTCAAACAACTTAGTTTCAAAATGAGGGGCATTTTAATACTAACACGTAGTTTGCAGCGTTTAATCCCCAAAATCAATATCTGTATGTAAAAAGCAGGGGATAATAGAAATCTCTCTCTGTGTCATTCAGGATATGTTTAATAGGGGTAATATGGTGGACACAGTATTTGCCATAGATATTAGTTTCCAGTCTCCTCTCAAAGCTTATGTTCCTCCACAACTTCCTTTGTCATTCTCAGTTATATTTCTCACATGTTCAGGGTTAGACACTGGCTACATCAGAAACTGCCTAGGAAACCAATTTTTTAAAGGCCCCTATAGTCTGCTTATGTATGCCAAATTGAAAATTTGTTATACATTGCTCCAACCTCTTTCCATTTACATCTGTGAGATTTGGATTAGACTCGTTTTATACCTTCCTTCCCTCATTTCTCAGCAGCAATGGTGAGGAGTCACGAGAAGCGTCATCAATATAACCTGTTTCAACATCAGTTCTGTTTAGGGGAAAGCAAAATGTTTACCACAAAGCCTTGACTGCCCAAGAGGGGATGTGACGGGGGAGTAAAATTAGGACCAAGTAGTATGTAAAATGCCCCCCAAAAGTAGTTGGGAGCAACACCATTTTTACATATTTTTTAAAGCATGTTCAGATGTTACAGAGACCTCTGGGAAAACATATCAGAGCTGCCTGCCTTGGGGTTGTTGTTAGAGATGTGCATTTTATTTTCATTATTATAGTAATGAAAACAAAATAGGGATTTTTCATTTTTGTTATTGAACAACAAAACAAAAGATCATAACGAAAAATGAAAACAAATTATTTTGTTGTTATGAATTAATACGAAGAACCTGAATCACACATTTTCGGCTGTAACTTTTTTTATTAACTTGGCATGATTGTACCCCCAACAGAGGGCATTATGTGTCCCAGATTTCAGAAAGATTAGATAAAAGGATCCAATTTTATAATAAGTTGAAACGTGTTATTTTAGAAAAATGTGCATTCACATTCCTGGCTGTAACAACTTTGTCTCCCGTCTGATTTGGATGAAACTTAGCAAGATTTTTCCTCTCCCTGTGATTACTATCTCTGCCAAATTCCAGAAGGATTAGATAGAGGGTCCTTATGTTGTAAGTGATTTCCTTGTAAATGCATTTCTGGCTGTAACACCTTTGTATTCCATCCATTGTACATGAAATATGGCAAGATTGTATTCTCAAACCTTCAGTATCATCTCTACTAAATTGTAGAAATATTTTATAAAGGGTCTAAATTTTATAAGCAATTGAAGTTTCCCTCTTGAAGACTTTCATTATTCAGGTAAACAGCGCATTCAGTGCCATTCAAAAAAAAAGGTATGGCGGGGGGGAGGGGGCTGTAGAAGGGAGGGGGAGAAGCTCAACAGACTGACAGACACATTCACTGGCCAATTACTGCATGCTTTGACCTTTACAGGAGGACCAATCTGTGGTGGTTTCAAGGCAGGCATAGCGAGTAGATATAAGCTGCTGTTCTTTGGACCTGCTTTCTGTCTGTGGTAAGACCACTTTCTCAGACTTTGCTGGC
>QEPC01002298.1:2600939-2612801 GCA_003113815.1 Sphenodon punctatus | reverse complement strand
TGTGTGTGTGTGTGTGTGTGTGTGTGTGTGTGTGTGTGTGTGTGTGTGTGTGTGTGTGTGTGTGCGCTCACTGCAAGAGTTCAACTAGCTACATAAATCCAATCCCCATGCACCTGGGGTACTTCCCAACATCCTCCTGCCCCCTCCTGGGGTGTTCTCTGCAAGTTGACGGACATCCCCATGCACCTGGGGTGCCCACCCAGAATGAAGCCTGTGCCAAACAGCAGAGATGGCAGATATATCCTCTGGCTAATTGGCTTGACAATTTAAAGACACCCTGGCTGGGATAGAGATGAGATTGCCTCTCTTACTGCATGCTTCCAGCTTTCCACAACCTATCTTGGGTGGCTCTGAGGCAGGCATAGAAGGGACATAAATGGGACATCAGGCGGCAAGGCAGAGGGCAGGGGAAGCATCCCAGCAATCAGGAAACATGGGTCACACATCCAGGCTGGCCAATAATATCCTACAGCACCATGACAGAGGACATCAGATAATCCCTTATTGACTCATTCCTAAGAAGATGCTTTCAGCTTTCCAGTAACAAGTGAGGGAGAGGGGCTGTGGTGGTCACAGTACAGAATGATATATGGGTGACATTTCTGCTGACCAATTGGCATCACAGACACACATCTTGTACCACAGTGACAAACGTAAGAGAATGCCTGGCATACATTCATACTCTCTAGATGCTGTGTAGGCATATAACCTTGGGACCCTTTATCAGATTTTTTTCTGATATTTGATAGAGTTGCTTCCAAATGTCTGAGACACAGTCCTACCAAATGTCATGCAAACTGACTACAATACAAAAGATGATACAGCAAGAAATGCATTTAAAAGTAAATTGCTTATAACATCTGTACCCTTTGTCAAATCCTTCTGAGCATTGGCAGATATAGTCCCCTTGTGGAGTGGTGTAGCCTTGCCAAGTTCCATCCATATTGGATGGAAGACAAAGTTGTTACAGGAACATCTATACAGAATTTTGTAAAATAACAATTTTCAACTGCTTATACAATAGGAACCCTTTAACTATTCATTCCTGAACATTTGCATACATTGTGCCCTCCATTGGGGGTACAATCCTGCTAACTATCATCAAAATTGGACACAAACTAAAAAAATTACAGATGTAAATGTGTTTTCCATTGAAACCAATGAAAAGAAAAACCAAATGTAAAAATGAAAACAAAACAAAGACTAACAAAATACAACGTGGTATTTTAACAATGAAAACAAAATGAACAACAAAAACAAACAAGAGTTACTGTGCACATCTCTAGTTGTTGCGTGGTGGCATTTTTCAAGATGTCCGAATAGATCTACCTGGAATATTCTCTGTGATGCTGCTACTATGGATCACCTTGAAATTACCCCCTGGTAGATCCATTCAGATGTCACACAAAGCCATCCCTGCATGGCATTCCCAAGGCACTCCCAAATGTGCTGTCACACGAGTCCACAGGGAGTCCCTATGACATCTGAACACACTCCCTACTTTGAGCATCTGAAATAGCCTCTACCCGTTTGATCCTTTCACTTTGTTTGTTGTTTATGTATGTTTGTTAACTTTTCAGAAGCTGTGCTGACAGCCATTGAATGATTCTCCATTTTAGGGAAGTAATGTGACAGATGTGTGCTTTTGCAGTAAAGAACAAAATGATAATTACAGTCCCATACTCTGCATCAGCATTCCTTCTATTACCTACAGAACCAACAAAAGACTATTGCCCCAGCACCCCCCGGAAGAAGACAATAACATGTGCTGGGATTTAAAGGCCACACTTTTATTGACCAGTTAACGTCACGGGAGGGGGCATCCTCCCTACTGGGTCCAGTCTAGTCTATAATTTAACTGTTTTATAACATCTAACTGTAACATCTAAACTTGGGCGGCCCGATGTCCCTGGGTACCGCGGAACTTCTAACTGCTACTAGGTCACTCTCATTCCAGCCACCTAGCTGGTCGGGGAGGTATGGGACCCCTCGTGACCGAAACAGGATGGCGGCGGCTGCCACGGGGACCACCCCTGTCTTTCGGTGTATAGCTCGTCCCTCCCTTTTGGGCCTGGGTTGGAAGCTGGCCGCCCCTCCTCTAGTGTCAGGCTTGCAGCCCGGCATGCTGCAGGGCACCGGGAAGGGCGCTCGAGGGGAAGACTCCCCCGGCAAGAAAACATCAGACCCCTAGGTCGGGCGCCCCCACCTCCGCTAGAGCCACAGGTCCCGGAGGCTGCGGGAACGCTGACAGCTGCTGAGACAAGGGAGCGCCCAGTAGCCACGCCCCTAGCGCAGCTACGTGCTCAGGGAATACCCCCGCCCCTGGTGAGACGCTCAGAACGCCTGAGAGCGCGCACAGGGGGCGGGGCTTGTAGCACATAAGCCAGCGCCGCAGATACAGCGGCGCTGGTGATTTCTGAGAAACCGGCCCCCTCTTGCTTGACTTGTGTGGACCTGGACGAGTGCGTTGCAGAGTGCTGTATTTCGTGTGTGTGGACCTTCCTTCCCTGCCTACCAGATACCTGTGAGTGAGTCAGACACGAGAGTGAGTACGTGGGTTGCCCTGAGTGTGTTTTCCCCCTCCTGGGGTTCCTTCCTCCCCCTTCGGTGTGAGTGCCCCTTTCTCCCTACCCTTCGGGGTTCCCTATCCCCATTCCCCTAGCACCAACTCTCACCTTGTTCCTCTCCCCCCCTGTACCTGGAGTGTTGTGGGTGTGACAGGGTGTACCTTGGTTTCCCAGGCATCATTGCCCTATGATGATAGGGGTCTGTTCTCTTTAATTAGAGGTGAAGACCCACACACTATCCTGACGGGCATTCTATACGCAGGGCGCTTGCCCCTTTACCGGGAACTATACCTTGGTCACGAGTGTGCTAGTGCATGTGACCCCAAAACCCCCCTACCCCGGTTACAAATCACCAGCCCATAATTGGCCCTTACCCGGGCTTAAGTATGATGGATATGGCGGAGGAGATTAAACAATTAGTGCGAGCGGTGCAATCCCTGGTCATGGAGGTCAAGGACCTTAAGACCAAACAAGATGAAATAGTCACCACAGTGACGCAGTTCCAGGGGGCCGCTGCCCCTGCACCGACCCCTCCTGTGGTTGTAGCGGCACCCCCAGTTCCCGGGGTACTCCCGGTTGTGGGTTACCCTCGAGAACCCAGGGCCCCCCAAGTAGATAAATTCTTGGGGGATCGAAGGGCATTTCAGGGATTTTTGGCCTTGTGCCGCTTAACATTTACCCTCCAGCCTAATACCTACAACACAGACAAGATCAAGGTGGCCTTCATTATTGGGAATTTGGGGGGTACCGCCCTAGAGTGGGCGACAACCTTATTGAAAGGAAATAGCCCCCTCTTGGAGGATTATGAGGAATTTTTAAAGGAGTTTACCTTTCTATTTGACCACCCTCACCGCATGCAGGATGCGGAAACCTTAATTATGTCCCTCCGGCAGAGTAAGGGGAATATGTTAGATTATGTAACCCGCTTTCAACAATTAGCCCTAGAGTTACGCTGGCCCAATAATGTGTTGCGAGTAATGTTCCGTAAAGGATTGTGCGAGGAGATCAAGGATCAGCTTACCCTTGTGACCCTACCAGAGACCTGGGAGGCTATTGCCCATTTGGCGTTACAAATTGAGGAAAGACTGACGGAGCGAAAAAGGGAGCGTCATCAAGAGGTAAAATCATTCCCAACGAAACCATTCCCCCTTCCCGGTACGCCCAGGGCCCCAGAACCGGAGCCGATGCAACTAGGGGCTTCTCGGGGTCCTTTGACTAAAGAAGAGCGCGAGCGTCGTCGGACCTCGTGCTCGTGTTTCTATTGTGGGGAACCATCACATTTTATAGGGGAGTGCCCCGCGTTACCCCCGCAACGCCGGGAATCGGGAAACGCCCGGAACCGGGACAGACCGGGGCCGTTTCGGTTTTGAGTTGCTCCCAAAGCCCCGTTAGGTCACCCAAGTTTGAATCCCACTTCCAAGTCCCTGTCACCCTTTCGCTATCCCCCCAGACCTCCCTTGTCGCCTGGGCCCTTATAGACTCTGGGGCCTCAAGTAATTTCATGAATATAGGGTTTGCCCGGAACCACGGGTTCTCCACGTTGCCCAAACGGGTCCCAGAGTCCATTCACTCTATTGACGGGTCCCCCCTAGTATCAGGGCCCATAACTACCGTCACCACCCCGGTACGATGTGACATCGGGAATCATACCAAGTCTATTGCTTTTAACATCGTCTGTACCACCTTATTTCATGTAGGCCTCCTGGCTCCATTCCCATGGCCCCCACATTGTCTGGTCCAAAAAGACGCTGCAATTTTTGGCCCCTCAGTGTGTGCAGAGATGCCTGAGGCTACGACCACAGGTGCGGGGATGCGCCACGTACCCCAATACCTCACCAATACGGACGGAGGAGATTGAAACGCTTCCGGAAGAATACCGGGACTATCTAGATGTGTTTAGCAAGATGCGGGCCCTGGAACTCCCCCCGCACCGCCCGTATGATTGTCCCATCGATTTGCTCCCCGGAACTGAACCTCCTTTTGGGCGGATTTACGCGCTAGCAGAGCCAGAACTTCACGCGCTCCGGCAGTACTTGGACGATAGCTTGCGGCAAGGCTTTATTTGCCACTCTAGTTCCCCTGCAGGGGCCCCGATCTTCTTTGTGGCAAAGAAAGACGGGGGACTTCGGCCTTGCGTGGACTTTAGGGGACTCAATAGTATTACGATTAAAAAACGCTACCCCTTGCCCCTGATCCCCGAACTGTTGGATCATCTCCAAGGAGCGCAAATCTTTACGAAGCTGGATCTGCGGGGCGCATATAACCTGCTACGGGTCTGCACAGGAGACGAATGGAAGATGGCCTTTCGCACTCGCTACGGACTGTTTGAATACCGCGTGATGCCGTTTGGCCTTGCCAATGCACCTGCTGCCTTCCAGCATTTCATCAACGATGTTTTCCGGCATATACTAGATGTATATGTCATAGCTTACCTGGATGACATCCTTATTTACTCCACAACCAAGGACCAACATGTGCAACATGTCCGGGAAGTTCTCCGACGGTTGCGAAGCCACAAACTTTTTTGCAAACGCGAAAAATGCCTGTTCCATATTACATCGGTGAGTTTCCTAGGCTTTATCATTAGCCCCACAGGAGTCATGATGGACCCACAGAAGGTCGAGGCCTTGCGGGAGTGGCCGTCACCTAAAACAGTAAAGTCCCTGCAGCGATTTTTGGGGAGCACTAATTACTATCGACAGTACATCCCCAACTACGCTGAAATCACGACCCCGCTCACCCAATTACTGAAAAAGAATGTTCCCTATCAGTGGGGAGCAGACCAACAATTTAGTTTTGAGTTCCTAAAGAAAGCCTTTATGTCTGCACCGCTGCTCCAGCACCCCGACTTCGCCCAGCCATTTCAGGTAGAGGCTGATGCCTCCGGACAAGCCTTAGGTGCGGTACTGCTCCAAGCCCCGCCAAATACCGAGAAATTGTTACCATGTGCATATTACTCCCGGCAATTGACGCCGGCTGAACGCAATTATAATATCTTGGACCGTGAACTTCTTGCGATCAAGGTTGCGTTCGAAGTTTGGCGGCATTATCTCGAAGGCGCAGGACATCCGGTAACCGTGGTAACTGACCACAAAAACTTAACCTTCTTGCAAACAGCCCATATATCGAATGCCCGCCATGCGTGGTGGGCTCTATTCTTTGCTCGCTTCGACTTCCGTATCAAATATCGACCAGGACGGCTCCACATTCTGGCGGACGCTCTGTCTCGATACCATGAGGAACGACCGGCTCTGCAATCGTTACGCGCCCATATCCTTGATGCGAAAACATTTGCAGCTACCTATCTGTCCCTTACAGATCTACGCGAAGCCTCGTCCCGAGAATTGTCCGCATCCGAGGATCCCGAGATAGTGGTCCAAGATGAAATTCACACCCGGAAAGGACTTATCGTAGTACCCCCTTCCTGTCAAGCACAAATTCTTTGGGCACACCATGAAGCCCCTACTGCGGGGCACCCAGGTATTGAAAGGACTCGGCAATTGATCCAACGAGCCTTTTGGTGGCCGACATTGAAGCAAGATGTCGAGCAACATGTAACTAGTTGTGCCACCTGCGCCCAGACCAAGATTCCTCGTCAGAGCCCAACAGGGTTGCTCCAACTGTGCCCATTACCTACAGGACCCTGGCAAAGGATTGGGCTAGATTTTATCGTCGAGCTCCCTCCCTCGCGGCAATATACGACAATATTAGTCGTAGTGGACCATTTTACTAAGATGGGGCACTTCATTGCTTGCAAGAGCCTGCCTACTGCTAAGAAAACCGCTCTGCTAGTCATACGACATGTGTTCAAATTGCATGGCTGCCCAACAGAAATAGTGAGTGATCGGGGAACACAATTCACCTCTCGTTTTTGGAAGACCCTTTTTCAAGCCCTTCAAGTCACCCTCAATCCTACAACGGCCTATCACCCACAGGCCAACGGGCAGGTGGAGCGAGTAAATCAAAACCTGGAGCAGTACTTACGTTGCTACATGAACTACTTGCAGGACGATTGGTATCGATGGTTACCCCTAGCAGAATTCACATACAACAATGCCCCTAACGCATCTCTTGGCAACTCCCCTTTCTTCGTGAATTACGGGTACCATCCATGTATTGGGATCGTGTGAACCCGCACGCCGGTGGTACCGGCCGCAGGAGCTCTAGTACAACAGATTCGGGAAGCCCAGGTCCTAGCTCGCCGCGTCCTCCAGGAAGCACGGCAACTTTATAAGGCCCAAGCCGATAAACACCGGCAGGATGGCCTTTCCCTCCGCCCTGGGGAATTAGTTTGGATCGACCGGCGGCGTTACCCCTCTAGACGACCGTCTGCCAAGCTAGACGCTAGGTTTATTGGCCCCTACCCTATTTTGCGACAGGTGAATGACGTCACCTACACAGTCCAGCTCCCACCTCATGTGCGAATTCATCCCATGTTTCATATTTCCCACTTAAAGAAAACAAACCCATGTCATTCGCAACAAGATGGTCCCCCCACGGGCCAGTAGCCCAAACTGCTATGGGCCCGGAATATGAAGTCCGGGCCATTCTGGACTCTAGAATTCTTCGTGGCAGGCTGCAGTATTTAGTTGACTGGGTTGGCTACGGCCCGGATGAGCGCTCTTGGGAACCGGCGGCACAAGTTGCCGCACCTCGCCTTCTTAGAGCGTTTCACTTGCGGTATCCATCTTGCCCGGGTCCGGCTCAGACCGCCTTTCGGCGGCCTCGAGGGGGGGGGTATTGTCAGGCTTGCAGCCCGGCGTGCTGCAGGGCACCGGAAAGGGCGCTCGAGGGGAAGACTCCCTCGGCAAGAAAACATCAGACCCCTAGGTCGGGCGCCCCCACCTCCGCTAGAGCCACAGGTCCCGGAGGCTGCGGGAACGCCGACAGCTGCTGAGACAAGGGAGCGCCCAGTAGCCACGCCCCTAGCGCAGCCACGTGCTCAGGGAATACCCCCACCCCTGGTGAGACACTCAGAACGCCTGAGAGCGCGCACAGGGGGCGGGGCTTGTAGCACATAAGCCAGCGCCGCAGATACAGCGGCGCTGGTGATTTCTGAGAAACCGGCCCCCTCTTGCTTGACTTGTGTGGACCTGGACGAGTGCGTTGCAGAGTGCTGTATTTCGTGTGCGTGGACCTTCCTTCCCTGCCTACCAGATACCTGTGAGTGAGTCAGACGCGAGAGTGAGTATGTGGGTTGCCCTGAGTGTGTTTTCTCCCTCCCGGGGTTCCTTTCTCCCCCTTCGGTGTGAGTGCCCCTTTCTCCCTACCCTTCGGGGTTCCCTATCCCCATTCCCCTGGCACCAACCCTCACCTTGTTCCTCTCCCCCTTTTTGTACCTGGAGTGTTGTGGGTGTACTAGGACAGGGTGTACCTTGGTTTCCCAGGCATCATTGCCCTATGATGATAGGGGTCTGTTCTCTTTAATTAGAGGTGAAGACCCACACACTATCCTGACGGGCATTCTATACGCAGGGCGCGTGCCCCTTTGCCGGGAACTATACCTTGGTCGTGAGTGTGCTAGTGCGTGTGACCCCAAAACCCCCCTACCCCGGTTACATCTAGATTCGCCCACGGTTCCATCTCATAAGGAGATGACTTAACGAAAAGCTCACTCTACTGTAACTTATTAATTATTAATACTCCGGACCCCTGCAAGTGCGACAAATAAATAATACTGAGCACATTCATCCTCTCACTGTTTGCCAATTGTAATCACCATGCACAGTGAGGAAGGTGAAAAAACCGCCAGGCCCCTATGCCAATCAGGGCCTGGCAGCAAAAAATTCCTTCCCGGCCCTCATGAAGGATGACCAGCATTACAACCCACTGTGTATGAGGGAGGGTGGGCGGGTGCTTCCTCTCTCTTGCTGTCTTCAGTGCGACTGGTCGGACCCAGCCGTGCCACCAAAATGGCGCCTGCCAAGTCCTGCATCGCGAGACTTGGCTTCGTGCCTGCACTCTGGCCGCAGCGCTGCCTGCAGCTTCCCATTGCCTTCCTTCCTGCAGGGGGTGGGGCAAACCCCGCTCCCTCATATGCCGCACCCCCCATGGAGGGGGGGGGTCTCGCAGGGAACAGCAATTTTGGTGGAGAATTTGATACCTATTGTGCCACCAACAACATAGGTTAAAGCTACTGAAATGTTTTCTTTTTTGAAAAACAAAACAAAAACAACCTGTCCACTAGGTTTGAACAGAGAGAGGCTTTGAGAGGGGGAATTAATTCTACATTCAGTCTGCAGTTGCTTTTGTAATAAGTCTTGTACATCAGGACTGTTGTAACAGATGATGGACAGTTCCCGTTAAGAATGCTCTAAATTGCCTAATAAATTTATGCTACATAATTGTAAGTCTCCTGCCTATGTACTAGTTCTTTCTTTACTCTCAACTGAATACAAATTAAGAGAAAAACAGCTTCAGCTGAGTCTTGCAGTGCATAATTAAAATATAATGTTGCCACAGCTACACTATATGAAAGCAATATAACACAAGCTAACCTTTGTGCCAAAACAGACACAGGATGAAGCTCAAGTAAAATATCACAGTGTTCCTTTTCCCTCCTCATCCCTCATTTAATTTACAGAGAAGGGGGCCACTGGGAGAGAAAACAAGTTCACAGAGAGGCAGCTACACGATCTGTTTCATGGGGTGAAGGGACTGGATAATGTAGTTACCCTGTTTACATGATTCTAGCAGTAAGAGAAAGCTCTGAGGCCTGCAATCTTCCAAATAGCTTGATTGGAGGTTCATTCAAGTATAGAGCTTTTCTATGGCCAAACAGTTGCTGTTCATTTGATATGTGCGTTATGGATGGATGCCACTGTTATTTTTGTATTTCTTCTATTCAAAGACTGAAAAGGCTAGATCTGCTCTCTGGGCATTACTTGTCTATCCTCTGAAATATCACCAAACAAAAAAAGTAAGTATGAGCACAAGCTACTTGTTTTTAGTTTGGCACTCTCCCTCCCCCCAGAAAAAAGGCCAGTTTTATTCACATGCACAGGAAAAACTGAATTTCATTAGCATCCTCATGGCTTATCTTTAATGGAAAATAATGGTTTGACTGACCAACAAAAGAGGAGTTAGTGTTCTCTTTTGTGCGCTCTTAGGATCGGATTTTGGACCAAGATTTAACAGACGTTCACACCAGCATATGGTTTTTGACATTGGTAAACATTTTGGGATCTATCATCTCAAGTATTTTGAGGTTCCCAGATGATAATCTTTCAGATGCATTAAAATTAACATTTTAATATAATGTTATTTTGAATCAAGCTAAAGCTAAAATGTACAAGTTCTTTCTTCCATCCAAATAATAGTGTAAGATCTTCTTATATATATAGTTATATAGAGGGCAACCTCTATATAACATGTGTTATGTACAGTGAAAAGGCTCCCAATTTGCAAATACAAAGAATATAATCCATATTCATTTAAAATGCCCTTTATCATAGACAGAGAGATTAGGAGTTTGTGATAAGATTTCACTACAGGGTAAAGACTCACCAGGCTTGTATTGTTTATTAATGGTCCATCACAGTCACTCTGACACCAGGGAAATGGGTCAGTTTCACAACAACTTTCTGCATGAATCTCATGGAGCTGATGGATCATTAATCCTTAAGCAAATCTTTCCCCCGGATGGGAATTTTATCTCAAACTGCTAATCTCTCCTATTGCCTATAAAGGGTTTTATACCTCATTTATTATCATTTATTATGATTATCCCTTAAGATTTAAAAATCCTTGTTATAATAATGTGGTTTCAGTTATAAGGCATGGTAGGGGGCATGGCTCACAAATACCTTATTAAAACAATGTTGCACCATATTTTTAGGTGACTTACCATGGTTAACATTGTACAGCAGTTGAACTACTTGCATACCTACAGCAATACACATGAATCTCAATCCTCACTGAGCAAGGCACTATTTAGAATTAATTAATTAATTAAACTGTTCATGTGCTTTTCTCATGTGTAAAGTGGGAAATCTATCATAATTCTGATACTTGGAATGAATTTGTGTATCTTTTTTCATATGACCTGTAAATTCCAGTTGGTGGGGCCGATCCCAAGTCCTGAGGACCAGCACCTACACGCAAATTGCATGTGCCCCTAGCACAGAGCTCACAGCCCGTGCGGAAACGGTGTGACCGTACGTGCACATGTGCATGCAGCACCCACAGGGGTTAGCATTATGGCCATTATCTGGAAATTCCATCAATAAAAGATGATTAGGTACAGGCTTGTCTTGGGTTGGATACATATATGCTAAGTTTCTACCTGTGAACACAAGTTAATAAGAAACACAATTATCTCTGGTGGGGGGAAAAACGGTTATTCTGGTTTTGAGTTCTGTTGGGCTTGGCAGAACTGAATGTTGACTTCATGGGAAAATATTCAGCTCAGTCGGCCAAAGCAGCAACCCTACTTCCCCCCACAACCTCAATGGCATTTGGATCTGCACTAAATCCCCTCTCAAAAGTACACAATTGTTCTTAAAAAAATCATTATTGGGAAATTAAATATATCCAGTTAATCCAACTATCTTCGCTAATGTGGGAAAGATAGGGTTTACTGCAGTCTTATTTTAATATTGTCTGCTTCAGGATGGTGACATAGGATTTGCATACTTACCCTCCCATAGGACACAGGGATAAACCCATCATTTAAAATTAATAATTGCTCAATTAAAAATTTAAAATTAATAATGACTTTGACGCTGGGTTGGGGGCAGTAGGTGGAGAGCGCGAGATGATGGAGGCCCCGTCTGGTCCAACTTTGTGGGGGGAGTTTCAGGAAGTGATGCCAGCGGATGCAGTGGATGTCTTGGGGTCTGTGAGAGCCACCAGTTGTGAACTTGATCCGTGCCCATCCTGGTTGGTGAAAGCCTCCAAGGAGACGTTGGGGACGGTGCTGGTGAGGGTGGTCAACACGTCCCTGCAGCAGGTGAGGCTGTCACCTAGCCTCAAGGAGACTGTGGTGCGCCCCCTGCTGAAGAAACCATCATTGGATGTGGACGCACTTGCCAGCTACTGACCTATCTCTAACCTTCCCTTTTTAGGGAAGGTCATTGAGCAGGCGGTGGCGATCCAGCTCCAGTTGCATCTAGATAGCATTGGTTTCCTGGAACCTTTTCAATCTGGGTTCCGCCCCGGCTATGGCACTGAGACAGCGCTGGTGGCCTTGGTCAATGATCTCCACCGGGAGATGGACACAGGATGTTCAATATTTCTTATCCTGCTAGATCTCTCGGCCTCTTTTGACACCGTGGACCATGGGCTGTTGTTGAGA